>OY829913.1:91755018-92355018 GCA_963691935.1 Nephrotoma guestfalica
CAATATGTCGCCTTATTCGCCTGCAATACAGCAAGTTCGATTACAAATATGGCCGGATTCGAGATGCAATATGTCCAGTATCAACGCGTTCCATACGTAACCTACCGTTAGTTTCTTGCTCTACGTATCATTCTCATTACCTATAATGATTTTGAACCGGAAATTCAACCATAAATTTTTTTTCGATTTTTTGCGAAAATCCTGATGAGTTAGCCTTACTTATTTTGAACGGATAAAATTTATTGTCACGGATTCGTTTGATTCGGTTATTTTGCGTTAATTATGTAATTTTGAGTAACGCACCGTTTGAGTTGTTGCAATATGTCGCCTTATCGCCTGCAATACAGCAAGTTCGATTACAAAATATGGCCGGATTTCGAGATGCAAAATGTCCAGTATCAACGCGTTCCATACGTAACCTACCGTTAGTTTCTTGCCTCTACGTATCATTCTCATTACCTATAATGATTTTGAACCGGAAATTCAACCATAAATTTTTTTTCGATTTTTTGCGAAAATCCCTGATGGTTAGCCTTACTTATTTTGAACGGATAAAATTTATTGTCACGGATTCGGTTTGATTCGGTTATTTTGCGTTAATATGTAATTTTGAGTAACGCACCGTTTGAGTTGTTGCAATATGTCGCCTTATTCGCCTGCAATACAGCAAGTTCGATTACAAAATATGGCCGGATTTCGAGATGCAAAATGTCCAGTATCAACGCGTTCCATACGTAACCTACCGTTAGTTTCTTGCTCTACGTATCATTCTCATTACCTATAATGATTTTGAACGGAAATTCAACCATAAATTTTTTTTCGATTTTTTGCGAAAATCCCTGATGGTTAGCCTTACTTATTTTGAACGGATAAAATTTATTGTCACGGATTCGGTTTGATTCGGTTATTTTGCGTTAATTATGTAATTTTGAGTAACGCACCGTTTGAGTTGTTGCAATATGTCGCCTTATTCGCCTGCAATACAGCAAGTTCGATTACAAAATATGGCCGGATTTCGAGATGCAAAATGTCCCAGTATCAACGCGTTCCATACGTAACCTACCGTTAGTTTCTTGCTCTACGTATCATTCTCATTACCTATAATGATTTTGAACCGGAAATTCAACCATAAATTTTTTTTCGATTTTTTGCGAAAATCCCTGATGGTTAGCCTTACTTATTTTGAACGGATAAAATTTATTGTCACGGATTCGGTTTGATTCGGTTATTTTGCGTTAATTATGTAATTTTGAGTAACGCACCGTTTGAGTTGTTGCAATATGTCGCCTTATTCGCCTGCAATACAGCAAGTTCGATTACAAAATATGGCCGGATTTCGAGATGCAAAATGTCCAGTATCAACGCGTTCCATACGTAACCTACCGTTAGTTTCTTGCTCTACGTATCATTCTCATTACCTATAATGATTTTGAACCGGAAATTCAACCATAAATTTTTTTTCGATTTTTTGCGAAAATCCCTGATGGTTAGCCTTACTTATTTTGAACGGATAAAATTTATTGTCACGGATTCGGTTGATTCGGTTATTTTGCGTTAATTATGTAATTTTGAGTAACGCACCGTTTGAGTTGTTGCAATATGTCGCCTTATTCGCCTGCAATACAGCAAGTTCGATTACAAAATATGGCCGGATTTCGAGATGGCAAAATGTCCAGTATCAACGCGTTCCATACGTAACCTACCGTTAGTTTCTTGCTCTACGTATCATTCTCATTACCTATAATGATTTTGAACCGGAAATTCAACCATAAATTTTTTTTCGATTTTTGCGAAAATCCCTGATGGTTAGCCTTACTTATTTTGAACGGATAAAATTTATTGTCACGGATTCGGTTTGATTCGGTTATTTTGCGTTAATTATGTAATTTTGAGTAACGCACCGTTTGAGTTGTTGCAATATGTCGCCTTATTCGCCTGCAATACAGCAAGTTCGATTACAAAATATGGCCGGATTTCGAGATGCAAAATGTCCAGTATCAACGCGTTCCATACGTAACCTACCGTTAGTTTCTTGCTCTACGTATCATTCTCATTACCTATAATGATTTTGAACGGAAATTCAACCATAAATTTTTTTTTCGATTTTTTTGCGAAAATCCCTGATGGTTAGCCTTACTTATTTTGAACGGATAAAATTTATTGTCACGGATTCGGTTTGATTCGGTTATTTTGCGTTAATTATGTAATTTTGAGTAACGCACCGTTTGAGTTGTTGCAATATGTCGCCTTATTCGCCTGCAATACAGCAAGTTCGATTACAAAATATGGCCGTATTTCGAAATGCAAAAATGTCCAGTATCAACGCGTTCCATACGTAACCTACCGTTAGTTTCTTGCTCTACGTATCATTCTCATTACCTATAATGATTTTGAACCGGAAATTCAACCATAAATTTTTTTTTCGATTTTTTGCGAAAATCCCTGATGGTTAGCCTTACTTATTTTGAACGGATAAAAATTTATTGTCACGGATTCGGTTTGATTCGGTTATTTTGCGTTAATTATGTAATTTTGAGTAACGCACCGTTTGAGTTGTTGCAATATGTCGCCTTATTCGCCTGCAATACAGCAAGTTCGATTACAAAATATGGCCGGATTCGAGATGCAAATGTCCAGTATCAACGCGTTCCATACGTAACCTACCGTTAGTTTCTTGCTCTACGTATCATTCTCATTACCTATAATGATTTTGAACCGGAAATTCAACCATAAATTTTTTTTCGATTTTTGCGAAAATCCTGATGGTTAGCCTTACTTATTTTGAACGGATAAAATTTATTGTCACGGATTCGGTTTGATTCGGTTATTTTGCGTTAATTATGTAATTTTGAGTAACGCACCGTTTGAGTTGTTGCAATATGTCGCCTTATTCGCCTGCAATACAGCAAGTTCGATTACAAAATATGGCCGTATTTCGAAATGCAAAATGTCCAGTATCAACGCGTTCCATACGTAACCTACCGTTAGTTTCTTGCTCTACGTATCATTCTCATTACCTATAATGATTTTGAACCGGAAATTCAACCATAAATTTTTTTTTCGATTTTTTGCGAAAATCCCTGATGGTTAGCCTTACTTATTTTGAACGGATAAAATTTATTGTCACGGATTCGGTTTGATTCGGTTATTTTGCGTTAATTATGTAATTTTGAGTAACGCACCGTTTGAGTTGTTGCAATATGTCGCCTTATTCGCCTGCAATACAGCAAGTTCGATTACAAAATATGGCCGGATTTCGAGATGCAAAATGTCCAGTATCAACGCGTTCCATACGTAACCTACCGTTAGTTTCTTGCTCTACGTATCATTCTCATTACCTATAATGATTTTGAACCGGAAATTCAACCATAAATTTTTTTTCGATTTTTGCGAAAATCCCTGATGGTTAGCCTTACTTATTTTGAACGGATAAAATTTATTGTCACGGATTCGGTTTGATTCGGTTATTTTGCGTTAATTATGTAATTTTGAGTAACGCACCGTTTTGAGTGTTGCAATATGTCGCCTTATTCGCCTGCAATACAGCAAGTTCGATTACAAAATATGGCCGTATTTCGAAATGCAAAATGTCCAGTATCAACGCGTTCCATACGTACCTACCGTTAGTTTCTTGCTCTACGTATCATTCTCATTACCTATAATGATTTTGAACCGGAAATTCAACCATAAATTTTTTTTTCGATTTTTTGCGAAAATCCCTGATGGTTAGCCTTACTTATTTTGAACGGATAAAATTTATTGTCACGGATTCGGTTTGATTCGGTTATTTTGCGTTAATTATGTAATTTTGAGTAACGCACCGTTTGAGTTGTTGCAATATGTCGCCTTATTCGCCTGCAATACAGCAAGTTCGATTACAAAATATGGCCGGATTTCGAGATGCAAAATGTCCAGTATCAACGCGTTCCATACGTAACCTACCGTTAGTTTCTTGCTCTACGTATCATTCTCATTACCTATAATGATTTTGAACCGGAAATTCAACCATAAATTTTTTTTCGATTTTTTGCGAAAATCCCTGATGGTTAGCCTTACTTATTTTGAACGGATAAAATTTATTGTCACGGATTCGGTTTGATTCGGTTATTTTGCGTTAATTATGTAATTTTGAGTAACGCACCGTTTGAGTTGTTGCAATATGTCGCCTTATTCGCCTGCAATACAGCAAGTTCGATTACAAAATATGGCCGGATTTCGAAATGCAAAATGTCCAGTATCAACGCGTTCCATACGTAACCTACCGTTAGTTTCTTGCTCTACGTATCATTCTCATTACCTATAATGATTTTGAACGGAAATTCAACCATAAATTTTTTTTCGATTTTTTGCGAAAATCCCTGATGGTTAGCTTACTTATTTTGAACGGATAAAATTATTGTCACGGATTCGGTTTGATTCGGTTATTTTTGCGTTAATTATGTAATTTTGAGTAACGCACCGTTTGAGTTGTTGCAATATGTCGCCTTATTCGCCTGCAATACAGCAAGTTCGATTACAAAATATGGCCGGATTTCGAGATGCAAAATGTCCAGTATCAACGCGTTCCATACGTAACCTACCGTTAGTTTCTTGCTCTACGTATCATTCTCATTACCTATAATGATTTTGAACCGGAAATTCAACCATAAATTTTTTTTCGATTTTTTGCGAAAATCCCTGATGGTTAGCCTTACTTATTTTGAACGGATAAAATTTATTGTCACGGATTCGGTTTGATTCGGTTATTTTGCGTTAATTATGTAATTTTGAGTAACGCACCGTTTGAGTTGTTGCAATATGTCGCCTTATTCGCCTGCAATACAGCAAGTTCGATTACAAAATATGGCCGAGATTTCGAGATGCAAAATGTCCAGTATCAACGCGTTCCATACGTAACCTACCGTTAGTTTCTTGCTCTACGTATCATTCTCATTACCTATAATGATTTTGAACGGAAATTCAACCATAAATTTTTTTTCGATTTTTTGCGAAAATCCCTGATGGTTAGCCTTACTTATTTTGAACGGATAAAATTTATTGTCACGGATTCGGTTTGATTCGGTTATTTTGCGTTAATTATGTAATTTTGAGTAACGCACCGTTTGAGTTGTTGCAATATGTCGCCTTATTCGCCTGCAATACAGCAAGTTCGATTACAAAATATGGCCGGATTTCGAAATGCAAAATGTCCAGTATCAACGCGTTCCATACGTAACCTACCGTTAGTTTCTTGCTCTACGTATCATTCTCATTACCTATAATGATTTTGAACCGGAAATTCAACCATAAATTTTTTTTCGATTTTTTTGCGAAAATCCCTGATGGTTAGCCTTACTTATTTTGAACGGATAAAATTTATTGTCACGGATTCGGTTTGATTCGGTTATTTTGCGTTAATTATGTAATTTTGAGTAACGCACCGTTTGAGTTGTTGCAATATGTCGCCTTATTCGCCTGCAATACAGCAAGTTCGATTACAAAATATGGCCGGATTTCGAAATGCAAAATGTCCAGTATCAACGCGTTCCATACGTAACCTACCGTTAGTTTCTTGCTTTACGTATCATTCTCATTACCTATAATGATTTGAACCGGAAATTCAACCATAAATTTTTTTCGATTTTTGCGAAAATCCCTGATGGTTAGCCTTACTTATTTTGAACGGATAAAATTTATTGTCACGGATTCGGTTTGATTCGGTTATTTTGCGTTAATTATGTAATTTTGAGTAACGCACCGTTTGAGTTGTTGCAATATGTCGCCTTATTCGCCTGCAATACAGCAAGTTCGATTACAAAATATGGCCGGATTTCGAAATGCAAAATGTCCAGTATCAACGCGTTCCATACGTAACCTACCGTTAGTTTCTTGCTCTACGTATCATTCTCATTACCTACAATGATTTTGAACCGGAAATTCAACCATAAATTTTTTTTCGATTTTTTGCGAAAATCCCTGATGGTTAGCCTTACTTATTTTGAACGGATAAAATTTATTGTCACGGATTCGGTTTGATTCGGTTATTTTGCGTTAATTATGTAATTTTGAGTAACGCACCGTTTGAGTTGTTGCAATATGTCGCCTTATTCGCCTGCAATACAGCAAGTTCGATTACAAAATATGGCCGGATTTCGAAATGCAAAATGTCCAGTATCAACGCGTTCCATACGTAACCTACCGTTAGTTTCTTGCTCTACGTATCATTCTCATTACCTACAATGATTTTGAACCGGTAATTCAACCATAAATTTTTTTCGATTTTTTGCGAAAATCCCTGATGGTTAGCCTTACTTATTTTGAACGGATAAAATTTATTGTCACGGATTCGGTTTGATTCGGTTATTTTGCGTTAATTATGTAATTTTGAGTAACGCACCGTTTGAGTTGTTGCAATATGTCGCCTTATTCGCCTGCAATACAGCAAGTTCGATTACAAAATATGGCCGGATTTCGAAATGCAAAATGTCCAGTATCAACGCGTTCCATACGTAACCTACCGTTAGTTTCTTGCTCTACGTATCATTCTCATTACCTATAATGATTTTGAACCGGAAATTCAACCATACATTTTTTTCGCTTTTTTGCGAAAATCCCTGATGGTTAGCCTTACTTATTTTGAACGGATAAAATTTATTGTCACGGATTCGGTTTGATTCGGTTATTTTGCGTTAATTATGTAATTTTGAGTAACGCACCGTTTGAGTTGTTGCAATATGTCGCCTTATTCGCCTGCAATACAGCAAGTTCGATTACAAAATATGGCCGTATTTCGAAATGCAAAATGTCCAGTATCAACGCGTTCCATACGTAACCTACCGTTAGTTTCTTGCTCTACGTATCATTCTCATTACCTACAATGATTTTGAACCGGAAATTCAACCATAAATTTTTTTCGATTTTTTGCGAAAATCCCTGATGGTTAGCCTTACTTATTTTGAACGGATAAAATTTATTGTCACGGATTCGGTTTGATTCGGTTATTTTGCGTTAATTATGTAATTTTGAGTAACGCACCGTTTGAGTTGTTGCAATATGTCGCCTTATTCGCCTGCAATACAGCAAGTTCGATTACAAAATATGGCCGGATTTCGAAATGCAAAATGTCCAGTATCAACGCGTTCCATACGTAACCTACCGTTAGTTTCTTGCTCTACGTATCATTCTCATTACCTACAATGATTTTGAACCGGAAATTCAACCATAAATTTTTTTCGATTTTTTGCGAAAATCCCTGATGGTTAGCCTTACTTATTTTGAACGGATAAAATTTATTGTCACGGATTCAGTTTGATTCGGTTATTTTGCGTTAATTATGTAATTTTGAGTAACGCACCGTTTGAGTTGTTGCAATATGTCGCCTTATTCGCCTGCAATACAGCAAGTTCGATTACAAAATATGGCCGGATTTCGAAATGCAAAATGTCCAGTATCAACGCGTTCCATACGTAACCTACCGTTAGTTTCTTGCTCTACGTATCATTCTCATTACCTACAATGATTTTGAACCGGAAATTCAACCATAAATTTTTTTCGATTTTTTGCGAAAATCCCTGATGGTTAGCCTTACTTATTTTGAACGGATAAAATTTATTGTCACGGATTCGGTTTGATTCGGTTATTTTGCGTTAATTATGTAATTTTGAGTAACGCACCGTTTGAGTTGTTGCAATATGTCGCCTTATTCGCCTGCAATACAGCAAGTTCGATTACAAAATATGGCCGGATTTCGAAATGCAAAATGTCCAGTATCAACGCGTTCCATACGTAACCTACCGTTAGTTTCTTGCTCTACGTATCATTCTCATTACCTATAATGATTTTGAACCGGAAATTCAACCATAAATTTTTTTTCGATTTTTTGCGAAAATCCCTGATGGTTTAGCCTTACTTATTTTGAACGGATAAAATTTATTGTCACGGATTCGGTTTGATTCGGTTATTTTGCGTTAATTATGTAATTTTGAGTAACGCACCGTTTGAGTTGTTGCAATATGTCGCCTTATTCGCCTGCAATACAGCAAGTTCGATTACAAAATATGGCCGGATTTCGAAATGCAAAATGTCCAGTATCAACGCGTTCCATACGTAACCTACCGTTAGTTTCTTGCTCTACGTATCATTCTCATTACCTATAATGATTTTGAACCGGAAATTCAATCATACATTTTTTTCGCTTTTTTGCGAAAATCCCTGATGGTTAGCCTTACTTATTTTGAACGGATAAAATTTATTGTCACGGATTCGGTTTGATTCGGTTATTTTGCGTTAATTATGTAATTTTGAGTAACGCACCGTTTGAGTTGTTGCAATATGTCGCCTTATTCGCCTGCAATACAGCAAGTTCGATTACAAAATATGGCCGGATTTCGAAATGCAAAATGTCCAGTATCAACGCGTTCCATACGTAACCTACCGTTAGTTTCTTGCTCTACGTATCATTCTCATTACCTACAATGATTTTGAACCGGAAATTCAACCATAAATTTTTTTCGATTTTTTGCGAAAATCCCTGATGGTTAGCCTTACTTATTTTGAACGGATAAAATTTATTGTCACGGATTCGGTTTGATTCGGTTATTTTGCGTTAATTATGTAATTTTGAGTAACGCACCGTTTGAGTTGTTGCAATATGTCGCCTTATTCGCCTGCAATACAGCAAGTTCGATTACAAAATATGGCCGTATTTCGAAATGCAAAATGTCCAGTATCAACGCGTTCCATACGTAACCTACCGTTAGTTTCTTGCTCTACGTATCATTCTCATTACCTACAATGATTTTGAACCGGAAATTCAACCATAAATTTTTTTCGATTTTTTGCGAAAATCCCTGATGGTTAGCCTTACTTATTTTGAACGGATAAAATTTATTGTCACGGATTCGGTTTGATTCGGTTATTTTGCGTTAATTATGTAATTTTGAGTAACGCACCGTTTGAGTTGTTGCAATATGTCGCCTTATTCGCCTGCAATACAGCAAGTTCGATTACAAAATATGGCCGTATTTCGAAATGCAAAATGTCCAGTATCAACGCGTTCCATACGTAACCTACCGTTAGTTTCTTGCTCTACGTATCATTCTCATTACCTACAATGATTTTGAACCGGAAATTCAACCATAAATTTTTTTCGATTTTTTGCGAAAATCCCTGATGGTTAGCCTTACTTATTTTGAACGGATAAAATTTATTGTCACGGATTCGGTTTGATTCGGTTATTTTGCGTTAATTATGTAATTTTGAGTAACGCACCGTTTGAGTTGTTGCAATATGTCGCCTTATTCGCCTGCAATACAGCAAGTTCGATTACAAAATATGGCCGTATTTCGAAATGCAAAATGTCCAGTATCAACGCGTTCCATACGTAACCTACCGTTAGTTTCTTGCTCTACGTATCATTCTCATTACCTACAATGATTTTGAACCGGAAATTCAACCATAAATTTTTTTCGATTTTTTGCGAAAATCCCTGATGGTTAGCCTTACTTATTTTGAACGGATAAAATTTATTGTCACGGATTCGGTTTGATTCGGTTATTTTGCGTTAATTATGTAATTTTGAGTAACGCACCGTTTGAGTTGTTGCAATATGTCGCCTTATTCGCCTGCAATACAGCAAGTTCGATTACAAAATATGGCCGGATTTCGAAATGCAAAATGTCCAGTATCAACGCGTTCCATACGTAACCTACCGTTAGTTTCTTGCTCTACGTATCATTCTCATTACCTACAATGATTTTGAACCGGAAATTCAACCATAAATTTTTTTCGATTTTTTGCGAAAATCCCTGATGGTTAGCCTTACTTATTTTGAACGGATAAAATTTATTGTCACGGATTCGGTTTGATTCGGTTATTTTGCGTTAATTATGTAATTTTGAGTAACGCACCGTTTGAGTTGTTGCAATATGTCGCCTTATTCGCCTGCAATACAGCAAGTTCGATTACAAAATATGGCCGGATTTCGAAATGCAAAATGTCCAGTATCAACGCGTTCCATACGTAACCTACCGTTAGTTTCTTGCTCTACGTATCATTCTCATTACCTACAATGATTTTGAACCGGAAATTCAACCATAAATTTTTTTCGATTTTTTGCGAAAATCCCTGATGGTTAGCCTTACTTATTTTGAACGGATAAAATTTATTGTCACGGATTCGGTTTGATTCGGTTATTTTGCGTTAATTATGTAATTTTGAGTAACGCACCGTTTGAGTTGTTGCAATATGTCGCCTTATTCGCCTGCAATACAGCAAGTTCGATTACAAAATATGGCCGTATTTCGAAATGCAAAATGTCCAGTATCAACGCGTTCCATACGTAACCTACCGTTAGTTTCTTGCTCTACGTATCATTCTCATTACCTACAATGATTTTGAACCGGAAATTCAACCATAAATTTTTTTCGATTTTTTGCGAAAATCCCTGATGGTTAGCCTTACTTATTTTGAACGGATAAAATTTATTGTCACGGATTCGGTTTGATTCGGTTATTTTGCGTTAATTATGTAATTTTGAGTAACGCACCGTTTGAGTTGTTGCAATATGTCGCCTTATTCGCCTGCAATACAGCAAGTTCGATTACAAAATATGGCCGGATTTCGAAATGCAAAATGTCCAGTATCAACGCGTTCCATACGTAACCTACCGTTAGTTTCTTGCTCTACGTATCATTCTCATTACCTACAATGATTTTGAACCGGAAATTCAACCATAAATTTTTTTCGATTTTTTGCGAAAATCCCTGATGGTTAGCCTTACTTATTTTGAACGGATAAAATTTATTGTCACGGATTCAGTTTGATTCGGTTATTTTGCGTTAATTATGTAATTTTGAGTAACGCACCGTTTGAGTTGTTGCAATATGTCGCCTTATTCGCCTGCAATACAGCAAGTTCGATTACAAAATATGGCCGGATTTCGAAATGCAAAATGTCCAGTATCAACGCGTTCCATACGTAACCTACCGTTAGTTTCTTGCTCTACGTATCATTCTCATTACCTACAATGATTTTGAACCGGAAATTCAACCATAAATTTTTTTCGATTTTTTGCGAAAATCCCTGATGGTTAGCCTTACTTATTTTGAACGGATAAAATTTATTGTCACGGATTCGGTTTGATTCGGTTATTTTGCGTTAATTATGTAATTTTGAGTAACGCACCGTTTGAGTTGTTGCAATATGTCGCCTTATTCACCTGCAATACAGCAAGTTCGATTACAAAATATGGCCGGATTTCGAAATGCAAAATGTCCAGTATCAACGCGTTCCATACGTAACCTACCGTTAGTTTCTTGCTCTACGTATCATTCTCATTACCTACAATGATTTTGAACCGGAAATTCAACCATAAATTTTTTTCGATTTTTTGCGAAAATCCCTGATGGTTAGCCTTACTTATTTTGAACGGATAAAATTTATTGTCACGGATTCGGTTTGATTCGGTTATTTTGCGTTAATTATGTAATTTTGAGTAACGCACCGTTTGAGTTGTTGCAATATGTCGCCTTATTCGCCTGCAATACAGCAAGTTCGATTACAAAATATGGCCGGATTTCGAGATGCAAAATGTCCAGTATCAACGCGTTCCATACGTAACCTACCGTTAGTTTCTTGCTCTACGTATCATTCTCATTACCTATAATGATTTTGAACCGGAAATTCAACCATAAATTTTTTTTCGATTTTTTGCGAAAATCCCTGATGGTTAGCCTTACTTATTTTGAACGGATAAAATTTATTGTCACGGATTCGGTTTGATTCGGTTATTTTGCGTTAATTATGTAATTTTGAGTAACGCACCGTTTGAGTTGTTGCAATATGTCGCCTTATTCGCCTGCAATACAGCAAGTTCGATTACAAAATATGGCCGGATTTCGAAATGCAAAATGTCCAGTATCAACGCGTTCCATACGTAACCTACCGTTAGTTTCTTGCTCTACGTATCATTCTCATTACCTACAATGATTTTGAACCGGAAATTCAACCATAATTTTTTTTTCGATTTTTTGCGAAAATCCCTGATGGTTAGCCTTACTTATTTTGAACGGATAAAATTTATTGTCACGGATTCGGTTTGATTCGGTTATTTTGCGTTAATTATGTAATTTTGAGTAACGCACCGTTTGAGTTGTTGCAATATGTCGCCTTATTCGCCTGCAATACAGCAAGTTCGATTACAAAATATGGCCGGATTTCGAAATGCAAAATGTCCAGTATCAACGCGTTCCATACGTAACCTACCGTTAGTTTCTTGCTCTACGTATCATTCTCATTACCTACAATGATTTTGAACCGGAAATTCAACCATAAATTTTTTTCGATTTTTTGCGAAAATCCCTGATGGTTAGCCTTACTTATTTTGAACGGATAAAATTTATTGTCACGGATTCGGTTTGATTCGGTTATTTTGCGTTAATTATGTAATTTTGAGTAACGCACCGTTTGAGTTGTTGCAATATGTCGCCTTATTCGCCTGCAATACAGCAAGTTCGATTACAAAATATGGCCGGATTTCGAAATGCAAAATGTCCAGTATCAACGCGTTCCATACGTAACCTACCGTTAGTTTCTTGCTCTACGTATCATTCTCATTACCTATAATGATTTTGAACCGGAAATTCAATCATACATTTTTTTCGCTTTTTTGCGAAAATCCCTGATGGTTAGCCTTACTTATTTTGAACGGATAAAATTTATTGTCACGGATTCGGTTTGATTCGGTTATTTTGCGTTAATTATGTAATTTTGAGTAACGCACCGTTTGAGTTGTTGCAATATGTCGCCTTATTCGCCTGCAATACAGCAAGTTCGATTACAAAATATGGCCGGATTTCGAAATGCAAAATGTCCAGTATCAACGCGTTCCATACGTAACCTACCGTTAGTTTCTTGCTCTACGTATCATTCTCATTACCTATAATGATTTTGAACCGGAAATTCAACCATAATTTTTTTTTCGATTTTTTGCGAAAATCCCTGATGGTTAGCCTTACTTATTTTGAACGGATAAAATTTATTGTCACGGATTCAGTTTGATTCGGTTATTTTGCGTTAATTATGTAATTTTGAGTAACGCACCGTTTGAGTTGTTGCAATATGTCGCCTTATTCGCCTGCAATACAGCAAGTTCGATTACAAAATATGGCCGGATTTCGAAATGCAAAATGTCCAGTATCAACGCGTTCCATACGTAACCTACCGTTAGTTTCTTGCTCTACGTATCATTCTCATTACCTACAATGATTTTGAACCGGAAATTCAACCATAATTTTTTTTCGATTTTTTGCGAAAATCCCTGATGGTTAGCCTTACTTATTTTGAACGGATAAAATTTATTGTCACGGATTCGGTTTGATTCGGTTATTTTGCGTTAATTATGTAATTTTGAGTAACGCACCGTTTGAGTTGTTGCAATATGTCGCCTTATTCGCCTGCAATACAGCAAGTTCGATTACAAAATATGGCCGGATTTCGAAATGCAAAATGTCCAGTATCAACGCGTTCCATACGTAACCTACCGTTAGTTTCTTGCTCTACGTATCATTCTCATTACCTACAATGATTTTGAACCGGAAATTCAACCATAAATTTTTTTCGGTTTTTTGCGAAAATCTCTGATGGTTAGCCTTACTTATTTTGAACGGATAAAATTTATTGTCACGGATTCGGTTTGATTCGGTTATTTTGCGTTAATTATGTAATTTTGAGTAACGCACCGTTTGAGTTGTTGCAATATGTCGCCTTATTCGCCTGCAATACAGCAAGTTCGATTACAAAATATGGCCGTATTTCGAAATGCAAAATGTCCAGTATCAACGCGTTCCATACGTAACCTACCGTTAGTTTCTTGCTCTACGTATCATTCTCATTACCTACAATGATTTTGAACCGGAAATTCAACCATAAATTTTTTTCGATTTTTTGCGAAAATCCCTGATGGTTAGCCTTACTTATTTTGAACGGATAAAATTTATTGTCACGGATTCGGTTTGATTCGGTTATTTTGCGTTAATTATGTAATTTTGAGTAACGCACCGTTTGAGTTGTTGCAATATGTCGCCTTATTCGCCTGCAATACAGCAAGTTCGATTACAAAATATGGCCGTATTTCGAAATGCAAAATGTCCAGTATCAACGCGTTCCATACGTAACCTACCGTTAGTTTCTTGCTCTACGTATCATTCTCATTACCTACAATGATTTTGAACCGGAAATTCAACCATAAATTTTTTTCGATTTTTTGCGAAAATCCCTGATGGTTAGCCTTACTTATTTTGAACGGATAAAATTTATTGTCACGGATTCGGTTTGATTCGGTTATTTTGCGTTAATTATGTAATTTTGAGTAACGCACCGTTTGAGTTGTTGCAATATGTCGCCTTATTCGCCTGCAATACAGCAAGTTCGATTACAAAATATGGCCGTATTTCGAAATGCAAAATGTCCAGTATCAACGCGTTCCATACGTAACCTACCGTTAGTTTCTTGCTCTACGTATCATTCTCATTACCTACAATGATTTTGAACCGGAAATTCAACCATAAATTTTTTTCGATTTTTTGCGAAAATCCCTGATGGTTAGCCTTACTTATTTTGAACGGATAAAATTTATTGTCACGGATTCGGTTTGATTCGGTTATTTTGCGTTAATTATGTAATTTTGAGTAACGCACCGTTTGAGTTGTTGCAATATGTCGCCTTATTCGCCTGCAATACAGCAAGTTCGATTACAAAATATGGCCGGATTTCGAAATGCAAAATGTCCAGTATCAACGCGTTCCATACGTAACCTACCGTTAGTTTCTTGCTCTACGTATCATTCTCATTACCTACAATGATTTTGAACCGGAAATTCAACCATAAATTTTTTTCGATTTTTTGCGAAAATCCCTGATGGTTAGCCTTACTTATTTTGAACGGATAAAATTTATTGTCACGGATTCAGTTTGATTCGGTTATTTTGCGTTAATTATGTAATTTTGAGTAACGCACCGTTTGAGTTGTTGCAATATGTCGCCTTATTCGCCTGCAATACAGCAAGTTCGATTACAAAATATGGCCGGATTTCGAAATGCAAAATGTCCAGTATCAACGCGTTCCATACGTAACCTACCGTTAGTTTCTTGCTCTACGTATCATTCTCATTACCTACAATGATTTTGAACCGGAAATTCAACCATAAATTTTTTTCGATTTTTTGCGAAAATCCCTGATGGTTAGCCTTACTTATTTTGAACGGATAAAATTTATTGTCACGGATTCGGTTTGATTCGGTTATTTTGCGTTAATTATGTAATTTTGAGTAACGCACCGTTTGAGTTGTTGCAATATGTCGCCTTATTCACCTGCAATACAGCAAGTTCGATTACAAAATATGGCCGGATTTCGAAATGCAAAATGTCCAGTATCAACGCGTTCCATACGTAACCTACCGTTAGTTTCTTGCTCTACGTATCATTCTCATTACCTACAATGATTTTGAACCGGAAATTCAACCATAAATTTTTTTCGATTTTTTGCGAAAATCCCTGATGGTTAGCCTTACTTATTTTGAACGGATAAAATTTATTGTCACGGATTCGGTTTGATTCGGTTATTTTGCGTTAATTATGTAATTTTGAGTAACGCACCGTTTGAGTTGTTGCAATATGTCGCCTTATTCGCCTGCAATACAGCAAGTTCGATTACAAAATATGGCCGGATTTCGAAATGCAAAATGTCCAGTATCAACGCGTTCCATACGTAACCTACCGTTAGTTTCTTGCTCTACGTATCATTCTCATTACCTATAATGATTTTGAACCGGAAATTCAACCATAAATTTTTTTTCGATTTTTTGCGAAAATCCCTGATGGTTAGCCTTACTTATTTTGAACGGATAAAATTTATTGTCACGGATTCGGTTTGATTCGGTTATTTTGCGTTAATTATGTAATTTTGAGTAACGCACCGTTTGAGTTGTTGCAATATGTCGCCTTATTCGCCTGCAATACAGCAAGTTCGATTACAAAATATGGCCGGATTTTGAAATGCAAAATGTCCAGTATCAACGCGTTCCATACGTAACCTACCGTTAGTTTCTTGCTCTACGTATCATTCTCATTACCTATAATGATTTTGAACCGGAAATTCAACCATAAATTTTTTTTCGATTTTTTGCGAAAATCCCTGATGGTTAGCCTTACTTATTTTGAACGGATAAAATTTATTGTCACGGATTCGGTTTGATTCGGTTATTTTGCGTTAATTATGTAATTTTGAGTAACGCACCGTTTGAGTTGTTGCAATATGTCGCCTTATTCGCCTGCAATACAGCAAGTTCGATTACAAAATATGGCCGGATTTCGAGATGCAAAATGTCCAGTATCAACGCGTTCCATACGTAACCTACCGTTAGTTTCTTGCTCTACGTATCATTCTCATTACCTATAATGATTTTGAACCGGAAATTCAACCATAAATTTTTTTTCGATTTTTTGCGAAAATCCCTGATGGTTAGCCTTACTTATTTTGAACGGATAAAATTTATTGTCACGGATTCGGTTTGATTCGGTTATTTTGCGTTAATTATGTAATTTTGAGTAACGCACCGTTTGAGTTGTTGCAATATGTCGCCTTATTCGCCTGCAATACAGCAAGTTCGATTACAAAATATGGCCGGATTTCGAAATGCAAAATGTCCAGTATCAACGCGTTCCATACGTAACCTACCGTTAGTTTCTTGCTCTACGTATCATTCTCATTACCTACAATGATTTTGAACCGGTAATTCAACCATAAATTTTTTTCGATTTTTTGCGAAAATCCCTGATGGTTAGCCTTACTTATTTTGAACGGATAAAATTTATTGTCACGGATTCGGTTTGATTCGGTTATTTTGCGTTAATTATGTAATTTTGAGTAACGCACCGTTTGAGTTGTTGCAATATGTCGCCTTATTCGCCTGCAATACAGCAAGTTCGATTACAAAATATGGCCGGATTTCGAAATGCAAAATGTCCAGTATCAACGCGTTCCATACGTAACCTACCGTTAGTTTCTTGCTCTACGTATCATTCTCATTACCTATAATGATTTTGAACCGGAAATTCAACCATACATTTTTTTCGCTTTTTTGCGAAAATCCCTGATGGTTAGCCTTACTTATTTTGAACGGATAAAATTTATTGTCACGGATTCGGTTTCATTCGGTTATTTTGCGTTAATTATGTAATTTTGAGTAACGCACCGTTTGAGTTGTTGCAATATGTCGCCTTATTCGCCTGCAATACAGCAAGTTCGATTACAAAATATGGCCGGATTTCGAAATGCAAAATGTCCAGTATCAACGCGTTCCATACGTAACCTACCGTTAGTTTCTTGCTCTACGTATCATTCTCATTACCTACAATGATTTTGAACCGGAAATTCAACCATAAATTTTTTTCGATTTTTTGCGAAAATCCCTGATGGTTAGCCTTACTTATTTTGAACGGATAAAATTTATTGTCACGGATTCGGTTTGATTCGGTTATTTTGCGTTAATTATGTAATTTTGAGTAACGCACCGTTTGAGTTGTTGCAATATGTCGCCTTATTCGCCTGCAATACAGCAAGTTCGATTACAAAATATGGCCGTATTTCGAAATGCAAAATGTCCAGTATCAACGCGTTCCATACGTAACCTACCGTTAGTTTCTTGCTCTACGTATCATTCTCATTACCTACAATGATTTTGAACCGGAAATTCAACCATAAATTTTTTTCGATTTTTTGCGAAAATCCCTGATGGTTAGCCTTACTTATTTTGAACGGATAAAATTTATTGTCACGGATTCGGTTTGATTCGGTTATTTTGCGTTAATTATGTAATTTTGAGTAACGCACCGTTTGAGTTGTTGCAATATGTCGCCTTATTCGCCTGCAATACAGGTTCGATTACAAAATATGTCGAAGCAGACAATTTTTGAACATTTCTGGTTACAAACTTAGAAGGAATTTGATTAAAGATTTAGACAATGTTCAATTCCAAGGCAACCGAACCGCAGACATAATAAAATCAAATTCTTTTAATTTTAAATTATATTTTATTTGTTTTTGCTTTTAAATAATAATAAATTTTTTTCTCTATTATTCTTTTTTTTATTTTTTATAACAAAATTAAAAAAAAATAATTAATCACTTCTTTTACTTATCATCCATTAATTACATAAAATTTGCTTTTTATTTATTCACTAAGGTATTTTTTTAAATTAAATTTAAAATTTAAAAAAAAAACAAATATTTTATTTAATAGTTTTTAAATCATATTTAACAATTTTTTGTTTTTAAATTACCTTACGTAATTAATTTTGTTTTGAAATTAAATTTTTATTTTATTTTGTGCCTTTTTTGTGTATGTAAAAAAAACTTGTAAAATATTAAAAATAATCTAATGGCACCAATAAAAATAATTAATTATTTTTTATGTATAAATCTTCTATGAAACCTAATTTCTAATTATTTTTAAAAAAGTATATTTAAATATTTACAATTGTTTAATTGGCATACAAATTAATATTTACAGTATTTGTGCTGATATATTTTGTTTAATTAATTTCGCTTCGAAAATTAAGAAAATTAAGGCAAGATTTATGAATTTGCGCACGGGATATGAGAAGCACCAGTGTTCGCTAGTGTTTTATACGTAAATGTTTTAAATTCTTATTAAATTTTTAATTCAGGGTAAAGTAGTATGATTTAAATATTAATTAATTAATTATTCTAAATTTTTAATTCTTTTTTTTTATTTAATTTTCAAATTTTGTGAATTGAATTATTTTATATCACAGATGTTGTAAAAATAAAATATAAATCGAAAACTTATAAATTAGCGTAATATTACACAGCTTAAGTACACTTACTAAAACACTTATTTATAAAGGCACGTTAAAGTTCGTTTAAAAATCTATTTTTGTTTTTAATTACAAAATGTAGGCACACTCGAAGGATTTAATGTTTCAGTAATTGTCAAACGGTCGTCTCATTCCTTCTCAATGGTTGTAACTCGCGCTGCAAGTCGTTGTAGTATTCTTGGTCCGATGTATGCTCATTTTCGATCGGTGTCACCGGAATGCCTAACGTTTGCGTAGGTGCAATCGGTAAATTACTAGTTGATGCACCAATTAAGTATTCCGGATTATCGATACACGTTGCCGGTGATGCGATTAAATCCATGTAACCAGGAACGTTTGTGTTCGGATTTTGACTTGGCATTAAATAGTCATCCTCGTCGAGTGGCAGATGCAGCGTTAAATTTCCTAAACCTACGTCGCTGCGCAGATGTGAATCGGTCTCGTCATCACCCGAATTTTTCATCGGATACGTACAATAGCGCGATGGTGACATTATGTCCGATTGTTCGGTCGACGAACCGGTCGTCGTCATATTAGACGGACGTATATTTGGCTGTAGATACTCCTCAGTTTCGATAGCACTGTTCTGATCATCAGGCACGGGTGCTAGCGTACGAATCAAGTCTTTTTCATCTTTACTAGTGTACGCCGGAAGTCTTAAAAATTTATCACCTTCAATTACTAAATAGCGACCAGGATCTGTGGCCATATCTAAGAATTTATCATACAATTGTTTAAAGGTTGGCCGCGCATTTGCGTCGAGCAACCAGCACGACAACAGCAGCATATAAATATCTAATGTACAAATCGCTGGTTGCTGCAATCGATGCCCCTTTTCCAGCGCAATAACTAAGTCCTTAGCCTCGATGTCGGCAAAAGGACGACACCCAAATGTCAATAATTCCCATATAGTGACCCCAAACGCCCAAACATCACTCTTACTTGTAAATATTCTGTGTCGTACACACTCAAGCGCCAACCATTTAATCGGCATTTTACCTCCCGATGCCTTATACTCATCTGAATCACAGTCTAATAATTTGGCTAAACCGAAATCGGTTATTTTTATATGCGAAGGTGTCTGAACCAAAACGTTACGTGCTGCCAAATCACGATGTACTAAACGATTCTCCTCCAAATATTGCATTCCCTTGGCAATTTGACATGACCAATCTAAAAACGCTTTAGAACCAATTTTTTGTTTATTCTTTTTGACGTAGTCAAGTAGACAACCGAGAGGCATCAGTTGTGTGATCAACATCATTTCGTTTGTCATACAAACAGCTAATAGTTTTAATAGATTTGGATGTTCGACCGAAGCCATGATATATGCCTCTTCTAGAAATTCTTTTGTAGACTCGGCGCCTGACATATCAATTAATACCTTAATTGCAACCGGGATTTTATAATTTTGATGCTCTGGAATCCAAACACCTTTATGGACCCGGCCAAAAGCGCCCATTCCAAGTACACCACCACGACGAAGCTCGGCTTCTTTTATGATACGTAATTTGGTTAGATTTGGACCAACATTGGTCGGTTTTAGTGGTACCGAATCTTCACCCGTCAACACTTTTGTCATTTTTGCCGCGTCCTTGTTCTCCTTTGCCCGCTGCATCATCCAATACATCACGATCAATCCAATGAGGCATATAAGGAGTATAATAACGATGCTAATAATGGTCGAAGGTTCATTCAATCGCATAAATCCGAGTGCTTCTTCCTGTTTACCTTGTTGCGTTTTGGAACAGAACGGTCCGAGTAATTCAGATGAAAATACTTTATACGAATGAGATTCTGGACAGGTCCCGGTACAATTAAACGCCGTCGAATTATCAAATGGATCACCGTCGTTGTGTAAAATTTTAAAATTACGACATTGGTTACAATCATCGGGACCCGCCCCAGTACATCCACGACATTCCGTATTGCAGGGCATACATTTTCGTGCTGCTTCATCGGCGTAATGATCCGATGGACATTCGTCCTCGCATTGTTCACCTCGTTTATAGCCCGTACATTCCTGGCAAACTTGTTCGTGGAAACCGTAGCCAGTACAACGTTTACAGCGTGGATGACATCGGCGACAAATTCCTTTACCAGCTAAAGATTGTAAAGGCCCCTGTTCCTGTGGTATAACCCACTCATAGTAATAACCATCTAAAAATAACAGATTTTAGTACCCAGAGTTTCAATATAGATTTTATATTAAGATATATCTCACCTGGACATGGCTCATTTTTCAATAAACAGCGCTCAACACTTGCATCCCCATTTATGATCGCCTTATGACAAGTTTTACATCCGTTCCGTCCGATAGTATTTAACGGGCCGGTACATCCTATACACGTACTGTGGCAGAGTACACAAACCCCATTTCTATTGTATTTGGTTTCTGAACACTCGGGCACACAAAACTTATCGTCACGTGCATTTGCACACGAAACACATTTATCATTACCAGGGCCCGTACAATTTCGGCACTCGGGATGACATGTCGTGCAATTTTTCTCGTCCACTTGATAAATACTATGGAAATAAGTAAGTACAAATATTAAGTACGGACCGGTGCAAAACCAAATTAATCATTTTATACTTACTTTGGCATACTGCTGCATGAAGCTAAACATTTTCCATTGTACTGCAAATTTTTACACTCTAAACATTGTTCCGGGCTAGAACCCCAGCATCCAGCACTGGTACATTCGTCCGAACATACAAAACCGTCCTTTTCTATAATCAAACGAAATTTAAATTTGTTATAAAAATTCGTTTTTGCCAATAAATCTTCAAAATCTACTTACTGCATTCGGTTTGATTACGATTAGCGTTAATAATAATTCGCTCCTTATTCTTTTTCACTTTGGTCCAGTCGATGCTCTCGACAAAACATAAATTTTTATTTTCTAGGATCGCGACCGCCCCGGCATTAATTTGCTTTAACGATTTTAACTCGAGCGATTGCAATGACGTCTAAAACACAAAATAAAAAATATTAGAAAATATTTACGAATGGTTCAGCGGGTTTGGCACACACACCTTTACAATATAAAACGAGGCAAACAAATTCTCCATCAATTGACGACCGCCGATCGATTCAAGATTTCGGAAATACGATAAATTTTTAAAATCTGCATGCACTCCTTGAATGAGGATATAACCGGTTACCTCACGTAGCGTATGGAAAACTTCTAATCGGTCCGGATGCATTTTGATAAAGCGTTCGCCAAACGAAAAATTTGCGTATACTTGCTGGTAGCCATCGAACGATTGATCCAAAATTTCGATTGATCCATCGATAATTGTGCATCCCTTGAACCGATCAATATTTCCCGAATGGATGATTCCTGTGCCTGGGCACGTTTTAGGACATGGCCCATTGCACGTCACACATTCTCCACGCTTTGCCATTTTATCCGCTGGGCATGTTCGTACACATGCCCCACTATCTTTTAACAAATGTTCCGGACAATTTCGTACGCATGTCGCACCGTACGCAAATTTTCCCTCTGGATTTGGTTCCCACAAATAATTTGTTGGATTGTATCGTTGCATTGGTGGACACTCCTGTTTGCATGTGCCATCATCGTAGAAATTTTTACACGCTATACAATCGCGTTGCGTTGGACCGGTACAACCGCCGGCACAAAATAAATGACAGCATTGTCTCGGCTGCGTACCAAAACAGCGACCGCCCGCACATTGCGGCGAACAATTTGTTTTACTAAATTTCTGGCAATTATGTTCACCCTCGCCCCAGCATCCGTTCTCACATTTCACATGACACTCGGGACATTTTCGCTCGGGCGACGTAAAATCATAGTTATACTTCATCGATGCATTTGATCCAGATATAATTTCGTCCCACTTGATCGTTCGAATATGACATAAATTGTAATTATTAAATATGGCAACGGATCCAGCCAATATATCACGTAGCGCTGGCATTTCGAGCGTATGCATTTGTGAATACGACACAAATAAACTGAACGGCTCGTCGAGAATGTTAATTTTAAATAGGGTACGACCCCGGATTATTTGTAATTTTGGTAGAATTATGTTTTGGACGTCGACATGACTTATGAGCACGTATCCGGTCACCTCACGAATATGTTGTAAAAATGTTAAATCAAATGTTTGATCCTGGAGCCAGGTCAGTTCTAAATTTCCATCAACGTACGTGCAATTTGTGTACCGATCACGTAGATTACGATAGTGTTGGATTCGGTTCGAGGGTACCGACATGCGCCCATTTGTTCCGATGCATACTGAAAGTAGAAAGGAAACACAAATACAAAATTAGTAATAGAAAAAATGATGAGATGCATCATCCAACCCACCGTGCACCGCGCACAAAACACTCTAGGGCAAATGCATATAGTACACGATGTATATGTGGCGGCGGCGCGCGTAGGCCGGTCTTAATATTCATCAATCGAATTTCAAAATAAACTTTAATAATTGTTTGGTATCATCATTTTTGGAGTAACATTAAAATATACGTTGGATTTTAACGGGGGGGCACACGTGGGAGAATACTGTATAACGTACCTATTCACATCCATACAACACACACACACAAAACGCTTTTGTATACCAAGCGTGCCGCCGTATATTGTGAAATGATAAAAATTGTTTTGTACTGTGGCTGTGTGCTTTTAGCAGTTTTAATTTATGCATTAAACTAAATTTTCAGACCACCTTTCACCATTCAAGCATATGAAAACATACTTTGCAGCTTTTATGAGTGAAATTTCTAATAATAATTAAAATAAATTAGGTTTGATTTATGAATGCAACTATACCAACTGTGAATTTCTTTGTATGTTGATTAAAAACAGCAACGGAGGGAGAGGGAAGGCGGGAGAGAGAGGGGGAGCTTTAATGAGCTGTGTATAAAATTAGCAACTTATCACAATATAATTTCGAAATATTAGATTATGAATACGTTAGTATGGAAGTATTTCCGCATTATCAATGCAAACATGGTGCAAGTAAATACTTTGCTACTGTACATTTACATTTCCGTAAGATACGGCGATTTAGCCAATTCGACTTATGATAATTATAATCAAATCGAAATACCTTAAGTGCAATTTAGGACAACGCAACTATGTAAGCATAAAGTTGCAATTAAACTGCATTGCAGCTTAGGGCAATAAAACGGCCCACACACATAAGCCTGTCCACAAATTTGGCTTAACCCGAGATCTTGACTGACGCCTCTACATAAAAATGAGGTCAATATATATTGACTAACATAATTTCATTTCTAACTTAATTCGTGTTAAATGTCAGGTTTACTCCAAATAAAGACGCTGATGAAACACAATTTTATTATTTTTTAGAGGCCTACGCCCCTTTCATATTTTCCTTTTATACTAGAATGAAGTAGTACCTAATTCAAAAAGAGCAATTCACAGTCTAGCGAATAAAAGTGTTACCAGACAACACAAAATACGAGTACATTTCGGTTAAGTTTTCTCGTCTTACACTCGTCCATCCTGACACGTAGGGTTGTCCTCAATCCTATACATCCTCGTCGGGAAACTCCTTCGATACGATATCGGTCTCCATACAATATATCAACGACTGTATATGGTCCTCGGCATCGTTTCATCCATTTTCGACTTCCCCAGTTGTGACGGGTTCAGTCAACTGGTGTTCGGTGTTTGGCATCAAATCTTATTTTTGGTTGTTTTTGGTCTTTCTGTATTTTATTCGCAGCCTCCTCCCTGATCTGGGCATGAATAATCTGCTCAAAATTAGTGGATGATTCCGTTTCTTCTAATAGAGTCAATTGCAGCTTATCACAAAACAGAGGTTTTGGAGGAAATCCAAAAACCAATTCTTGCGGCGATTTCTTACTAACGGGGTTAATTGCGCATTAAATTTTAGACATGGTCCTTAATGAGTGTAAAATAGAGCGGTTAATTCTTTCAACCTGCACATTCGCGTGTGGAGTAGCAGAGCATTCATCACATGTCTTATTTTATTATCAGCACAAAATGTTTCAAAACTATTTGATTTCAGAGATGAACCCCGGTCATTTACCAAGCGGGAGTCGAGCTATTGCGAACAGCTTTGAGAGACAGCCTACCGGTCGCCGAGAATATCTGGATTTATGCTCAATCAAGAGCACAAAAAGCAATTTCTGCTATCAACCAACCATCCACAAGAGACAACTGGACAAGACGCAACAACAATTGGCCGATATACAGCGAACACTGACCAATTGGCCGATATACAGCGAACATTGCTGCCCGTGGAAGATCGCCAAACAATAGACATAATTTCAACTATCGACACAGGTCAAGATCAAGATCATCATCTCGATTCGGACCTCTGCTTCTACCACGGTCGTTTCGGCTCACGCGCTCTCAACTGTAATAAGCCATGCAGTTTCCGAACGGTAGCTCATGGGGAAGCTACTTTCCTGCTGTCTCTATACGGGCAAACAGTGGGATTGGTTCGTCTCGTTATCTTTTCATCCAAGATCACGAAAATAATTTGCAATTTCTGATCGATTCGGGGGCTAAAGTATCTGTGATACCCGTAAACAAGTTTCCTCGACATGCTAAAGAACACCGATTGCATTCTTACCGCAGCAAACGGATCCCCAATTTCCACTTACGGTACAAAACTTTTGAAAAGTAAATCGCAGTCTCAGGCGTTCGTTCATACATCCCTTCATCGTCGCGGTAGTAAACAGGCCTATTATAGGTGCTGACTTTCTGTCCAAGTATGGTCTCGTGGTCGATCTGAAAAACAAAAGACTCTCTGATTCATTTACTACCTTCACTATGAACGCAATCATCGCCCAAGTTGATACGCCATCTCCAAAACATTTCAGCGTCAACAACGATTACGGTGCCCTTTTGATGAAATACCCCTCGCTCATTGAGGCCCCGAATTACAATCTCCCAGTGAAGCATAGTCCACTACGTCGTCACACAAAGTAGTTGCTGCAAATATTGAATTTCCGTCTTCTCACCATTACATTATGGTGCAAAAGAAAGACAAGGACTGGCGCCCTTGTGGAGACTATCGACAGTTAAACACTGTCACTGTCCCAGATAGATATCCTATCTCCCACATGCACTGTTTCTCATTGAAACTCGTCGGCGCCACTATTTTCTCGAAAATAGCTCTCGAGGATATTCACAAAACAGCGATAACTACTCTTTTTGGGCTTTTTGAGTTCATCCGAATGCCATATGGCCTAACTCAGCCCAGACATTCCAGCGAGTCCTTAACGAAGTGTTAAAAGGGCTGAACTTCGTCTACTTTTATATCGACGATATCCTCGTTGCGAGCCGCTCGGGAACATCTCGAATCAATATTTAATCGTTTCACCGCATATGGAATTAATATCAAAGCTTCCTCTCGTCGAAAGACAGAGTTGAAGTCATTTTAAATTTTCCAGAGCCAACATCAATCCGCCAAATATAGCAGTTCGTCGGTATGGTGAACTATTACCACTGCTTTATACCACGGTTAGCTGAACTGTTTTCGTCTATTTACAGGCATTTGGCCACGTTACTCAAGAAAGGCCAACACCTAGAAGATTGTACAGAAGCTTTCGAAATGGTCAAGCGTTCTCTTGGCGGCTGTCACACTTTTGGCACATCCGTTGAACGACGCGCAGTTCAACATAACTACCGACGCTTCCAACGTAGCAATTGAAGCTGTCTTACAACAACGCAATAAAGGATGTTGGCAACCATATTAGTATTCTTTTCAAAGAAGCTCACTCCTGCGGAAATTAAATACTTTACTCGTACTTTCGCAAGAGAACTTCTTGCTATGTATTTAGCAACCAAACACTTTCTCCATTTCATCGAAGGACAAAATTTCTCTATATTTACTGACCATAAACCACTTACAACAGCAATTGCGTGAAAGTCAGAACGCAATCCCCGGAAATTATGACATCTCGATTACATTGCCCAGTTCACTACCGACATTCATCACATCAAAGGTAAACACAATGTGGTGAGCGAATGTTTGTCTCGTTCTGGTGAAACACTTCTCACAGAACGCAACGTCTTCTTCTTCGACACGAAGGAATTACTCGTACAACAATAACGCGACGACGAATTGCAGAAATTGATTTCAACACGCAACCCAAAATTTAGCGTAAACCTGCAACGGATCGACTTACAAGAAAAGCAGCAAATTTGATGAGAGACTTCTACAGGAAAATCGACCATTCGTTCCTCTCAACATGCGATGGACAATCTTCCCGATATCCATGCTACGCGAAAACTTATTGCTTTAAAATACTTCTCGCCAAGAATGGACAGAGGAACACAATTTTGGGCAACCGCATACAACCCGAAAGCAAATGGTCTTGTCGAACGGTTCCACAGGCAACTAAAAGCCGCGTTAACAGCTCGATGTAATACATCCCATTGGAGTTCAGAACTTCCAACGATTCTATTGGGTATTCGAACCTCTATCAAGGAAGACTTAGACTGCACACCAGCAGAGCTAGTATATGGTCAAAATATCAAGGTTCCCTGTAAATTCTTCATCAACGATCAAAATTCGAACCCAAACACAGTTACTTCGCGTTTCGTGAAGCAGATTCGTACAACCAAGAGAGCATTAGTTCCTACGGACCCAAGGCATCCAACCGAACAGGCAACGTACATTTCCAAAAATCTGGAAACCTGTTCACACGTATTCGTACGTGTCGATAGAGTCAGTGCTCCTTTGAGTGCACCATATTATGGACCGTATCCAGTGACCCGCAAATTGCGCAAATTCTTTGTTGAGAAGTCAAGAAAAAAGTATGAGAAACGGAAAACAGTTAGTCGGGTTTGAGAAGTGCACGACACACAGTCTCACAATAAAACAGTGTCGCGAACAATCGTTCACACCCTAAAAAGTTGTGAAATCATAAAATAATAGTGAGTGTTAATAATTAAAAGAATAAAGTCCTTAAGCCTGCTATCCTCACTATACATCAATGATTACCAACACGTAACGATTTTTTCGAGAACTAGTCACAAATGTCCCTAGATGGTCCAGGTGCCATGTATGGCAGGGAATGGGAATCTTCTCGATCGAGAGTAGTTCGATACAAATTGTCGCAGATGTGGCCACCAGAATACGTTTCGAATTGCCGATAACGTTTTTTCTAAAGCGAAATACCCCATTTCATCATGACACGTGTGTAGAATGCGATCTCTTACCCCTTTCGGTACGTAATCTGTTTTTGTGGACGGTATACTCATTATGCGACGGATCATCTTTATTTTCCTTAATTTTTATAACGTCAAGATCATTATCTTGTAACATATTGAGCCAGTCGGAACTATTTATTTGTAGTATATCCAAAGTAGCAGGTTCCATTTCTGTTGGTGGAAGAACCGGATTTCTACTTAAGGCATTCAAATGGATCATATTGGCACCTGAACGGTGCTGTCTATCCAAGTCATACTCCAAATCTCGTTTCGTCGAAACTGCCTTTAAAGCACTACAGTCGGTAACAACTGTAAAGCGCGTTTGCCGAGAATGAAAGGTCGAGATCTATATATTGTTTCGTCGACAGCAAGAGGTTCAATTCACCATCAGACTCCCGTTGGAACGAAACCCCAGCTAGTTCAATTGAACTGGCGTCCGTATGGATCGTATGTTCTTTAGATTTATCATATAATACTAGTACACCCCGCTGGTCAAAAATATTTTTTAACTTACGAAACACAACGTCTTGCTCTTCGGTCCAGCCAAATGTTGAATCTTAAGCCAGTTATTGGTGCTGCGATAATCGAAAAGATCGGCACAAACTTCCGAAAATAGCTCGGTAAACCTATAAATTGTCGAATTTCGTGCACCTTTTTGGGTACGGGAAATTCAACAACGCACTTTATACGTTGACATACCGCATTTGCTAATCCAAAAGGCATTCGCTCGAACTCGTACTGCCCATCAGGAGTGACGAGTGATGTGCATTTCTTCAATTATTTGCAACCGAAATTTGATAATAGCCAGAAGCTAAATCAATGATCGTAAAATATTGGTCAATCGTTGTAATGAATCTTCGATATTGGGTAAGGGATATCTGTCCTTTATCGTTTTCCCATTTAATCGATGATAAACGACACATAAACGTTCCTCACCTGCTTTCTTTGTTACCACGACGTTTAATAATTCCTAACTTTAACAATTCTTCGATCTGTTTTTTAACATTTTATCGTTGAGTACACGATAAGCGATAGCCCTATTTGTTTTGCCGATCTCACGCAAGTTGATGGCAAAATAATATCGGTACGCTGAAACCAACCTTTTAAATCCAGATTAACTCTTTCTGGTAAATTTTCGTTAATCGCCATCTTCAAGATTTCATCGTAGTTTTGGTTCACTGGGGGTTGCACCGAATCGTTTCGAACCGTTGGAGTTTATTTTATTTCTGAATCTAAATCATCTTGCCTTGACGATGAAATGAATTTTCCGAAATACCAAATTGTACTTCATCTGCTAGATCATTTGTCACTTGAAGACTATTTATTGGTTTAGTTTCCGAAATGTTGAGAACTTTTAACTGATTGTACGACTTTAGCACAAGCGTGCTCGGTCGATTTAAAGCGCTTGCGCCTGTTATTAACTTTTCTTTCTGATGCCTATCGAATTCAATCAGAACCTGAACATTCAAACTAACATTATCAATAAGAATCGTCAATTCCAATTCACCCGTAGTAATCGCTTTACCCTCCCTAAAACCACTCAGAACTTGCGAATGCTCTTACCATTTTAAATCCAAATTATTTGCGA
The DNA here is from genome assembly GCA_963691935.1 of Nephrotoma guestfalica. Taxonomy (NCBI): domain Eukaryota; kingdom Metazoa; phylum Arthropoda; class Insecta; order Diptera; family Tipulidae; genus Nephrotoma; species Nephrotoma guestfalica. The sequence goes on from OY829913.1 coordinate 91,784,673, forward strand.
GACTTTCTATCATGGTCACACAGTCACTGCCTAAATCAATAAATGCTTGTACACTTACCCCGTTTATTGTAATCATTTTAATCCGGTCATACGATCTAACTTGTTCCACGCAACGAACATTTTTTGAATAATCGTTTGAACGCGACTTTTCGTAAGATCTCAGATGACTATCGTCCCTACCTTTACCATAAAAAGATGTCCCATCATTGTTATCCGATTGTTTATAGCAGATCGAGACTTACTAGAATTTACAAATCCTTCATAATCCCTAAGGCGTAGTAGTAAAACAGATATTGAATTTATATTCTGTATAACTAGCGCTCGAGATAAATCTGGATCGCCCAAACCACCAATTAATTATGTATTTAATTAGAATTTGCTCACTGAAATCAACGTCTGCACCTATTCTACGAATATCATAAATATACTCCGAATAACTCTCTACATAACTCTATAACATCCATAACATCACGAGTTGAACCGAACTCTTGAACCACACCCCTTCCAAAATCCTCCCAACTAAAAATATTCTGAACCACGAACTGATGCCCATCAAACGCCTTAGCGTTATTTCATGAAATTTGAACTGTGAATCTGTTCCCGATCAAGTGTCTAGAAATACGGCCACTATTAACCAAACAGTTTTCGTTTAATTGCTGTTTTCGTTGATACAACTTAATGGCAGCCTAGTTTTCGCAAAAAATTTACACTACCCAACAATAATGTTGGGTAGTGACCGTAACCGTAGTTTATTTAGAACTTTATTCAAAGTTCATCATAAAATCTAATTCCATCCTTCAAACAAAATTTGAAACAAAAACAGCTACGAAATGATGAAGTTCCATTAGCAGGCATTGTAGCACTCCATCTCTCGACTATAGTCGGTAAAGAAATAATTGAGCTCCCCTTAGAAATTTTGTCTTGTATAATTTCGTTCAACGTTGTGAAGCGTGAAAAGTCGATGCACAGAAAATCGTGAAATAAATTGATAAAAACTCAAAGTTAACGAGATAAATAAGAGATGGCGCTGCGGTGTAATCCTTAATGTCACTCAGTAGATGGCGTTGTACGTTGGCTTAGGCGTTGTGCAATTTGATAAGTGTTATTCGTTTTCGAACGTGTAATTTTTCTTGCTGCTATTAAATTGGAGATTCGAGTATTAATTCACTGTTTTATGATATTCGAGTTGTGTGCATTAATACAATCACATGAAGTGTTGTTGTATTAATGCACACAACTCGGATCATCCGTTGTTGGGTGATTTTTACGATTTCGATAATTTTTTCCAGAAAATTAATTGTGCGTGACAAGTGCGGTTATCAAATTGGATTGCAGGATTGAGATTGATTCGATCGGTAAGTTCATTTTTTGTGAATTAATGACGTCAAAGTAAATCAGTCAAATGAATCATTGTAATTTTTATGAATTTACTTTTGATTAAAATGTCAGGTATCAGACGATCGAACCTAGGATGAAGAAACCGTAATTCGCAAAAAATGCAAGGTGTCCGTGAGAATGAAACGCAAGAGCAACACGAAGGTTTAAATGAACAGAGACGTGCTCATGCCGGACAAGATCGCGCTGCACGGACACCAGCACAGGTTCGATAAAACGTAACACGACGAAGAAGTGCTGTGAACGTCGACTCTGCGTTTAATATTGGCACATTGTCTGCCGTGTGTCCACATTGCCAAGCATTGAAGTTCCAAGCAGAAACGCTAGGACTATGTTGTGCCGAAGGCAAAGTTAAATTGCCGGGTTTTTCGTCACGACCGGAGCCATTGCGTACTTACCTCTATGGAGATAGAACGCTATCCAGACATTTTTTCGCACACACGCAACAATATACAGTCAATGCTTTAACATGACGTCATTTGTATTGATCATATTCAAAATTGTCCTCTATTTTAAAGATTCAAGGACAAAATTATCATCGAAGCGGAGCGTTGATGCCACCAGCGAATGAAGAACTCAACACAATGCGCTGGTTCGTTTGTTAAAACTGCTATGGAGCCAATGACTCCCGATGATCACAAAATAATCATCAGGTAGACAAAAGATCAACCGGATCAATGCTCGCAGCGACCTATGTTGGGAGCCTACGGCATATACATGAAGATTTGTGCATCACGTTCACATCCGAAATGGCCTGAAATTACCGGTAATCTACTGCCATGACAAACTTCCAGCGACCGCCACGACATCACCGCACGCGTGTTCAAACAAAACTCAGGACGCTAATGGGCTTAATCGTTAAGCAGACGGTTTTCGGACTACTACGTTGTCGGATTTACCCAGTAGAGTGGCAGAAGCGTAGATTACCACACGCACACATTCTGCTGTGGTGAAAATCAGACCAGATTAAATCGATTCAATATCATCAGCGGCGAAATACTAAATCTAGAAGCCGACCCGGAGTTGTTCGAAATAGTCACAATAAACATTATTTACGGAAACCAAGGTTATCCCCTATAACGGCGTTGTTCACCCGAAGATGGTGGCAGGACAGTCACGATGATGCTGAAAGGATGTCGTGGTCGATAATCGCTGGATCGTTCCGAATTGCAAGCTTCTGCCGAAAACATTCGCAACACACTGCAATGTTGAGTACTGTACCGCTGTATTAAGTCCATTAAATATGTCTGCAAATACGTGAACAAAGGTGTGTCAAGATTCCTATTGGGCCGTTACGTAAGTTGAAATAAAGCGATTTGGCGTATTTTCTCACTTGCAACGAGCAGAACGACTACCAGCTACAACACTCATGAATTCCTTCAAAATTTGCCAAGGTGATCCGTTCGAAACGACTCACATTGGGACTCAACACTCTCCAATGCCACTGCTTCTGCGCCGACAAATCAAATTCGTACATTGTTCGCGGTCATCATAGCGACGTGTCATCCATCGAACGCATTGGAATTGTGGAACAAATAAAAGGACGAGATGGCTAATGACATTTTGCATTGAGTTCGGTACTGCAACAGCGAATTATGAGCTTAAAATGTACGACGAGATACAGATAGCATGATACATACAAATAGCGTTAGCTGTTGCATCATCGGGAATTGCAGCCACATCGCTCGACGGTGGCTGAACGGAAAATTCTGTTCAATTGCCAAGAACGACTCATCAAATGCTGAATTTTCCAAACAACTGTCGGCGCTTGCTTTGCTCGAATTTTTACATGTTCACGACGTCGAAGGAAGAGCTTATCACGAAAGTGGCAGATTGGCTCAGCGAACAAACGATTTTGGTAGCGAACAACAAGGATGTAGACAGTCTGAATTACTTAATTCACAACCAAATCGCTGGGGAAATGCATTGTTACAAATCCGTTAACTATGCCACCAATTAAGAAGAGGCAACCAACTATCCGACCGAGTTTTTGAACGCGCTTGATTTGCCGGGAATACTGCACCGCTTAACTTGATGCTCAAGGTCGGATCTATGATAATCATGCTGCGCAATCTGAACCATCCGAGATTGCGTAACGGAACGTGATTGGCTGTGAAGAAAGGAGAGGAGGATGATCTAATTCCAATAATTCCTCTGATTCCAACTGACTTCAAGTGCATTCCATTAGATCAATCATTCAAGCGCAACCAGTTCCCCGTTCGTTTGGCGTTCGCTACGACGATTAACAAATCGCAAGGTTAATCGTTGGAAATGTGCGGAATAAATCTGGAATTTCCGTGTTTTTCTCATATTCAGTTGTACGTCGCGTGTTCGATAGTTGGCAAACCATCATCGTTGTTCATTTATGCGCCGGAGAAAAAAACGAAAAATATTATTTACCACAATGCATTTAATTGATTTGCGTCTGTATTACATTTAATTCCACTCGAATAACTCAACTCAACTCGATCGTCTATTGAGAATTGAGTTGAGTTGTTTGTTTTTTTCTCTCGTCAAAATCAATTTTCGTGAAGGACAAAAGTATTTGCTCGGAACGAAGTAATTTGGGTTGGAACAAAGTTGGTCGGGTCAACAAATTTCATATAAAGATCCCGATCACATCCTACAACACAAATAAAATTTAAACTGACTGACTGAATTGAGAATGGGTAAATCCCAAAACTATATTGAAAATTCATTTTCAAATCGTAGTTGAATTCAATTTGACAAAATTCTAGAAATTGGTTACATAATTTTTAAATTCCAACCCCATCATAAAAACCTTAATTTAATTAGTTGAAAAATCAGCCAGGCACAATTCCAAATTCGACCGAAATATGTCGGTAGAAATTTCTCTTCCTGGCAGTGGAAGCAACGTAACTTGCTTGAACTCTTCCATTCAAATCGTTTAGTAATCCGTATTTTGTAATGAAATCTGCACCGATGATTGGGGTTGTCTGCGATTAAAAACGTCCACGTAAAGTTACGTCGTAATCCGAAGTTTAACCTCAGTGTTGTAATTCCAAACGTTTTGATTTTGGTGGCGCTTGCTGCGAACAATTTGATTTCCGATGGTTTACAATAGCCTACCGATCGACTGCGTGGCATGACTGATACGATGGCGCCTGTATCAATCAAAAATCCGAGGTTCGTAGTATTGTCGTAAATTTTTAGTTGGTTAATGAATTTTGATTTAGGCTGTTCGTAACCTAAATCCGACGCAGCACATGGACTATTAGCGATCGCTGAATTACTGCTATCGCGGAAATTGTCGAATTTCCGTTTAAGCTCAGCCACTTGAATAGACAACTTTTGTAGTAAACTGATTTCAGATGATGCTGCCGGAGTAATTTTCGAATTACATGATGCTGCGAATTGGTTTAGCAAATATTACGATCGCCGATTGTACGTAAACTAATTTATTCAACCAATGCATCGATCCTTTAATGGTGAACTTTTCGCGAGTCCAACTAAAATTCCACTATCACTGACTTTACTACGTGCTGGAACTTTCCTTTTTCTGGGACTTGACCGATTTCCGTTTGCATAGCTCCCAGATCGCTTAGCGGAATTTATGCCACATTTTATTATCCGTGGTAACGTTGCTGGCTTCAAACCAGAATTCCAGGCGTAAAAATAATAGTGCGTGCTGTTTCGACTGTCGATCAGTCTCGGCATTGGCAAACGTGGAATCGTAGCATTTGCGTGTATGGAGACGGTGAGCGTTCCTTCGTTATCTTCCTCATCGACACCCATTTGATTTTTTTCACTTATTTTTGACTGGACTTGTGTGAGTCGTTTGCCCAACTTTTAAAATAACGACTTTCACAATCCCGATTTTTTAAATTTCTTTCATGAATTCGGGCGCCCGCGGGTCAAAAATCGGGCGTTTGAAAATCTTTTTCTAAAGAGTGCAATGTGGTAACGATTTAAAATTTGAAAACTAATTTAACAACGTAATATTTTCTAAATGGTTAAAAAGAATTTAAATGCACCAGATGTTTTGGTTTATGAAAAGCAATAAAAAACACAAAACAACAAGTATTGTTGAGTGCGACCCCGATTGTAGATTATATTTGCCTTTAAACGGTGCACAAAAACAAAAAATTGAACAAATGAGAGCCACAACACTTACAGAGGTGGAAAGTTTAAATTAAATTTTTATTCCGGAAGCATTAAACTTTATTGACGAAGAGCTCTTTGTACTGTCCGAGAAAGATTTTGAAGATTGGTTGTTCCGTCATAATGAGACAGTTATTTTCGATCCATGCTGAAATTGGCGACCAGATCGTGCCATTATTATTTTGTATAATGCGCTCAAAATCAACAGAAGCTTACTCGGAGATGTTCTTTGAGCTTTTTTGCTTGTAATTGGAACATCTCGTTAAATCCAAAGAGAATTATGTCAGATTTTGAAAAGGAAAGCGTAGTTGCGGCTAAAATATATTTTCCGTTGGCTGAATACAAAGGATGCCTTTTCCATTTCGGCCAAATATTATGGCGGAAAGTACCATCTGAACACCTGCAGATTAAATTTGGAAACGATGGGCAAAATAGAATTTGATCCAGACGCCAAGCGCATTGCAAAATCGTTCCAAACTAATTATATAAGGTGTGCTTATGGATACCAAGAGAGACCTCAATACAGTCCAGAGTACTGGACTACCATGGAGGAAATTTCCATAGAACTTGAAACTCGGTTGAAGCCTGGCAAAAAGTAGTAAGACTTTTTAATTTAAAATTCGCGCGGAAAACCATTCGTCGAAATATTTTTTTTTTTCTATGTTGGTATGACTGTCAGTGACATCTGTGCCAAATGTCACATCAAAATAATCATTAGTGTTTAGTATACGCTTGTCTTTCTGAAGTACAAAAAGTGCATTCGGCGATTTTTACAATGAGTGAAATTATTCAACAAAGAAGTTCCATTAAATTTTGTGTGCGGAATCAATTTTGTAGTACCGAAACGTTCAGAATGTTGCAAAAGGCCTTCGGTGATAATTGTATGTCGTGTTTTTGATTGATACAAATTGTGCAAAGAGGGTCGAGAACGTGATGACGACGAACCACGTCTAGGACGGCCATCAACATCAACTGATGATTAGCACGTTAATAAAATCAAGGAATTGGTGTTCGAGAATCGACGATTAATAGTCAGAGACCTTACTGGCATCGTTGAAATATCGGAAGAATCAGTGAAAACCATTTTGAAAGATCATTTGGGCCTAAGAAAAATGAAAGCACGATTGATTCCAAAATCACTCAATTTTTTGGATAAACAGCGTCGCGTTGACGTCTGTGAAACCATGCTTTTCGACTACCAGGATGTCATGAAACGTATTATAACTGGCGATGAGACTTGGATCTACGCTTACGACTCAACCAAGTCAAAAATCAAGATGATGTTGACAGTTTTCTTCGATTATCGAGGTGTGGTGCACTCCGAATTCCTTCCGACCGGCCAAACTGTCACCAAGGAATACTATTTGAGTGTTATACGTCGTTTGCGCGAAGCTATTCGTAAAAACAGGCCGGAATTATGGGTCGACAACTCTTGGTTTTTGCACCACGATAAGGCACCTTCTCATACTGCATTGGTTTGACGTGATTTTTTCGCCAAAAATTCCACTCATATCGTTCCGCAACCACCGTATTCGCCTGATTTAGCTCTGTGTGACTTCTGGCTGTTCAGCAAACTCAAACGACCGAGGGAACCGTTTTGAGTCAATTGAAGACATTAAACGTGAATCGCTACGCGCATTGGAGGCAATTCCGGAAATTGACTTTAACAACTGTTTCGAGGATTGGAAAAAACGTTGGCACAAGTGTATTGAAGCCGGGGGGAATTACTTTGAGGGGGACGAAATAGATTTGGAGAAATAAAGAATTTTAAAATTATGAACAAAGTCTTACTATTTTTTGCCCACAGTATTATATTCGATAATTCAAATTTGACCATGATCGGAAAATAAAACAAAGAAGACCGAGTTTTTCGGGGAAAATCGGGTTTTCGAAAGTCGGCATTTTGAAAATCGGAATTTTAAAAGTCTGAGTTTTGATAATTCGGTCTTTGTAATTCGGGATTTCGTACCGACGCCTTTCGACTGTATCACTTTCGCGTGTTTAAATAGAGGGTGGTTAAATTTTAAGGGCCGACGGTGTGGTTCACGAGTGTGAACCACACCTAAACGTCAAGTTTTTTTCTGCATTTAATTTGACATTTCTCAATTTCAGACTAACTCAATTTGAATCATGGAAAGATACACAATCGAGCAACGCGTAAAAGTTATTCAGGCATATTATGAAAATGGGCGTTCAAATCAAAATGCATATCGTGCACTTCGTGATTTTTTCGGTCAATTTAATCGGCCAGTTTAATGTGCGTACAATCGCAAAAATCGTGCAAAAATTTGAGCAAACCGGGTTTGTAGGAGATTTTAAAACACCAGTGCATGCTCGTACAGCTCGTACAGCAGAAAATATCGCTGCTGTTCGCGATAGTGTGGCTGAAAAGCCGTCCACCTCAACTCGTGCACAACAATTGCACCTCTCACCCTCGTCGTTGTTGAACATTATGCATAAAGACTTGCATTTACACGCTTATAAGGTGCAATTGACTCAAGAACTAAAGCCTCTTGACCATTCCAAATGTCGTCAATAAGCAAGAGTGATTGTCGAAAAACCAATGCACCCACAAAGAGTGACTGTTTTGTGCGTTTTATGGGCTGGCGGCATCATCGGGCCGTACTTTTTCCAAAATGAGGCCGGTCAGGCAGTTACTGTGAATGGTGTTCGCTATCGTGAGATGATAACGAACTTTTTATGGCTCGAATTGGAAGATATGGATGTGTGATTTCAACAGGACGGTGCCACTTGCCACACAGCTAACGAAACAATGGCTCTTTTGCGCGACAAATTCAATGGTCGTGTTATCTCACGTGGTGGCGATGTCAATTGGCCGCCAAGATCATGTGATTTGACACCATTGGACTTCTTTCTTTGGGGTTATTTGAACAAAAAGGTGAACGTCGATAAGCCAGCAACAATTCAAGAGCTAAAGGATGAGATAATTCGGCAGCCATTTGGCCGATATTTTGTTCCATACATAATTGAATCGTACCACATTATCATAATAAAAAGAATTGACAATAATTTCCTAAATAATTTGTGTTTTATTCAAAATCAACATCGGCCCTTAAAATTTAACCACCCTTTAACGTCGGGGTCACCACTTTGGGATTAAAACAATATTTTATTTTGACCTCCAAAAATTTCTACAGCACGCGCTTTTATTTTTAGGTCCGCCTCTATTGCTAATTTTTTTATTCTTCATTTGTGTTTTTTAAGGTTTTTATTGTAGTTTTCCACTGTTGATATTTTTATTGAAGTTTGCACAATTTTTTGGCTACACTATGTGCTTGATAACAATTTCTTCGATTAGATTGTTTAATAAACTAATTTAAACTTAGTTCGCATACTAAAATTTTACCGAAGTGTTTATTGTCGATGGTGGTGAATTAACAATTTAGTACGCAATTTAGGATTATCAGGTGCCTATTATCACAGTACGTTTCATATATACTGTGACAAATCACTAGTACAAACCAATGACAGTTTAAACACAATCACTGCCGTGATGTAGTATGAAAAATACGACGGTTAAACGCCCATCTTTGGTCAGGCAGGAAAACGTTCACGAAAGAGTGAAAAATTGCTAAAATTTTTAATGTTTGCGCTGGTTTTAAAATATCGTCAAAAGAGTATTAGTTTTGTACTGGTGTCGCTCCTAGCGGTGAGAAGTAACAAAACTTTTTCTACAAAGACAAAAAATATATTTTTTCAATCCGCTTGAACTAGAATCGGTTCGGCACATAATTACTCTGTTTAGTTCAAGTGTTCAGCACTAATGACCAAATTTGGATCAAAAATATGCAATTGAATTTTTTTAAGTCATACACATATTTGACTCAATTATTGTCATATGCTGTCGATCAAAATAACAAACACCAAAATAAGCCTTGACAGTAAGTTTATATTTAGCTACAAGACAAATCAACACGTAGGTGTTTGTTATGAACTTTTCGTAGTAATTCACTATTCCACTTTATACACTAATTTGTTTGTTACTCAACTTCTACGAATTTCATTCAAAAACTAAAAGTAGTTCTCTAGTTTCATCTTCACCATCTCGCCTCCATTTTGATTAATAAAAAAAACAACTTTAACATCGTCTTTCTTATTTACCGTCGATTTTATGTTACATTTTAGTGTACCACAAGAATTTCCGGCATAATCAGCATAAACGTTCGCCGTGCACATAAACAATAGATTTTGTGGTGTACAAAGATGAGATGAGACAATAGGTCTGTATTATAGGAAATGTATTCAAAATTTGATTTCCATTAATGTGGCGCGCACCCACGTGGAAGTACCAAGGTACACCACACTCATATGCCTTATGTACTCGCATACTCGTATATTTGGTATATAGAAATATGTAATGCATTCATCGATCACCTAACAAATACAACGTTACATTGTTGTTACTGTAAATTTTAATATTTCTATGTAGGTGTCTTATATCGTTTTCTTCTTAATAATCATTCAAATTTCATAAGAAATTTGATTTGGCATATTAAAATAAAAAACTAAAAAAATTAAGAAAACCAACCACTAACACTACGACAAAGTTGTAAACGAGTGGTTTTGTTTAATTTTTTGAAGGTTTTTGTTTAATTTAAATTATTTTGTAATTAAGAGGCGAGTACAGTTTACTAACAAAATACCGATATATGACGATCCCGAGTTTCTTGACCAAAATATTTTTTTCTACGACAAAAGTGAAATCGTTTTAAGTAAATATCGGATATGTAACTAAAAGACAACCAACACCCTCTACACATGCGATCGTATGTTTATATAGCGTATGTATAGAGTGTTGTGTTCTTGCGTGTGGGTGGCTCATATATTTTCTTAATTTATTTTAATTATATATCAAATACGTCACTTTCAATGATTTCGTACCCGTAGAATTCTAAATTAAGAACATACGGTAACGTGTTAACCCAATTTGGAATTCTGTGTTTGTAAATAATTTTTTTTAAATACCCGATTACGGGCTAAAATTTAAATCACGCATTTTATCGCAAGCAAACTTTTTAAACGAGTAATTCGTCTAAATTAATGTAGCGCGCAGATTACGTAAATTAACGGTGACTTTTGCTTGATATTGTTACCGTGATTTACCTTGAAGATGGCCTTAATGTTTGTTTTTGCGATTATTTTTTTGCACTATAATATCCGGTATAAATATTATTTACGCAGTTGCAGGGTTGAAACAATATATACGGCATACAGTGTTTGTACTTTTGAAGTAAGATGTTAATGATGCGCGCGTGCTTGCACCTCCATCATTTTTGTTTTGTTTAAGATGTAGCAGTTACCAACAATGTTATTACTCAACGCTTTCTTGTATCATAAATGCGTATCATTTTACTTACAAATTTTAAAGTGTTTTCACTCGCCTCTTGTGGATCTTATGTTTTTCGTGGGTTGTATTGTGTTTTTGGGGGAAATTTTAATTGATATTAAATTTTCATAATGATATCATAATTTATTGGGCTAAAACCCATTCATTTGCAGTTTTCTGAAGTATTTTTTATTGCCAGCTTCCTATATCGTTCGCATGATAATAGGTAATAAAAGTTTTTGATTGAACATGTGTTTGGTGTAAACCTGCATGGAGCTGTCATTGACATATAAGCAACTTATGGAAAATAATAAGAACAATCCCTTACATTTTTATTATCAAAACGTTAGAGGGCTTCGACCCAGTGTTGGGCGTGTAAATTACACGATGAAGTTTACACGGTTATTGTAAAGAAAATAAAGACTTTTTCATGACAAGCGCGCTATCTGTTATATAATTTTATAATTATTTAATTATTATAAAAATTGACAGTGTAACGTTGCAAATAAACAATTATATTTAATATGTCAAATAATTTGAGGTTATTAGTTTTCTTGTGTTTCATAACATCGCTTGGATAAAACTCGTTAGTATTAGTATTAGTATTAGAATTTGATATATTCCAGATTATCTGGATGAGCAACCAAATATGCCAAATCGAATAATATTTTGATCCATAATTTACTGAACAAAAATAAGTTTATTGCTTTCGTTCACACAAGCTCGTTTTTAGGAACACTTCATCCTGGACATTATGTACAGGCTGTTCATAAATATCATCTAAAGTAAGTTAATTTTGTTCATTGCTAAAAATATAAATACGGTGTTTGTGATTGTTATTTACAGGTTCAAAAAAATTCTGGGCCACCACACATTTGGTTTCTCGGGCAACTTTGAATTATGGCGGAGGATTTGTAAACGAGTTTGGTTTCGCACATACGCAGAAATCGTAAACATTTGGATTCTGTACAAGATAGCGGAAATTTGTCAGCGGAAAATAAGAGATTTCACTACTCGCCGCAAGTGGCAGCACCGTGCATGGTGAGTGGACGTCATGTCTGGTGTATACATACAACACGGTTTAACTAAATTTAAAAAGGTGAAAAACAACATGGAAAATGTGGAACACCCCATGGTTATATTAATCGTCGAGAAGGCCAGAAAACATGCTGTATAAGATAGCGGAAATTTGTCAGCGGAAAATAAGAAATTTCGCTACTCGCCGCAAGTGGCAGCACAATCACAAAAGAGAATTTGTTTTGTTATATAATTACCAGCGGAAATTTTTTATTCATTTTGTATCTTTTTTTCACTAAATAAAACATCCCAGCGGAATAAAATATTAAAAGTGATCCTTAAAATGACAAATTGATTGATTCCCGAAGTAAAGGAACTCGGTAAATGAAATCTTGAAATTTCACAATATTCCGTCTCATTCTTGAAGAATGACGATGAATTTTGGATAGTAGTATTGATCAGGGATTTTCAAGTAAGTTTTGGATAAAATTCTAGGATCTGTTCATGCTGGACTAAACTTGACCATTTCAACTAATCCTTTAGAAAATTAAAATTTTTTTTTAAATTTATTTTCAGTTTTTGGTCAATATCTCAAAATCTTAGCAATAGTAGCCGTTAGTACCATTTCGGTTAGTGCTACAATCACCAAAATTTGAGGTTGAGGCTTTAGTCGTAACTGCGAATGGAAAATAGATTTAAACATTTTTCAGCGCCTAATTGGTAAGATTCAAACAAAAATTCCTAATAAATAACGTTATGGATATTGATCTTAAAAAAAAGTCCATGAATGCCGTAGGTACATGGCGAAATATTTCGACTCGATTTCAACATGTTCGGTCATCATCAAGAGTAGCCTTCCGCAGTAGATACTCCTGATGATGACCTAACAAGTCGAAACCGATCGAGTAATTTTCAAACTTTTTAAACAAATTTTTTAATTAAAATATTCAAAAAAATTTTATTGCGAAATAACTAAACAAGTGATACAATGTGTTTATTAAGTGACAGTCTATGATTGTATACTAGCGAGCGCAATAATTTAATTTTATGTAACTCAACAGATTTAAAATTTCCAAACGAGAGCTTGCTTTATATGGAAACGGAAGATTTATTCGTATTAATTCCGGACTGCGATTTAGGAGTTCGCATACTGTTGCGAGCAAATCTCTTGGAATTGAAAAGAAAACGTGTAAGCATATACAGTGAAACCTTTAAAAGTGACCACTCCTTCATTCTGACCACCTCCTTAAATAGGCCACTTTTCTACAGTCCTAACACATTAACCATACAAATTTGTTCCAAAAATTCTATTTAACCTGACTACCTCCCTATTCTGTTTAGCGACCGCAGTGTATTTGAATTAAATCAACTCCTTTGATATGACCAAAAATATTTTTTTTTTAATGTAAACACAGCAATACATACATATTCTTCTTTTTTTACTCTTAGTCTCTTCTCTCTCTCTTATGGCGTTGCGATTTGTCAAAACTTCTATAAAAAGACCAAAGCCCAGAAATATAATTTTGGTCACTATTCAGAGATTCTTCATACCGACCACCTTCGTAAAATGATCACAAATTTACAGACCCGTAATTGGTCGCATTCGGGAGGTTTCGCTGTATGTCTGTTGCCAAAAATAGAGGTTATGTAATAATATTTAATGTTACAGAAAATAGATAAAAATAGTTGGTACCAAGCTGCAACAACAGAATCCTGTGCTAAATCATCGATGGTTTCAATGTGGTTGGAATCACTACCAAGCCCTACCACTACAGATTCCCTTAAGGAATTCTTCAAAAATTTGCAAACGCTTCATTTTGTGGCAAAATGTTTAAAGAGAGTGTAGAAGAGAAAATAAAGCTTTTTTTATTTTTTTTAATCCATGCAATATTTTTCTGGGGCCGAAGCACTCCCTGCTCTTTCGCGGTTGATTTTTCCGTCTTACATTACGCAATTCCTGCCAAATCGAAGACGTACGGCTATAGGACCGATTTAAGTTACCGCATCTGCGCATTGCATAGCTCCATGCCAGCCTATAGTACTGGACATGGAAGATGAGTCGGCCCATGAGTTTTGCACGCCGATAGGGGGTCGTAGTTGAGTTCCTTTTAATCAAAGATCGTAATCTGTTGATGAAAATTTCCTTTTGTATCCTGCCCTTATCGGGATTAGAAGCTGGTACCTCCCGATCCGAATGCCAAAGCTTTAACCACTGTGCCATGGATGACAATAAATTAAATAGTACTTTTTAGTAATTTTATCAGTGAATGTTACAAAGGAGAAAAGATTATGGGTTTAATAACATTTATAACATTATAAAAATTACAGAGGTAATTTGTGTTTTTTTAATTTATTTTATTTAATTTTTTTTTCAAATTTTTTAAGGACTTCTATTACCTTCCAGCAAAAAAAAAACAAAAAATCTGACGGGTATTTTATACGATAAAAATGTAAATCTGGTAGCGCATCGTCGAAGAGAAGGCATAATAGAACCGCCTCCAAAAAAACATAAGGTAAATCACGTAAAGATCAAGGAGACTGTTCCGGACGCGAAAACGGCTGTGCAATAACGGTGAGCCGTAGGCAGAGGTTCTAGAAAAATGGAAACAAACATATAATTATCGCCAACAGTTCCAACTTGGGTCCAAACTTGGGCCAAAGGAACAAAAATCTGAGTCTGTTTTGCCAGAATCTTTATGTTTTTCGATTAAACAAATCTCTTAGTTAAAAAAACAAACAAGATCTTGGTTGAATAAAATTTTAATTTCAAATAACCAAATCGTGGTTATTTAGTTTTTAACTTAGTTAAAACATATGGTTATTTTATTGGACAGAAATGGAGAAAAATTGGTAACAGTGCCAAGCTGTTTTGTAAAATCAACCAACGGAAAAATTATTTTACTAAATGACTTGTTAATTCTACCAAATTTTCTTAGTAAATATAACAAAATTGACGGTTAATTTATTTAAGATTTTTTCGACTTTTCGGACAAAATATTATTTTAAAGCTCAAAACAGAACAAGAGCGAAGGCGGCGAGCGAAATCGCCTGTCATATTACATAACACTGAAAACATATAATACAATTTCTATTTCTATTTTCTTCGCCGGCGATACAATATTGCCAACTGTTTTATTTGTTTTTAAGTTGGTATTAAACATTTTGTGCTGTCATATTTTTGTTTGCCATTTTGTGTGTTAATTGTTCAATTTTTCATCATAATAATTTTAAATTTATTATATATTAAATATAATGTCATTCGAGGAAAAATTAGTGGAGCTCGTAAGAGAAAACAAAATTATATTTGATTTGAGGCATGAATATTACCGAAGAACGGATATCAAAGACCAAATTTGGCGTAATATTGCTTTAAACCTCAACACAACAGGTAAATGTGTATAACATTATTAATATGAATTATTAAAATAAATTGTATAAATGTAAAATTAATTTTTTTAAACCTTAGAAAGTATTTGTAAAACCCGGTGGAAAAGCCTACGAGACACGTATAGGAAAGCCCGTTGAATCGAACCATCCGGTAGCGCTGCTCTTGATCCAGATGATGAAATACGCAAAAAAAAATGGAAATATTATGATCTGATGAATTTTCTGGATAACGTAGGAGATCAAAGAGAGTAAGTAGCTATAAACTTTAAAAATTAATTGAATTTTTTATGCCTTTATTTATATTTTTAGAACAGTAGGAAATTTTACAACTATAAAAGAAAGTGATACTTTCGATGACAGTTCGTTCGATTTTAATAAAGAATCTAATGATAACATAGATTTAGATGAAGTAATAACAACACCAGTAAAAAAAAGAAAGTCATCCGCGTCTTCGAATAAGGAGCAAATACAAAGCGAATTTTGTGATTTTTTAGACAAGGCATCTAAGGCTATTACTGAAATCAATTCAGCATCAGACATTCAAAGTAAAAATACTTCTACCTCGTTATTGTTTTCATCTCTTGTCATTAAAATTGAGAATGCAAATTTGCCATCATACGTATTAGATGACCTGGAGATGGATGTCTCAAATTTAGTGTACGGTCGTCTACGTGACTACCAAAATAACTAATTTTTTTTAACAAACTTACTCGGTTGAGTTACATGAACGTTCCTATTTATTAAATAAAATTTAGACTGAAAACACTATTTTTTTACGGTTCCATTGTTGCAGGAACGATTTTAATAGTTCTCTACACACGAAAGCTTCACGGGTTGAACGATTTCCTCTAAAAATTCGATGCTGTTGTAATGTCTCACCCTCATCACGCCAGGCTCCAGGAACATCAATACCATTTTGCAAACTATCAACATAATCGTCTGGACAGTATATCTTACTTTTCTGAAGCATTAAAAAATTATGTAACACAATAGTAGCCAGCACAACTTTTTGTGCGTTTTTTGGATGCATATTAATTGTGGTTCCCAAAATGCGCCACCTATTCGCTAAAATACCGAAAGTGTTTTCGATACGGATTCTAGCACGTGATAACCTTTTATTAAACAGTTGCTTATCTTCTGAAAGGTACCTTCCCGGATAGGGGCGCATTAGGTTTTTCTTCAACGGAAATGCAGCGTCGCCCACAAAATAAAACGGAAATTCTATTATGGAATTGGGTAGCATTTTACTAACTGGAATATCAATTGTACCATTTTTCAATTGCTTTCCAAATCCACTATTTTGGAAAATTCCAGAATCACTTTGACTACCGTAAGCGCCAACATCTACAGCTGTAAAACAATAATTGGTATCACATACACCTAAGAGAACGACGCTATGGTGTCCTTTGTAGTTAAAATATAGCGATCCGCTCTTTGGTGGGCATCGGATATTAATATGTTTGCCGTCGATAGAACTCAAGCAATTCGGCATACCAGTTTTGGTTTCAAAATCATGGGCAATTTTAAACCATTCCGCATTGTTTGGGTTTGATACATATACTCCATTAAGTTCCCACAACGCATCACATGTATCTAATATAATCTCGCGCACAGTAGATGCACCCAACTTGAAACTCCATGCCAGCATCTGAATAGAGCAACCATGAGCCAGATACCTAAAACAAAATCATATACATATGATACACTATAAAAAAATTGTGTTATATTAGTTTCGTACATCAGTGTTATAGCCAATCTAGTTTCAACACTAATTGGCATCCGATGGGAGTGCTTTTGTAATCTATCCTTCAAAAGATTGAATAGCAATTTGAACTCAGCAACACTCATTCGTGTTGCCTTCTGGAAATGCTCCGGGTCATTTTCTTTAATTTCCATAAAACCTCGTCGAAAAATCCGTGCTGGTTTCTTGTAAGGTTTACAGGCCTAACCCACCAACGTCTACTAGGCAAGATTAAATTATAATACTCATGCGCCAAAAACACAAGATAAATAATTTTGATAATTTTAAGAATATTTATTATTCGAGTACGCGTACCGACAGAATCCATTTTGACATAGTCAAATTAGTTTAGGTTACTTTGTTGTTATTTTTTTATCGCCATGCGCTGACGCTCTTGTTCTGTTAGCTACAGCGATATCACGGCGATATTTTTTCTTTATTCGTCGTCGCTCTTGTTCTGTTTCAAGCTTAATGGCATTGGCATACATACAATTTTGTACGCCTTACAAAAATGAGAACTTCCTTAGGTCTCTTCTTGGCAGCTTGGTTTCGTACTGGTAAAAAGTTGGTCTACTCATCAGGTTGCACTTGCAAGACCAAACTGCAAAAATTCAACTCTTGCTTTGTATCGTTAGTAGAAAACAAGAACTTATCGGTTTGGCGAATTATATCACCAAATCAGAAACTTCTGAAAATTCTCACTATGTATGGTGTATTAAGATTAACCAAAATACTTGTTAGGTATACAATCTTTGTTGGTTAAATTAAACAAAACTACGTACCAACATCATGGTAACTCAAATTTCATCCAATTTTTGTAGTAACCAAGTAAGAAAATACCAAATTTCTAACTTTAAACAAGAGATTTGGTTTATCTAGCTCAGAATTTTGTGTTAAAACAACCAAATTAATTTTACTAAGTATTTGGTAGTAATATTTTTTCTGAGTGAATGTTATAAGGAAACCCATAATTCAAAGTTTCTTATAAACTGGCCGAGATACATGCACAGCCTAGATCATACTCTGGTAAGTAGTTGGAAATTGAAATTATAACCGTATTTTTTATCAATCGGTAAACTTTGTATTGCAGATCGAACTAGGTTTTAAAATCATGTACAGTGGATGAGAAAATTACCTGAGTATTTTTTGGAATGTCTTCAGAGATTCCGTTATTCCGTTTCGTTTGTCTCAATTTACTATCTTTGAAGAAGAAAGATACTAATGATGGTAATTGAATACTTTGATAATATTTGAGATACTCGTAATAGTAATGTATTGCTTTATTTTCATTAAATACATCTGCTTTTGTGTTGTTACTGTCACTCGTTGGAATACTAAAACCAACACTCATAACCACGGAGAAGGAGCAAAAAAGTTCTATAGTTGAAATACAAAAATCTCGTTAAAAGTACAGTAAATTAGAAGTCACTTTGCAACCATTGGTCATAGCTATTGATAATACGACCTCTAATTTAAAAGATTTTTATGTGATTTACGATCAAATTACGCTGTTGAAGCAGTGGACGCTTGTTTCAAAATTTTCCAAATACTCCATCTGGAATATCCGCAGCATCATTATTGGCTTGGAATTTTATTCAAGGAGGTTTCTATAATATGAATCGGAAGGTAAGCAGAAATTTACTTTTGTACTTCTTACCACTAAATAAAACTGTTTTGACTCCAAAAAAAATTAAATTATACTCGTAATTAAAATTTTCTTTAATTTAATTCACAACTATTTTTTTGTGTTACAGAATTAAATTCAAAATATTTGCACAAGTGCTGCTAAAAATGAAATTAGGATTTTTTATTTTTTTTATTTTTATTTTAAATACGAGTATAATATTTTTTTTGTACCTAAATTTTTAATGTTAATTATTTTCAAGAAGAAATTAATGACAAAAAATTCGGTCATCTCATCAGACTGCAGTGGCCAAAATACAAAAATATTGAAAATACTTTACACTTACATACACAGTATAATCACAATGCCTTAGCGAATTATTATGTTTCGCTACGCAATTGTCAACCCCTTCGTAACCTCGAATTTTATTGTATTTAACGCATACATGCGATTTCTATAAGAAATTTGTACAAAGTATAATCACAATGCCTTCCATTTCAACGGCTTGGTAAGCTCACCTAGATGTGAAGAACAGAACAACCCAAATTTCATGTATGTATTTGACAACAAAATATAATTGGGGGAATACCCGGATTTTCTTATATCTTACATTTTTCTATATCTTGTGTCGTTTTGGTTCTATTTGTCGTTGCAGTTTAAATGCGTTGCATTCGTTATGCTTTCTGCTCAAAGTGTTCAGTTCGAGACATGCAAAAATATTAATTGCGAAACTAAAGAGAATGAGTTAATGAAGGTAATGTTCTACATATTCGGCTTAAAAAAGTTTTTAAAGCAAATTTAATTTAATTCTTTGTTATAATACCCGAACTATTAGATGCCTAAACTACCGAAAAATATTCCGAAGAGGCAAGCTATTTCTTTAGAAACCAAAATAAAAACCTTCGATGATCTAAAGAAAGGCGAAGATCCCACATCTGTTGGCAAAACTTTGGGTTTAAATGAAGCGAGTATCAGAACGATTAGAAAAAATAAGAAATCCCTTCGACAGTCAGTAATTTCGGGAAAGAAACTCAATTCCAGAACACCATCAGAGTCAAAAACCACTGTTAGAAAAAACGGAAAACTTTCAGTATTGTGGATCGAGGATTTACTACAGAAAAAAATACTTATAGATGGAAAACTTATAAATGAAAAAGCACTTAGAGCCATCAACAAGCATTCCGGCAACTATAAGAAACCGACAATTAATGCAAGTGATATTTCACAATATACAAATAAAAGGTGAAGTAGCGTCAGGGGATGAAAATGCTGCAAATAACAGTCCGGACAAACTAGTACCAATAATTGAAGATGGCTGGAAAAAAATGCCTTCCATAGCAAAATCAGAAAAATCTGCTGGTGGTTTTAAAACGGCCAAAGATCGAGTCACGTTTTTATTGTGTAGTAACACATCTGATGATAAGATATTAAAACCTTTATTAATCAACCGATCATTAAAGCTCCGAGCTTTGAAAGGCCAGAACATTAATCGGCATAGCGTTCATCGGTTAGCAAATAAAAAGGCAGCATGGATGACGGCCGATTGATCATCTATGGATGCTTCGTTCTTGGGTCTTGAATTCAAAGCACTTTCACTCATCGATAATGCACCCAGCCATCCTGTGCTAGATCATCCAAATATCCAACTGTTATTTTTGCCGCCTAACACTACATCCTTGACTCAGCCATTGGCTCAGGGTATAATTTAAACTTATTTTGGATTCAGTTGAGGAAAAAAGCATGACGGTCGTAGAAGCATGGAAAAATTATACAATATTGAATTGTATTTCAGATGCCAATTTTGCCATAAAACAACTTCGGACCTATACTTTTAATGCAAAATTCTGTAATACAAACCGCTGATATCGGTGATAAACCTTTGAATGAGGAGGATTAGATCGAAATTATAACGGCTCGTGAAAATAATGAGGAACATAATGATGAAGGCGAAGATGAAGTTAATCAAGTAACAGCTGGTTTCATCCACGACGGTTTAAAATTTGCTACAAGTATGGCACATCATTTCCTCGCTCATGATCCCGACGTAGAACGTGCGTTAAGATGTCAGTGTAATTTGCAGGTTTGTACCGCTCGATACCAGGAACTGTATAAGGAACTTGAAAAACCAAGTTTTTAAAATGGTCCATCAACGGATGCTTTAGCGCCAATCTCAACATACGGATCGCCATGTGAATTTTATTTTGGATAGCCGATATGATGCCGTATTGAAATCAGAAGAGATCGATCACGACACTCGTGGTTCTCGGGAACCATTAATTTTAATCAATAATTCACGCATAAACAGAATGGGCCATTCATATATGTGCCTATTGCGCCAATCTCAACATACGGTTGGTCTTGTGATTTGTTCTGTAGATAGAGGTCATCATTTTGTATCTAAATCATAAGAGATCGGTGACGATATTTCACGTTCCTGGGAACCATTACTTTAGATCCGAATTTTGGTATTAAAAATGATTCGGCCATTTACACGTCTGACCCCATAGCGCTAATCCTAACATACGGGTGATCTTGGAATTTTATTTGTAGATAGTACCTATTATATCCAATCGATATCAAATGAGATCGATTACGACACTTTAGGTTCCAGTGAACCATTCGTTTAAATCTAAAATGTATATTTTATTTAAAATGGGACATCCATCCTAGGATGGAATGCTTTAGCGCCAATCTCAACATACGGATCACCATGTGAATTTAATTTTGAATAGCGGATACGATGCCATGTTGAAATCAGAAGAGATCGGTGACGACATTTCAGGTTCCTAGGAACTATTATTTAAAATCAATAATTCATACATAAACTGAATAGATCTATTGCGCCAAACTCAACAAACGGCCTGTCTTCTTATCATTTTATCATTGATACCATAGATATCAAGAATAAACACTTTAGGTTAAGTATTATCTTGGTTTCTGTAATTTCAAAATGGTCTGGGATGACTTTAAAAATCCTGGGATTATTTTTCTGGGATAAAATACTGGGATAACTTCACACACTTCTGATATGTTTGAATATGATATAGCGAGGATGTTTGGGAACATTTTAAAAGAGGCAAGCTTGATAAAAATGGAGCTACGTGCACCCATTGTGCAGAGTCACTCGCGTGTAAGGTCTCATCAACGACGGGTTTACATCGGTATTTAACAAGTGTTCATAACTTGAAGAGAAAATTAAAAGAATCTTCTACCTGCGCAGTTTCTGAACCTGAGTATTTTACAACTTCTGATAAAAGACTCACACTGGCAAGAATTGTTTCTAAACTAGCCGCGAAGGTTGGAATTTCAATTAAGGCAGTAAGTAAAAGTTTACAACTGCAAGGTTTTTCATTGCCGAAAAATCCATCAGATGTGATGAATTTATTATTTAAATGTCACGACACTGTCAAAAATCAAATTATTTCCGAGATCTATCAAATGAAAGCGTAATCATCGTTATATATTTTTCCGATGGATCAACATAAAATTTAGGTTTAATGAGAATAGTAGGTTCATGCCCTGCTGATAAGGTCATAAAAATGGTTAACAGTAAAATTCTATCGTTACCACAAGTAATGGAGCCAGTATAATGCTGAAATATGGTAGGTTGCCGCCGGATTTTCAATAACTGTGCTATAATCACGCAATTCACTTGGCGATTATGAAAGTTTTCTATGAAAAAAAAATTTCTTCGTGTAACAACTTAAGCGATTTGTGATTTGGAGTCAGATGATTTAATTGAAAATGAATTTGTTGCAGATAACAAGAAAGTATGACTGAACGTTTTCTAAAATTTAAACCGGCTATTTTAAAAATGTTAAGTGATCTCAATCTTGGACATCTATGGCATCACAAAATTGATGATGTCGTGGCCTCTAATATATTTAATAGTCTAACGTCCGTAAAAATCTATGGAGGCATTAAGCCGTCAAGATGCGTCATTACTCTCTGCGGAAGGCATTTTAACATTTTTGTTCAAATCTTTTCAGACAAATAATTCCGAGATTCACTACTAAAGTTTCTTCAGAATCCTAATTACTTTAGTAAACCTGAAGAAGATGAGTTTTATTCATTGTGCTCAAAAGAAGAAATTATCGAAACTGCTAAAACATTGTCCCGGAAATTATTTGAAAATTTAGAAAAATGTTCAGCCGAAAACATTTCATCTTTTGACCATGATTTCCCTGGTAGTTCATCAACGTCTCAGGATGATTTTATTTCTTTAGAACAACATTTGGAGGAGAGTGTTCGGGAATGTACACAATTGCCAACAAAAATAGACGATGACTTCCGCACTTTGTCTACGGAAATCATGGTTTATGAAGTAACTGGTAAAATAACCAGTAATCTCGAAGACTTAAAGAATACTTTATTGTTAATTAAACCCACAGCAACGCAAAACGAAAGAAATTTTTCGGTCCCCGGAAATTTTTGTAAATCATTAGATAGTTTAGTAATTTTTATTAGCTATGTATAATTTTGATATTTTTGAACAATTATCAACTGTATTTTATTATTTTAAATTTGAGAATCTCAAGAAAATTTTTTGGAATTCTTGAATCCTCGAGAATTAAAATTGTTGCAAAATTCGAGAGCGAAAAAATTTCGAGAAAACAGAAACTCTAGGTGTCAATGAACAACAAATCTTTACCAATTATAATAAATACCTTACTCATATATGGTACAAAACATTATAGTTGATAATCGCACGGTAACTTACCTGAAATGACAAAAGAAAATAAATCGATTAAAAATAAATAAAAAATTATTATTTACATTTAGGCCAACGAAAATTGGTATTAAGCCATATCAGTTTACAAAATTACTTTTAATACTTCCTCAATTTGCACGCCGACAAATGTGTCCTGCCTATACGTAAAATCACGTTCTTCAACCAAGTTATCAATATACATATTCAAAGGTACTCATTATATTACCATTTAAGTTATACACAAAAATTGAATTTTACCCATATCATCTTAAGACGCGAATATATTTTGCAACACAATTGCATCCAACAATAATCATAATTAAATTTATTTTATGTTACCAATATCTTAACCCTGTGAGGTTTCGTTATTATACGTTCACTAAAATCATTTCACCTCAAAACAGCTGAGAGGGTTAAATTCAAAATGAAAAATCACGTCGATTTAAATGATTGCCTTAAAACCGAAATAAATATAAGAGTGTAATGAAATTATATTAAGATAAAAAGAAATATTCATTTATGGCCAGCGAATCAAACGCGAGAAAATACATAAAAAAAATTAATAAAAGAATAAGAAAAAAAAATAAGTCTTATATATAAACTTGTTCATGGCGCCGCATGGACGTTTAAAGACGAAAACTAAAATTTCTTTAGAAAAATTACATACGATTATGATGCGGTCTAAGTGTAATGAATCTGTGTGCAATATGTATTGATCGCCAATAAAAATAAATTATGATCGTCTTGAGTAGTAATTAAATATTTACAAAAACAAAATGATATAAAATGATTGATAAGAAAATCGACAAAATCAGGTTCGTCGCGTACATATTTTCCATCGTTCATAGAAGTCTTTCGATTAATTGATTATATTTTTATTTTGTTAAAGGAGAAATGGATTGCGACTTTTAAAAAAATATTTTTTTATATATACGTAATCAAAGATAAATGATAACATGTGTTACATATGTTCGATTGGTTTTTTTTTTTCGTTGCCGTCGTAATGTATTAAGTTCTTTGTAAATGTATTTTTTTTTATATAAAGAAGAAGATTGAAGGTTGGATTACTATTTGATGTTTTGAATTTTGATTAAGGTATAGAAGATTTTTTTCTTTATTTCATAGAATTTAAGTGATTGTTGATGTGGTAATGAAGTATTGGGATTGGTCGTGATGCGAGTTTACAAATCATTATATAACCCCCTGAAACAATGTCGGTCTTATATTATAGAGCGATGCATGCTTGGTTCTCATATTGTAAATGTTTTTGAAAACACAATGTTATCGCGCAGACTAAACTTTCTGCCAACAGCTAACAAAAACAATCTTTCGAACCTACCTATTCAAAATACATAAAAACAACTATTTTCGTTCCAACCAAAGATAAATCTCGCAAAATCAAAGAGTTAAATACAAAAAAAAAAAATTATAAACTGCATTGGAAAAATACTTGAGGCATTTCACAGGAATCACAAAAGCGAGTATAACAAACAAGCAACAATGAACAACAAGAGCATACAAAAAAAATTAATTGCCAATGTAAACATGAACTTATATACGCGAAAGACAACCACGATTTTTATAAAAAGATAACAGCAAAAAAGTAACCAGCCACAAGAAACCCAAAAATATCTAAAAAAAAAAAATAAAACCGCGATTTAATGTAACACATTTGACAAAAAAATATGCATTTTTTGTGTTCTATTGTTGCAGAAAATTTACGTTATACGTTTAGCGCGCTGATCTCATTTCGCAGTAAATTCTTGAATGCAATGGATATAATGCAAAACATGTACAAAAGTAGTAGAGTCTAATAGTTTATGTGACTCGCGCAGCTATGAGGCGCCACCCTTTAAAATTCTAGGGACTATAAGCGCACTTAGGCATCCATATATAGGTGTGCGATCCAAAACAAGTAAAATTAATTACCAATTTTATAAAATAGCACCTTGTTACACCTAATTCTCAATAACTTTCATCTTATACCTACATAAAACACTAAAAACACAACAATAAGTTTTCATCTTAACAAAAAATTCTTGAGAAATATTTTCTTCGTCTCGAACAATAACAATACATATATAAAAATATTTTACACACACACACATACATGTGTATAACTTTAAGATATTTTTTGTATTTTGTTTAAACATGAAAAGATGAAATATATATAACAATAAATTTTATAGATGAAATGAAATAAATCAAAAATATCCATCACATAGGTGCGCGCAGGTATAAGGAAACTTGGTAAAACTAGAATTAGAAACGAAGAGCTCACAGTTAGAAGAAATCTTGTCATAAAGTCACCCTCTTCACATATATAATAAACAAAAAAAAATATTAGATAACATTTATTGATATGGTACTTGAGAATCTATAATATAAATCTTTAAATAGAAAACAAAAGGACTCAGGTACGATGCAGAGGCTGGGTTAAGCTACACAGATATAAAAAGGATGGGTGGATGCATGTTTTAAGCCAAAGATGACTTTTAAGAAAAAATAAAATTAATTTATAATCCTTAAGAACTAGACAACTAAATTGACTAAATGTCAATCAAAACAATTAACACGCAGACATTTCACATATACGAGTATTAAGCTATGCGCAAACCTAAAATTTGTTAAACATATTAAGCGCGGTTTTAGAATTTATGTGGTATTAAAACTTTATATAATTTGTATCGTTATGCAAAAAACCAATTTATAGGTATAAAGGTTTAGAGACAGATATCGCGCATTTATCGAACGTATTTTGTATATAAAAATTCTACGAAATACAAATAAATGTGCGCAGCTGGCATTTAACAAAAATAAATAAAATATTTAAAATTTGAAAAACATGTATTGTTGATAATATAAAATATTCTCACAAGTTCTTTATCGATTTCTTACAAATTTAAACGTTATAGGCATTTTTCTCTATTATTAAGGTTCAATCACATTTTTATCGTAATTCAAGTGGTTTTGATAAACCGTGGATAACATAAATATTGCGCGCACATTAAATTACCGTCAAAACTTAAACTAATCAGTTATAAACTTATAACAATGAAATGTCTAAGTTTCTAGTGTAATTTTAATTGCAATGTACAGTAAAACCTGTAAAATTGACCACCTGATATTTGGTAATCCGAAAAGGAAGACATTTTCCTTCCCAAATTTGAAACGATTCCACTATAAATAAGAATATGACATTGTTAAGGAGCAAACAACCTAGTATTGCTCCTTAATAACGACCACATTTTGCTCATGTTATGAGCTACCTTCAGATAATGAAGAATTTTGTCCCGAGACATATTTAATCGATCCGGTCGTTCACGCATCGTCGTTCATTCAAGTGTGGGAAATATCTGATAGTCATATAAAGGGTTTTTCAGTTTGGGCGGGTCGATGTTGAAATGGAATAAAAAGAGCTGTGTGTGAGGTATTAACGAAATTATTTTTTTATTTGAAAGGCAACAAAAATATAACATCGCGTTCACGGATCCGAGTGGTCAACTTTCAATGATTCTGCCACATAGATTTAGCTGGGTTTGAGCGATATCGGCATCGGTCGAATGCGGCTTATTGGCATAGACCTGCGACATGAGCAAACCTCACAAGAACAAGTCTAGCGGGGTCAAATCGCACGATCTTGGTGGCCAATTCACGTCACCTCTGTCACGTCAACCTCATCGTTGCATCTGCTGCTGCAGCCCAAATAAATCGGTTAGCATTATTCTGTATGGCGCTCGGCGTTGATTGTGATGGCCTCACCAATGTCATTTTCAAAAAAGTACGGACCAATGACACCGCCGGCCCAAAATTCGCACCAAACAGTCACTTTTTGTGGATGTATTGCCACCTGGAGAACTTCGCGTGGATTGGCGTCGCCCCTTATACGGTAATTTTATTCGTTAACATAGCCATTCATCCAAAAATGCGCCTCGTCACTAAAGATGATTTTTCGGCCAAAATTTGGATCCTCTTCTAAACGCTCCAAACCCCAGTCACCGAACAAATAGCGTTCACTATGGTCATTAACTTTGAGCTCCTGGGTCAGTTGGATCTTGTACGGGTGTAGGCCCAAGTCCCGACGCAAAATTCGCCCAGTTGAAGTCTCTGAAAGGCCGAGTTCTTGACCGCGGCAATGTTTTCGGCGATCTGGCATTCCTTTGACGTACGAGTGTTGGCTGATTGTTTACCGAACCGATTCTCTAAAATTTTGCCACCAAACGGTGGAGAGTCGGCTTTGAAGGACCACCGCGGATGCCATAAAATGAGTGCAACGTTTGCACTAATGTACCCTCATTTTGATAATAAAATTTTATGATTTGAACGTGCCGCTCATTCGTGTAACTTGTCATGGTGATTTGGCATCAGTAGCCGTGTTTTTTTATTAGCGCCCAATAGATGTATCCGGAGCACCCAATTTTGTATGTCAAAACTTATATTTAGCGCGCTATTTTTTCTTTATTTATTTAATTCTAAGCTAAGTTTTTTCATTCAATTTTTTAGTTAAACATCGATAAAAAAATATCTTGGTCTACCTATTTATCAGGAGCCGCTATCAGGAGCGCTATCCATTTCAAAGGGAAATTTTAAATTTCCTTAGTTTTGTACAACCCTTAAACCAAAGCAAACCATACTCGTTTACAAATTTTGACGTAATGTCAATTTTTTGTTTGTTTTATGATTTCGAGAAATAATTTCCGTAATTTGTCTTTTTATTAATCTTATGATGTATCAGTAAATAATAGCTGCATTATTAGTAAAAATTTCCCTTCGGCACCGAATAGTGCTCGAATAATAAAACACGGCTAATGACTGAAAAAACACACCAAATTAGGCAGACATCACCAAAACAACATGGCCGCCACAAGCTGCCAACATCGACCCGCTCAAATTTAAAAACGCTTTACTATATTTTGAAGAGGGTCTGGATGATTCAACTGGAGAACCAGTCTAGTGGAGAAGTTCACCGCTTTGTTCATTTTGCACTGATTACGTTGATATTAAAAGGCCCTTAAAATTGTCGCTGCACCACCAATTTCACCAATTTCCAATCGGGCAATTTTGTTTATGAGTAACAAATGTCGGAAGACGGCACGATTAAGAATTTATTGTCTTGCACTTTTATAATAGCTTCGCACTCATTTAGCTGTTGAACTTTAACTATCTTGTGGACATACTCGGTGCCCTAAAGAGCAGCGCGAAAACGCTTTCTATATCCGATTTGAAAACCAAACGCTTGAAATATTCGGCCCAATCGTGATAGACGCTTTCACTGATCATTTTGTGATATCAACCAAAGTAAGGTAGGTTGATCCGTATATATCACAAAAAGATACCTTTCTGTACAGGGCGTTCTTTAATAAATGCCATGCTTTTATCTCGGAAACGGTACATGATAGGAGAAAATTACTGATTGTAAAAATTGTTCAGTGTCGAGGGGAGGATGTTTAGTGGTGATTTTGAATGACCTTCTAACTTTAAATTTGGGAGATATTGGAAACAGTTTTTTTAAAATTAAAACCTATACTATTAAGCGTATATTTGTGTATATTCTGTTAAAAATAAATAAATAAATTCCGTTTGTCCATACAGAATGTTTCGTAAAGTTCTCCTTTGAAGCAGTGCCTAAAATAAAAATTTCCTTAATTTTTAACTGTTTAACCTAAAACTACACTCAAAAGTATAGGTTCCGATTTAAAAATAATAATTTTCACTAATATCTCCCAAATTAATGAATTTCAAGGTCATTCAAAAACACCACTAAACGTCCCGCTGTATAAGGCCGGAACTTTTGCACACTTTATGCGAGATATACTCAATGCGATGCTCCCCACCCACCGGTACTGGCATCACACTCTATGTAGAAGAGCTTACTGTAATCAGGGTTAGCCAGGGTGGTAATACAAACTTAGTTTAAGTGAGTTGAACGATTTTTTCGCGGTAGCAGTTGACTTCAAAGCATACTTAGGACTTGGATAGTCCATGAAAACCCAAATAGTTAACCTCCCTCAACATAAGCTGACTGTTTACCACATTCATAATACGACCAGCGTTGCTCAATAGTCGCACCACAGGACACGCATCCGGACACAGTCCGAATGGCAAAACCTTGAAGTGATCCAGGTACTGTAAACGCGAATTGTCTATTTTTGATGACATCAAAGACTAGCATGCAATTCAACTCGTCGTACATAAGCTTTTGCTTCACGAGGGACACGACATAAAACTGTTGTTTCAGAGGTTTGGTCTCGCCGACATTAATCACATGCGTCACAAGTCTAGTTCTACTCAGACCTAATTTAATACTCGAAGGAAATAATTCTATTATTCGATCTAATAAAAACGTTACGGAACAGCTTACAATGGTATATTTCTAGTATTCAGTCGGGCAAAAATTAAAAAATTTCCCGAAATTGTCATAAAACGCACTCATTTATATAAATGCTACCTAAAACCGACTTTAACACGTTCAATTATCCGTAAATCTTTACTAACGTGAATTATGGTGTACTGCTCGGATTGTTTGTATTATAACAGCGCCAGCAATGTTTTGACGTCCAAAATCAATTTATAATTTTTTTCGATTAGGTCATTCACTTCGTCGGGTTTGACATAAAATTATACGAAGTGAAGTTAGGGTCACAAGAAATATCATGATAATTTTTATCATTTTGGTTGGCCTGAACACGCCGATTATAACAAATCAAACTGCAAACTTAAACAAAATTAAAGAAATGTACCTAACAAAAACATTAGGATCTTAGCATACTCAGTTCTTTATTCAAAACGCACACGTGGTTGGAAAAATGAAATGAACAAAAAAATTAAAAGCAACCGTAAGTTGGGCGCCACTGTAGCAAAATTTGAAAATCTCATTAGCAGCTTCTACGCGGTGATTGTAGCTGGCTAGAGCTTAGGGTTGGACGTCGTTCAGAACAATGTGTATTTCATAAACAAGAAGTGATGTAAAATTTTAGAAAACGATAGTCAGTTAAATTATTAAATTTGCAAAATATGAAATTTTCGAAAAACATATCTAAATACTACAATATATAGCTATTTAAATTGTAAACGAGTCTATCTTGATTAATTGAGCTCACACCATTTGTCGGCTAGGTGTAATAGATAAGGAAACATCAGCATTGAAATTGTAGGTAACGTTTTTCGTAGAAATATAATTATTCCTCAGCATTAATGTATATTTCGGTTTGAAAAAATGGGAACCACATTCAGATTTTTTTGTATAAATTATATGCTAAGCATAATTACAACAACAAACACTGCACTAAGCATAAACAGTGCGCCTCCAATTGACGCAGGCTTTATTGTTTTGTTACACACTCCAATTTTAAAATTTATCTTCATTTAGTTTTCTACGAGTATCATTTGACAATTTAGAAATACAGAGCGCGTGCTGTATATAACAATATACAGGGTTAGGGAAAAAGTTCGTGACCTTTTTTGGGTGACATCGAAACAAATAATTTTATTATTTCAAATGAACTTTATTAACCGACCAAATGGCATAGTGGTTAAAGCTTTGGCGTTTGGATCGAGAATTACCGGGTTCGAATCCCGATAGCAAAGGGAATTTTCATCAACAAATTACGATTTGTGATGAAAAGGAACACATCTATGAGCCCTTGTCGGAGTGCAAAACTCATGGGCCGACCCATCTTCCATGCCAGTATTGGCTGGCATGGAGCTATTTAATGTGCATATGGTAATAAAATCGGACCTTTTTCCGTACGTCCTCGAATTGACGGATACAGGCGTAAAAGTAAGGACGTAAATAAGCAAATCGCGAAAGAGTTGGTGATAAAAAATAGTCTTGGGCCCAGACCAGATAGCAAGGATAAAAAAAATAAAAGAACTTTATTAAGCCAAATATGTGCCATTTTGATCGATGACCTTTTGCCATTTTTCTGGTGGAGCCATGATCCCATCACTGTAGAAAATCTATAGTTTAGAGGCGAAAAATCGAGAGAACTCATTTTCGCAGGCCTCTTTTGAATTTAATGTAAAACCATTAAGATGGTTCTGCATGGCCCGGAGCAAATGGCTGTCCGATGGTGCAAGGTCAGGACTATATGGTGGGTGCATCAAAACTTCCTAGCCAAGCTCTTCCAGTTTCTGCCGGGTAAACGCATCAGTTGCTGGCAGTAAAGATTAGAATCAATCGCTTGGCCTGGTGACTGCACCTCATAGTGCACGATTCCTGTCAACCCTGGCTTTGATACCGTTTGAGAAGCTTCACCTCGTTTCGTCTCCGTAAGTTGGCCAAGAAATCCGGTTTTTGGGCGGTCAACTTAGATAGGTTTTACTGTAGCATGTTTGGATGACGGTATCGAGAAAGCACAGTATATTAAAACTCAAATATTATTATTTTCTAGATGATGGTTCTTATGACTTTTCCGGTAATCCTATATCAAACCGATTGATGTTAATACTAATGGTATTTTAGCTTACTTTTGTAATCGACCAAACAAGTGATTAGTTTATAATTAAATTAACTAGCATTCGCTGCGTTTATTCCATGCTAAATTAGCAACGGTAATTAGTGATAAAAACAACATTTTCATGGCTCAATAAAAGTCACATTTACAGTACATAAGGAATGATGTTCTTCTAAACTTAATTAAAAGAGATAGAGAGAGAGAGAAATAGATTAAAGCGGTCACTATATTCGGGGTATCGACCCGACAAAAAATGACGGCATTATATTTAAGAAGATTTCATAATTAAAAATGAACTTATTAGATAAACAGTGTAAGATACGGTTAAAGTGCTGAAAACAACTGTTTCACTGCTACAGCTATTTTCCAAAACTGATTATCCTCCCGGATATTAGTGTATAACCGTCTGAAATAGTAGAGACGAATGGCTTCAACGGACATGCCAGTAGTAAAGTGCTCATAATATCACGTAGCCCCCCGTGGGGAAATAAACGAGACCATTTGAATACCACTAGATTAGATATTTTCAAATTACGTATTGTAGTAGTTTTTCTCAGAAATGGATCACGTTTCAAATTATTTTACCTCCCATTGAACTCATGACTTTCAAAAAACTAACGATGGATATTTTCCGCCGGAGAGCTTGGTTGTTATGTGAGAACTTCGAAAACAAAATGTATGCCAGTCTTTGGAACATAAACTCTGGTAAGTGCAAAACTCCCAGTACGTCTCATCCAGTAGCAGTATGCCCAAGGGAGCAGTTCTAGAACCTCGCAAGAATTCAATGAACTTATCAATCATTAATCAGAAAATAACCTGATAATGTTTAGGTTTAAAGCAGACAAATCTTTATCTTTAGCGACAGCGAAACAAACAAAAATTAAGAATCCACCTTTGTAAATCACCTTTACAGATTTATTGCAAAATTTCGCACCTTTGTAGAAAATGAAAAATCCTTCTATAAAAAACCCGCGACTTCGAAAAGTTTTTTTCATAAAAAGTCATTCACCTTTCACCTTAGTAATCCTCGTTGTATATGAATAGGTTTTCCTTGAATAACATATGATATTCAGTATCCACACGAAGACATTTTGCTTGTTAACGTATCTGTTACGTATCTGTATAAACTACTTGTTGTTCGACAGCCAATATGGTAAACATACGGAGCAGCAAATGATCTTTCTTACCAATTTAATAGATAAAGCCTCGTTTTAAAATTGAAAAGGCCTTTATTTAGATAACTGTGTCTAAAAAGAGCAACATGGTCGTATAAAAAATAGGCACTGCAGAAGTATCAAATGTGTTAGAGTTATTTAGAACAGGGCCGTATTCCGAAATTATTAATTTCTTTTAGCTAGGTAAACCTATCGTCGTTGTTTGTTCGATTTTCAAATTGATTATAGAAGCTTGCATATAGATGATACTCCTTTCACGCTTGCTCCAAGATTAACCTCGCTGTCGTGCTTTTAGTATAATAGATTTTTTTTTCAATCTTAAAATTAGATCCGCCTTTTGATTAAACTTTGTATAAAAGATGCTTTCAAAATTTAAAGTAGCGACTAATAATTTTGGCGAATAATTATTTAAGTTGGGAGCCTCAATCATTTGATTCTCTACATAAAAATGGTGGAATAAAACATTATCAAACCCGCTAGTTCATCCAATCACCAAAAACTATGTCAACGATTGAGCAATAATACTGCAAAGTAAAAAATTGCACAAAATAAAATTGCTTCAGTTTATTATTTGCGATGCAAATTCAAGAAGACAAAAAAGAACCGATAAAACGCATTGGTTGCCCATGACTGACCAGTTTATATTTATCTTATAATTTAAAACCTGATTAAGATATGGGGCTAAAACAAAATGCAGATTGGTCTCGTAATTGACAACTACCACTACCAGGCTTGAAAGCCGGACAAGACAACAGATTATGGTTGCTTATCTCCTGGAAGATGCAAAAAAAGCTCAAAAACACTCATTTATTGCATAATTACACACAGACAACACACTGTGTTCCTGCTATTTAAGCAAGTGACACTTTTGTGTCTTTACTTAGAAATTGAAAATCGGGAAAATATTTTCACAGCATGTTTTCCTCAATTGTTTTGTTTTTTCTGGCCTACTAATGAAATCTGTTCCAATTTCACATTGCTTCGAAAATATTTACACTAAACTTATTCAGCTGTGGAAATATTTTTTTCTTAATCCCCCGAAAAAGCCAGACTAGGGCCGCGGATCTGGTAAATGACGAATATGGCACCGGCTCATTTTTACTCCACAAGTTAACGAATTTCGAAAAAATTCTTAGCTGTTAGAATGAAAGAAAGAATGAAATGTATAGACATATTTCATTCAAGTTATTTGCCAGAGATAATGTAACAAGAGGAATGGAATTTACGCATCATTAAAATGAATAAAGTTTGGGAGTTCGTTGTCAAACTTCATTCAAATAACATCGAATAAATTATTTTCCTAATTTATTTTATTCTTAATGTGTCCCGTAGATTTAAAAAATTCCGTTAGAATTAACGAGTAGTTTCGGTCTGTTAGATTCGTTCAGCCAACACTTTTCGGTTTCAGAGACACGTCAACTGTTATAAATTAATCAAACGCCACTAATAAGGTTTCGTTTTTTCTCTCTCTCTCTCTCTCTCTGTCTTTGTTTTGTTTGAAAATACCGGCAGTTTCATATCTCTTTGAAATAATGATAAGGGTCTTTCCGATAATTTCAGATAAATTTTCTATTATCCATATAAGAATTAAAAAAAACTCTAACTCTCCCAATCGTTTCTTTGTTTCATTCATTAGTTGGCTTGTTTGATCTGTAATCATAAAGATGAGGCTTCTAATCAACATGGCTTCTAATAAGAATAAAATAATTCTTTGAAATTGTTTTTTATTACATTTTATTTGCCACTTTATTCAACTTAGGTCAAAGTTAGATGCGAGTTGTAGAATCAAACTCTACTATTCGAAATTTTTGATGCTTTGTCAGCTTGGTTTGTTCGAAAGATGTTTCCCCTTTTTTATAATAATATTTAGTATAAAACCGCTACTCTGGTGCGCACCTTTCATTCAACCAATGTCTCGCGTTTTCCACAGGTCACTAGATCTTTGTGTAAAATTTGTTTTTACTCTTAAAGTTTATAATCAAATCTTACGCTCAGCACTTCGATCGTTTTCCCTTCAATTTTAAAACGGCCAATATTCAGCGCGGGTTTATATCAAAGCCGACCATTTTGTTATCAAGTAAAACAAGTCATTTTGTAAACCAATTTCCCGTCCGAAATAAATCAGTAGTATTCTGCTGCAGTTTTCTCTGCAGAAAAAAACGTATAAACTCGCACTCAGCCTTTCCTAGAAAATTCCAAACAAAGAAACTTCCTTTTACATATTCTTCATTTTGACTGAATATTTTCATAAAAGCCGCGCACTATATATTTCAGCTTTGTACCTCTTAATATTTCTAAAAGACGTTTGATGGTGTTTGATATGAACGCTTGATTGGTGTAAAACTTGTTCGCGTCGTTTAGATAGATAAGATTTGAAAAAAGAAAATGTTGACCTTTTTTCAAGTTTGTAATTGTACACCACCTCACGTACTCTATACTGAGTGACTAAAAAGGCTCTAACCATATACGAAAACCATATTATCTAGCGTAGTTTCCAAGATCCAATCTACCGTTTCATTGTAGAATCCTAATTTATTCCAATATGTTCCGATCTGGAATCGATTTGCTCCGAAAATGTTAAATAATCTTTCAAATGAGATACATTTGGAAACTGTAAACCTCGTTTCCTTTGGCAATATTCTAGCTTTCCCTGGGTAGGGATAACTGGGAAAATATTTCCATTGCATTTTTGTTCGAATTGTTTTTGGCCTACTAATGAAATAAGTTTAAGAAAAAAATTTTTGAAACAAAATTCAAAGTGGAAATATTTTGCCTAAAAAATGTTTAGGAACAAAAGTTGTCCATTTAGTTTTGTCTCAAAATTAACTTCACAAAAATATCGTTTTATTTTTTTAGTAGGCCAGATTCGAACAATTCAAACAATAATTCTATGAAAATATTTATACTATCCGAAGCATTAGTAATTGTTAAAGGGCTTCACTGTAATTGTTAATTTTTCACACACTTACAGATTTGGACCAATCTCCTCTAAAATGATTTTATGAATTTAATACATAAGAAAACCTTAATAAAATATTGAAAATATCTACCATCTACCGCAAATACAGCAAATCACGAACACTGATGCATCAGATAGCAAAAAGAATAAATTTAAATTATAGTCGCCATCTTTCTTTGAATAATTTTAACGCACATTGGGTGCATCCGAAATGCTAAATACAGTTTATGTGCATTTTTTAACATCCTCGGTTGTATCGATTTATATTTGCGTTTATCGATTTATAAATCAGATCGCGCCCAATCTTAGTATTTTAATGATTACAATGAAATAAAAATCCCATTTCGGATCCACCCTATATTTCAAATGGTATTTTAAAAATTATTTGCAATAGTAACTATTTATCATAGTGAAGTCATGGTGTGTATACACTTTTGCAGTTGTCACAAAATTAAAATGAGAACCAAATTGAGGCATTGCATTGTTGGAACGGCTTCAGCAGCTTTAGTAACTGGCCAGAAGATAGTACAAATGAAAACGGTCTGAAAACTTAAATTTCAAAATTCCGAATTATCAAAATCCCGCCTTTTTAATTTGTAAAATTCCATTTTACGAAATTTTAATTTGTAAAATTCCATTCCGAACCGTCCCCATACAAATATACCGGTAGAAAAAAAAATCGGAACTAGGTATTGTGTTCCATTTCTCACGACCGACCTTTAGAATTTTATCTGAAATTCAAGTTCAAATTTCACTGCAGGCCTACAATAGCTAGCAGGCTAAATTTCATTCCCTGTAACTGTTTGCTTTACAAACCAGATTTGGCCTATGTAAGATATTTTTTTTAAATTTTAAAATGTTCGTAATATTTTGAAATATTTTACACATACTAATCTCACCCATTTGTTTTGTCCATAATTCTGGACCACGCCCAATTAAACTAGAAAACTGTATAAGATAGTAACCTCGTACTGAAAAAACAATGAGAACAACCACAAAAAACAATATTTTACATTTTCTACAAATTGTTTACATACTCTACTAATTATCGACATTGTCTACGCTATTTTCGACACCAACATGTATATAATTCCGAAATTCGCGTAGACGCACAATACTGGCACGCGGTATGTTACTGCATTTCCTTTCTACCATTTAATCTTCTCAAGATGACTAAATAATTTTGCGGGTATTTAAGTGAAGGGGTCAGTAAATTTATCGGTAACATGACAATTTAACGAATTCGTTCTTTAACCGTAACAAATCGTGCTTCACAACCATATAAAACCATGGGTTTAAGTTTTTAAATATGAAAATTACATTTAAAAAATCATAGAATTTTGATGATTGTTAAGAGAAATAATAATTTTCGACATTGTTTACATTATATACATTGTCAATACATTGACGTCATTGTTGAAATAAAATTACATTTAAATTTGGCATATTAAAACTATAAATCGGTCGGATTAAGGATTTGTGGTTTAAACCCTCACTAATTAAAATAAATCCGTACAGTGTTAATTGAACGAAATTGGGCTCTGGGTTGGTACAGATACCTGTGGTCTAGATAAAAAAGGTGATAACTCATTTTGTTATTTTTGCTCTACAATAATGAGCTTAGACATCAATCAACTTTATAAGCAATAACTTAGAAATTCATTTGGAACAACAGACGATTATTCTTCACTATTGAATCATCAAACATGTTGCTCATCAAATCAAGATTGGCATTTGTATCGGCATATGAATGCATCGACTAAGCTAAACTGCAGCGTATTACAAATTCATTTGAGCTTTCCTCTAAATCAACAACATGTGAGTTGCTTATATTAAAGTTTGAAAATCGTTCAATGCTCACTCAAAATTCAACAGTTATTCCGCCACATGAACACATGTCAACAATATACTATTCGTTTGACGAACAAATTGATGACAGTAACGCAGACCCTATGGGCTCCCGGTAGGCCAAGGATGCCCCTCGGATGATAGTGAAATGGACATATCAATTGAGCAAATGGCTGTGGATATTGAAAAACGCCTTAATGAGTGCGATCAAATCCAAGATAATAACGACAATCAAAAGTCCAGACAAACTAAAACAAATACAGGAAAGGCTTACATCTCATTTGAAGCCGTGGAAGTTCCAAAGAGGAAAAGTGAGACTCATTGTAGAAAAAAATGTAATACGCGAATTACGTGGGAGGATCAATCTGAAATGATCTGAGAGAATTATCTGTGAAGCTTTCTGAAGTACCACTTAAGGAAAATCGACAATTTTCATGCAAATACTATTTGGTATTGAACAGTACTAAAATCAAAACTTTAGGAAAGACAGTAAAATTTATATCAACAATTTGTGCCAAAAAATTCAATCAGCCAGAGTCTGTATCTAAGGACCAGAATTCCAGTACAGCAATCTCATTCCACAGCATGTTGTACGATCTATTGAAGACCGCATATAAACTCTTTCTCAGCATATCAGTCCCATAGTGCATATAAAATAAAACGAAACTAACTCTATCTGGAGCTAGAGGTAGGTTTTTTAAATGAACATCAAGTTTAAAAACCAAGCGCCAACGTATGCAATAAATGCGACACTTAACTGCAAAATTAAAGCAGCTCAAATTTGAGAACGAGCAGAGTTATTGGAAGATCAACACATTCATCACGAAGCAGCCAATTTTGCTTATCAGCAAAAACGTATTGCCAAAATAGCAAGTAATTCGGATAAATCAACGAGCTTTTACACTTTTGATTTACAAAAGTGCTTACCATCTCCCAATTTTAACACTTTAATTTCATTTTACAAGCGTAGTCTGTGGACATCTTGGTTGTGTGTCAAACAATGTAGTCAATCATATGTGGCATGAAGGCAATAGCAAAAGAGGTTGAAATGAGGTAATGACATGCTTATTCAATTATATAAAAACATTACCAACATCATTAGATTCACTAACTTTTAATAGTGACTCATGCCTCGGGCAAAATAAAAACAGCTTTGTAGCGTCAATGTGTTTAGTGTCAGTACAATATGCTCCGCATATCCATACCGTCGATCATAAATTCTTAGAAGTTGACCACACGCATATGGAGTCCGACAAAGAAACCGTTAATTGATATTCATCATCCTCGTGACTCGTATCAATTTGTGAGATGAATTCATTCGCATAAGACATTTCACGTGACTGAAATGAACAAAACCGATTTCCTTAATTTTTGGATACTGATGGAAATCGATTTACATGGAATTCAGTGAAATGGCTTAGATATTCTAAAGACTTCGGATTAATTCAATAAAAAACTCACTATGTCACAATGAGCCATTCAACGCCATTAAACGTTCAACGCTGAGGAATGCTGAGAATACCTTACAATGATGAACCAACTTCTATAAATCCTCACAAATCGAAGGATCTTATGGATTTATTACAACTAATATCTTCAGAATTTTTTGACTTCTACAAAAATTGAAAAACCGATGATGTACTTGATATCCATCCTGATTTAGTAGAAGAAGAAAACGACGATGCCATTTAAAGAATTATGCCAAATTAAAGGACCCACAAATGGTTGGAAATTATAGTTAGTAGCATTATTATTTAAATTTTAATCTTAATTTCAGATCTAAAAAGGACCATCTCACTTGTTTTAAACCGTCTAATTTAATAAAAGATATAAAAAGTCACAACTTATATTAAAATAGCTAAGATATAAAGATTGGAGCTGGTTTCTTCCTTATGTTTAAGGAACTTCATCAAAATGCTCACCTATGTTCAAAAATACAGGTCTCTAGGATTTACCACTTTGTTAGGAAGCTACCGAAACATTAAAAATGTTCTCCTGAAAGTAGTTATCACCTTTAATATATTTACCACAGAACTAAACTAACTTTTAAATTGGCAACACTATTTTGTTTGACAACCAATTTGGCAGCTGACTCTGGTTCTGTTCTCCAAACTCATCGCGCATTTCGTAGAGCGGGTAACTCGGTTAACTATGGATCGTTTTCGCACCACGTAAACTCTAAATGATAAACAGTGCAAACAGTGCGTATCAATCAATTTGACGTCGTTCTCAGCAGCTGGAGATATGTCCGTCGTCCACTAAGGATCTTGGTTTTCGTGCTTACAAAATTCAACTTGTGCAGGAATTAAAGCCATCCGACCATCGCACACGCCGCCAATTCGGCCAATGGGCGGAAGCTCAAATTGATATTGATGTTGCTTTTCCAAACAAAATTTTGTTCAGCGATGAAGCTCACTTTTGGTTGGATGGGTACGTTAATAAACAGAATTGTCGGACGGACCGAAACACCATTACATCCAAAATCACTGTTTGGTGTGCTTTATGGGCCGGTGGAATCATTGGTCCATATGTCTTTAAAAACTATGATGGCGGAATTTTACAGTCAACGGTGAACGGTATAGAGACATAATTTCAAATTCTTTCTTCCCAATTTCTTTTTTTACCCCAATTGGCTGGCATAAATCTTGCTGATATATGGTTCCAACAGGACGGTGCCGCATGCCACACAGCGGGGGGTACAATTAAAATTTACATACAAAACATTCACATTTATAGTGTAATCCAGTTCGATTTTATCTATACAGTGCGGTTCAAGAGATTAACGCCACTCAATCAAAAGAAGCTAAAGCCAATTTACAGCCGGTGTGTGTGAGATCGCACACATCAAGATATCTGTGTTTTTTTTGTTTTGAAAAATGCGTCAGAAATTCATGACGTTGTTTCGGTTCATTTGATTATCGCCACCAAACATATTGTACTTGTTCATGAATCTGAATAGTTTATGTTTTAAAAATTTGGAAGTGAAGTTAAAAATTATTATTTTTGTTATTCAGTTTTTAATCAGCGGGTCAGAAAAAACGTTTAACTTTATCAGAAAGGGCCAAAATAGATGTGCGTCATCAGGAAGGGTTGGCAGGTCGTAGGATCGGAAGAGGTCACGAAGTCATACTAAATTGTTTGAAGGATACAAAATCTTATGGAAATAAAGTGAGGGTTTCAACGGCACTTACACCTCAGGATAAACAAAAAATTGTTGGATTAGCCTCTAAATCCGCTCTTCCTACAACAAAAATTGCCCTTGAAGCTGTTGTTAATGCCAGTAAATCGACTGTCTACCGTACTATGTGCAAAATATCTGAAGCGGCTAAAGTTAAAAAAAAACACCACTGAATGATGAACGGAAGCAGAAACGGTTGGAATTCGCAAAGGAAAACATGACTTGGAATGTCTGGCAAGGTAAGCGAGGTAAGCGCACTATTCCTAATTAAAACATTGAGAGTAAATCAACTAATTACCCGGAAGCACATCTAACGGACAAACATTGGTCCTTGGAGCGAAATTAAACGAATCAGCAACTACATTTCTGAACTTCGAAAATTAGTTATTATCGGAAATAAGTGGGTAATAATTAAAATTC
The DNA here is from genome assembly GCA_963691935.1 of Nephrotoma guestfalica. Classification (NCBI taxonomy): domain Eukaryota; kingdom Metazoa; phylum Arthropoda; class Insecta; order Diptera; family Tipulidae; genus Nephrotoma; species Nephrotoma guestfalica. The sequence goes on from OY829913.1 coordinate 91,826,053, forward strand.
TAAGCTCAGCAGAAAAGTGAGTTGAAACAATGGAATTCGAAGATTTAGCACAAAAACAAGGCGAGGTTTGTGCTCAAATCCAAAAGACAAAAGAAAATGTTAAAAAAGATAGTGCAGATCGTAACGCGAAGCTAGAATATTTTGTCAAACGTAAAGAAAAATTGTACAAACTTAACAACGAATTTAAACAAAGTGACCAACTCATGAGTCAACAATTTACATCTAATAAGGACCATGAGATTTAAAGGGATGGATTTAATGCGAATAATCCAAACAATTAAACAGAATTGGGACTCTGACCTAAATTCAAAATGGTAGCAGTATGATTGCATGGTAGTCCAGCTAGAAGACAAACTGGAAGACTTATATCAAGTCGGAGAAGATGCGGTAAAATTAACTCCACAAATTAAACTGCAAAAAATGGAGATTCCTACATTTAATAGGAATTATCTAAATTGGGTAACATTTAGAGATATATTTACCCAGGTAGTGCACAATAATAAAGAACTACCGAACATCACAAAGATGCATTACTTAAAAAGTCATGTAACAGACCAACCAGCTGGCCTTGTCTCAACAAACATCAAGAAACTGCTAAACATACTAGCGTGTCAAATAGAACTAGCAGCCCCAATAAGGAAACTAGTCGACACAGCTAGAGAAATTCTACAACGCATCGCCAATCTAGATGCCGATATCACATCGTGAGGTCCATTATTTTTAGAATTGTTGTTGCAAAAATTAGACAGTGAAACTCATAAATTATATGAGCAGAAATTGGAAGATCCAAAAAGTTGGAAACACTAGATAATTTCTTTGAATTCCTAGAAACTCGATTCCGTCATTAAAATGATCGAGAGCAAGGAGGCTAAATCGAAGAGAGAAGGAGCTGTCTCCAACATCGTTAAGGTGAAATATTTCCCAAGGAATTCGTCGTAAACTCACCACAGTACAATCCAAGAGTACTGTAGATTTTGTAAGGGGAATCATTTAATCTCAAATTGTATAAAGTTTATAAACCTTAATTCAAAATGTGCTTAAATTGTGTAAAAGGTGTTTAGTACATTTCATCTACAAACATTGTGATTCAAAAACACAATGTAATACCTATCACGGAGCCCATTATTCTTTACTACATCAACATACTGCCATTACAGCAGTGTCACATCGAGCGCACACGACTTTTGGACTTCTAGCAACCTAGTGAAACTAAAGTTAAATAATGGACAGGAAGAATTTGCAAGAGTTTCTATTGATAGCGGTTCTCAGGCAACATACATCGACGAATTGACAACTCAGAGGCTGAGACTCAACAAACAAAAGACGACTGTAGAAATATCCGGAATCGGCAACAAAAGAGTAACATCATAACTAAGAAAACAAGTATAACAATAAAACTCCGATTCGCTTCTGATTTTGAACTTCAACTTCAAGAATGTCAAATGTGCATCTAAGCAGAGAAACTTTGAGACACATAGGCGATTTAGTTTGGGCCGATCCGAAGTTTAATGTTCAAGGAGTCATAAATATTCTATATTAGGAATGAATTACATTTCTGATATTTTAATGCCAGACATAATAATGGGTGAAACGGAACCCACAGCTCAACGTACGGAATTGGGTTAGAATATGTTTGGAGCTATAAACTCAGTCTCCAATGAACATCAGATACAAACTACGATGATGATCTACAACGGTTTTGAGAAATCGAATAAATTCAGTCACCGAAACATACATATAACGACTGAGCAAGCTAAATGTGAAAAACTTTACCAAGAAGGCTAAAGATATTTATCCAATGGCTCAAATAGGATTCCTTCAAATAGAGAAAAAATTGTAAAACAATCCTGCGCTAAAATGATATTACAAAAATGGACGAATACCTGAGCTAAGGACATATGGTTCCAGCAAACGGCTCAACAAGGAGAAACAATTATTTACCGCATCATGCAGTCATAAAGGAGACAAGCGCAATAACTAAACTTCGAGTGGTTTTTGATGCTTCAATAAAAACATTTTCAGGCAGCAGCCTTAATGATGCAGAACTAAATGGGTGAACCACACAGCAACATCTTTTTCAATCGTGCTAAGATGGCGAAGAAACAAATATGTCTTCACTGCCGATATTGAGAAAATGTATAGGAAAATAAAGGTACAAATTAACAACAGTAACTTATGGCACGGCCTAAGCACCATACCTGGCCTAAGAACATTACATCAGCTGGCACATGACGAAGAAACTGTATATGCCAAAGCAGCAGAAATTTTAAAAGGAGATTTTTATGTCGATGGTGTCTTGACTGGGGCGCATTCGTTACACGAAATATTGATCCTGCAAAATTGTTGAAATGTGGAGGTTTCAACCTTAGAAAAAGATGCAGCAATTCAAGGGAGATACTACAAACAATTCCAGAGAAAAATCGAGAATTTACGAAATTTGAAATCACAGACGATCAAAATGTAAAAACATTAAGTATATATTGAGATCCTCAAAGTGACGAATTTACCTTAGAAACGCCAGCCATCGCAAGGATATTTAATCCACTAGGTTGGATAGCTCTCATAACTATAACCGCGAAAATATCGATGCAAAAGCTATGGGAAGCAAACATTGGTTGGGGCGAAAATTACCTGGTCACATGGAAGACAGTTGGATAAAATTTCAACGACAGTTACAGCTTGTAATGTAATTGAATTAGATAGATTCTGTGATGCTTCGGATGCGGCATTCGCTGCTGTCATATGCAGCACATAATTTTAACATGGGAATAATTATTTTTGCCATCATTGGAGAGATGAAGGCGTAGTGATCTGGGATTCAAACACTTATTATGGCAAGATTTGGTGTTTCAAAGTACAAAAATGGCCGGAAACAGTTACAAGACGACACTAAAATCTGTTTTCCCTAAAATCCATGACCTTTTTACACCACTCTCATGGATTTTCCAACAATATAACGCTCCAATACACACAGCTCGCGTTGTAAAGTCGTACATCACAAGCCAAAATACTTAATCAACTGAAAAAAATGCAACTCCTTCAAGGCAATCCAACAAAAAATGTTAAGTAAACACAACTTTCAAAATACAAATCTGGAATGCGAATGGGATTATGCAACATATTCCAGAAATATAAATATTTTTAAATTCAGTAAAAATCGACATTTTCTTAATATCTGAAAGCCATCTAGGTAAATCTTCGTTTGTTAAAATATGGGGTTATAACGTATATCACTCCATTCATCCAGCGGAAAGAGCAAGAGGTGGATCGGAATTACTAATAATCAAATATCGAAGAAAAAACAATGCAAGTCACTACTGTAAGGATCCAAATTAAACAGAGACAGCTTGTTGTCTCGGAAATTTATTGTTCTCCCCGGCATAACTTGAGAACGGAGGACTATTTTAAACTATTTAAATCGCATGTACGTGATTTTATTATTGGAGGTGACTTTAATGCGAAAAAAACCTATTGAGGATCTAGACTTACGACGTCGGTAAAGAATTGCTTGAAGCAGAGCAGACATCAAAATGTGAACTTTACTTTGGTGGTTCCCCAACATACTCCCCCAGTGACGGAACGAATATACCTGACCTAATAGAATTTTATGTTGCAATAGGTATATCCCAGAACTACATTCACATTGAAGACAGTAGTTCGCTAGTATCGGATTACTCCCCGGTTATCATGACAGTCAGTGAAATGGTTTTTCAAAGGGAGAGTGCACAATCAATCTGCAGGTGCCGATAAGAAATTCTTACCAGTTGGAAGATGATTTAGAACAACTCAATGCAACTATTCACTATGCTGCTTTGGCAGGTACCCCCATTATACAAAATAAAAAGAAGTATAATATGTTAAATCCTACCCAATGGAAGTTAGAGAGTTGGTAAGAGAAATACGACGCGCACGTAAAACCTGGCAAATAACTAGAAAACCGGAGAACAAAACAGTTCTTAACAATTTAGGTAACAGTCTCAACTCTTTTTTTAAAGAAGTTAAAAATGCATCAATCAACAGATATCTAGTTAGTCTAATCAATGAAAAAAATTCTGATTTTTCACGGAAGACGACAAAGTGAGTCAAAATACCCATAATGCAAGTGCGTCCACTTAAAAAGGAGGATGGAACCTGGGAATGAGGTCGTAAAGTAAAGGCAGATCTGTTTGCGGAATAACTCGAGCATACCTTTCAACCATCATCAAGACAAACGGCCAATAAAAATATAATGTCAATCCACAAGCTAGATGATTTTAATATACGCCCAGTAACTCTCAAAGAATTAAAAGAAGAAGTAAAAAGTAACATGAATGTTAAAAAAAGCCTTAAGATATGACTTGATTACTTGCCAATTAATCAAGGCTCTACCAGGTAAAGGATTTCGTAAGCTTTTACATATAATCAATGCAAGCTTTCGCATTGATTCAGGACCCATTGATTCAAAACCTGATAAACCACCTAACGATAAAAAATCATACAGGCCAATTTCAATGCTGCCAATTATGTCAAAACTCTTTGAAAAATTATTACTAAAAATACTTAAACCAGTAATTGAGAACCGACAACTAATTCTTCCACATCAATTTGGATTCAGAGAAAAGCACTCCACATTTGAACAAGGGCATAGAATCACCAATATTATTGAATGAACGTTAGAACGTAAAAAAGTATGCTCCATCATATTTCTGGACGTCCAGAAGCATTTGATAAAGTCTGGCACAGTGGACTGGAATTCAAGCGGCATAGAGATCTGCCGAGACAATTCTATGCCATACTAAGATCTTATTTATCTAACAGACATTGTCGTGTGAAATATGAAGGATGAATACTCCGAACTAAAGAAAATCGTTGCCGGTATCCCGCAAAGAAGTGTCTTATGACCAATCCTGTATTTATTATATACAAGGGATATTCCAACAACAGATGAAGCAACCATAGCCCTCTTTGCAGATGACACAACAATCATGGCGATTGGGATTAATGTCGCTGGTGCAACGAGCAAACTCCAGAAAATTACCAATACGGTTTGTAATTGGACGAATCGAGACGCTGGCTAATCAAGCTTAATGAGACGAAATCCACATATCAAAAGGCTTCCCATCTACCGATAAAAATTAACTCACGACCGGTGTCATATGTAAACAAAGCTAAATATCTTGGCATGACACTTGATACCAAGCTCAAGTTCAGAAAAATGTATTGGCTCATAATTATGGGCTCTGAGTTTACAATACACAACAAGACTCCGCGGTACACATGAAATGAAGACCTTCACAGGGACTTACGAAACCTCTATATTCGCCATATGATAGATAATCCTGTCGTTGAAAAAAGACTTCAAAGAACGAGGCCACTTGACCTAGTAAACATACCAAATTAAAATTAGTATTTGAAATAGATTTAATTAATTTTGGGACTAACCATTGGGTTTCACCCCAACAAATCAGGATTGTTTAAGAAATGTAAAATGTGCAAAAATATGAAAGATAAATTGCTAGATGAGCATAGCCTCAGTTGTAATTAATAAAGGGAACAAAAAAATCACAAGCCAAAATGTCCGGCTATTGCCACCAAACGTTTGGGGCTGGCTCACACGTAAAGTATACGACTAGGGATTAAAGCGGCCTGAGCAGAAATTCCACTGATTATTTGACATCATTGTACGACTCACTTAAGGATCGTATATTTTAAGTTATTGAGAAAAATAGAAGTTCCACTACCAGTGGCGGTAATTAAATGAACCGAAACAAAGTCATAAAGTTCTGGCTCGTTTGTCAAAACAAAACAAAAGCACAGTTATATTGATGCCTGCTTTTTTTGTTTTTTGTTACTGTATTCAGTACTAAATACTCAACACACACACTCAAATCTCTCACACACACCGGCTGTTAATTGACTGTTGCTTATTTTAATTGAGTGGCGGTAATCAATTGAACCGCACTGTAAATTAACGCTTATAAAATTCCGATAAAAATTTAACGGCCGTGCAAGTTGGCATACACAGACGTCGTCATTTTTTTTTATGGGTTAAGCCATTGCCAATAAATTTTTCAATAACTAAACTATTCATATATAATTCAGCAAGTAGTTATAGTATAATGGTCGACCACACAACTTTTCACCCAACCAAATATCATTATTTATCGATCATTTCCATTTTTATGATCGCACACAAGAAAAAAACTGAAATTCAAAACTAATAAATTTTGTATACAAGAGTACGTACAACACACTGTATTATATACTCTTGTAGATGATTATTGTTATATTTCTTAAGACGAAGCTAACAAAAAAAAAAAAAATATCGTGACTTTTTGATACAGATTCTTTATAACTATAAGTATTCTTATAGTTATTTATTTTTTTTTTTATTGTTTATCATAAGACATAACTCATGTAACAAACTAAGAATACGATTTTTGTTGTTGTTCGTACAATTTCTTCAGAGTTGAATTCAAATTTTATTATTTCCAATTTTGAAATACGATCGTGCAGTATCGAGGGACTGGTGCGCGAAAACTAATTAAATTTAACGTGTCTAATCTATAAAATGATTAGCGATACATAACAGATTTATAAATAGTTAGTGTTAAAATATATAAATAAATAATTTCTGCAACCACCTAGCGTTTGTATATAAAAAGGTTGTTCGCATCTGTATATATATAATTCTTAAGTATATTGATGGAATTTTGAGTTTCATTTCGTCGTTTCTCATTTACTTATACACGCATACAAAGAATGTTATTATTAAAAATAATAATAATAATAAAATACAAAATTAAATTAAAAGATTTGTATTAAGAAAATGTCACGATTTTTATTTTTATTTCAATAAACAAAATACAAAATAAAAGTCAATTGATAAATTTTCAAGTTGGACACTCTCTGACAATAATGCGTTTTTTTATGTATGCCACAAAAAAAACTGTTAAGCAGAATTCACAATATATTGATATTCCAGTTATGTAAGTTCCAAGCTATTTACTTAAGAATTTAATTTAAATAAATAATACACGAAATTCTAACAAAATAAATAATTTGATTGATAAAAATAAATAAAAGAACGTTATAAGATTGCGATCAGAGTTGATCATGGGAAACAAAAAATGTATAACCGTGTGCGCTCGATTGCAATTTTTAACTATAAAAAAAAATTCGGGGCCATATCGGATCGTGCGGTCATTAATTTAAGTTAACTTTTTAAAAATGTAAAACCAAATGATTGATCTCTTTTAGGCGGGAACATTTTTCAAATCATCAATCATTTTATAAAATCAAGTGCTTTGTCTTATTCTTTCGCACCCTATGTCCTCGCACCGTTCTTATTATTATTATTTTTTTTTTTAATTTACAACCTTTTAAATCAAAAACCACATCTGTAAATTAAAATTACGTAATATACATTATTTTTTTACACACGTTCAAACATAAAAATATAAAAATTAATATTTTCTTATTATTTGTTCAACTGAAAAATATTCGTTCGTTGGTTGTTTGAGCGTATATATAGGTATCTCGTATGTGCGTAAATAAAGACAGCTCTATCTTAGGTAAATAATATAAATTTTATTATTTACATGACAAATTTCGAATGATATTATAAAAATGATAAAGACTTTTATATCAAAATTAATTTCAAAAAAAAAAAAAAAAAATATTTAAATTTCTTACTTTTTCCTTTACCAAACTCGGTCGCTTGAACTTTTTCATCATGAGAACCGAATTGCTGTTGTTGTTGCGTTTGTTGAGCTTGTTGTGATTGTAAAAATATTTTTTGCTGTTGATTATTATGAGATTTCAGTCGTATACGTTGCGGATTATTATTATTGTTATCCTGTCGCTGTTTTTCCCGGCCATTCACATTACTTACAAATAGTAAAAATAATAACAACAGCAGCAATTTAATATTAGATACTTTTAATCCTTTCATTATATTAAGGCGCGATCGCCACTCTGCCGCTGGTGTTGCTCATAAATTAACTAATAAATAATTTATGTTAATCATATCCATTTTTATGTTTTGTGCGTGTATATCACAACACGTTATCACAGCACGCACTATAATCACAACTCTTCCTAAACATAATATTACATATCCAACACACAAATATTTTTGATACACATATATAAATAAAATTAAGCCACTTCTTTCCTTATGTTTAAACACTGACACAAACCACTAGCCAACAAATTACACACATAACAATAATTACTAAATATTTTATTTTAACATAATTAGATAGAAAGGTAACACACGGTTTTGCAATTTACACGTAAAAATATAGTAAAATCCACTGTACATAGCAAAATAGAAGTATCACAACGCCATTTTAACGATCATATTTCAAAAACAAAATAAACATTTTCGCGCGATCAAATAATTAAAATTGTATTAAAATATATTAATTAAATTAAAAAAATAAAAAATTAAATAAAAAAAAACGCTTTATAAATTAATATTCAATCCATCGATCGTTACAACTTCGCTAAAACTAAATAACACTCACAAAAATAAATGTCTTAAAGAAAAATACCAAGAAAATATTTTTTAAAGATCAAATTTTATATATCGATCTCACTCTGGCAAGTGATCGCCGCTGGTTGCATAAAATTTGTAGGACGGAGACAGAGCGATACGTACTACGTATATATCAAAATCTTACAACAAGGTAAGAAAATATAAAAAAAAAACAGGTAAACGATTTAAAAAACAACAAAACGAAGTACTATTGTGTATATCAAACACATATACGTAGCGAGAAGACATGTATACAGTTGAACCTGAAACACACGTTTTATTTTGTAAATGTTGTACCTGGAAATGATTTGGCATTCTGAAGAGAATGTATATGTAATTTACGAAAAGACACCTGTACTTTTGGATGGGAGACACAATGTATATATGGACATGGTACAATAATGTTGCGATTTTTTTATGCGAGGATCAAAATGAGGTAACGAGGATCGCTAATCGATTGTAAAATTTTTTTAAAAGGTTTTAGAACCATAAATCGCAACTTGTAAAGTGTACTTCAAAATTTGGGGCAGGTTAGGTTTATTGGTAAAATAATTCTTCGTTTTGTTTTTATATAGGAACGGTTACGTTGCTACTCTGCTGTATTGTGGTTTGTATGCTGAACATCATCGAAATTTTTTCACTGCTCACTTCGAATTATTTCGAAGAACAACTCTAATCAACAGAACACAGAATAACGCTTGTTTACAATATTTCAATTACTTTTAGAATAAAATTTGGAAAAACTAATTTAAAACATAAATTAACAAGAATTTTTTTTATTTACACAGTTATGACAGATTACCACATTTTTAGAGTGTTAAAGACGTACATTTTGTCTACAGTCGCTACAGAGATGATGGACACGAAAAATATCTACGTTTTTTGTACCTGGAGTATTTTTCCCTCAGCTGCAGAGCCTTAGCTCGTTGTAGATAAGACCACTGGCATTTCTATTTTTTTTGTAAATAACGTAAATTCCATAAAAACAAAAAACGTGAAAACTCACGGGCGTGAAGTTTTTAACAAATAACAAATATATCATTGTATATATTAGTGTTACACTGTTAACTAATTTCTAATAAGAATTTTGAGTGAAATTTTTTTGGAAAAAACATGCGTTGAAAAAACATGCTTTGGTCTAAAAGATTGTTATAATATGCCATCAAGTCAATAAAATAGTTTCAAGTGATAAAAGGTACTAGGCCCATATGCCATACTATACCGGGTGTTTCTTTTAAACTGAGACGATCAAATATCTCGAAAAATAGCCACTCTACGGAAAAAATGTCCATAATCAAAATTTAATCATACCGCGGGGGAAATACATTAGTGCAAAAAAATAGTCCCCCACCCCCCGCTTTGTAGGTGGGGCGGGGGTAACTTTTAAACTAAGATAGGAAGCCATATTTTTATTGCAGATACGGATTCTACGACTAAAAGTACGTATGATTTGAATGAAATATTTTGTTCGGTTCATGATAGATGGCGTTGTAATCGACGTAATTCAATTTTTTCAATTTCTCCTTCTTAGAACACACGCATTCGATTCTGCAATACGTTTGAAATAAAAAACATCTCGTTTTCATTGGAAATACTCGAAATTCGTCATCAAAACAATTTATTAATGTAAATGGCAGGTGAATAAAATAATTTTAGCTTAAAATAAGTGTTCAAAATGATGGCCTGCGACTTCAATGCACTTATTAATACGCATTTCAAATGATTGTACACAACTGAGAAGTGTGTCTGGTTGAATTTCAGCACACGTATTTCTGATTCGCTCAATCATGTTCTCACGTGTTGTTGGTTCTTGTTTGTAAACTTTGCCTTTGAGATAGCCCCACAAAAAGAAATCTGGCGAAGTAAGATCTGGTGATCTGGCAGGCCAAATTACCGGACCACCTCTACCAATCCAGCGACCATTGAAATCACGATCAAGTATTTCACGTGCCACCACCGAATAGTGTGCAGGACAACCATCATGTTGAAACCACATGTTCCGTCTCACTTCTAAGCTCAAATTTTCAAGTAATATTGGCAGTTCATTTTCCAAAATGTTTCGGTACATTTGACCATTCAAGTAGCCTTCAATAATGTGGGGGCCTATGAGTTTGTTGCCAATTATTCCACACCACACGTTGACAGTTCAAAGACGCTGATGTTAAACTTGACGAAGCCAGTGCGGATTTGTAACACTCCGATAATGCATGTTGTGGCGATTAACCGTTCCATGGTTTGTAAAAGACGATTCGTCAGAGAACATTACGCAACGAAAAAATTGGGTTTTTGTCGTATTTGTTCACGTGCCCATTGAAAAAACTTGTGCCGTTTTAAAATTCTCCAAACACTGGTGAGGGACAATCCGGAATCGCGAACTATTTCTCGTGTATTAACATGAGGATTATGAGCCACTGCTGCCAATACAGCAATTTCATTATTTTCTCCAGTGACTGTTGCTATACGGGTCCTCTTTTTCGGTTGAACATTTCCATCAGTAATAAATTATTTGGAAGTACGGCCAAATGAAGCACGTGAACGAATCCTATCCGGAAAACGTTGAGCGTAAATAGCAACAGCATTTTCAAGATTTCTGCCAGCTTCTCCATAAACCAGAACCATTTCAATTTTCTCTGGCACAGTTAAACGCTCCATTCTAAAGTATTTTATCGTTTGTTTTGCAATTACGAAAAACATGAAGATAAGAAATAACACAAACGTTAAATATGATTTACATTACTGAATAAATTGTTTTGATGACGAATTTCGAGTATTTCCAATGAAAACGTGATGGTTTTTATTTCAAACGTATTGCAGAATCGAATGCGTGTGTTCTAAGAAAGAGAAATTGAAAAAATTGAATTTCGTCGATTACAACGCCATCTATCATGAACCGAACAAAATATTTCATTCAAGTTACCCAGTTAATTTTAAAGTTACCCCCGCCCCACCTACAAAGCGGGGGGGTGGGTGGGTGGGTGACTATTTTTTTGCACTAATGTATTTCCCCCCCGCGGTATGATTACATTTTGATTATGGACATTTTTTCCGTAGAGTGGCTATTTTTCGAGATATTTGATCGTCTCAGTTTAAAAGAAACACCCGGTATAACGTCCTCCGTAAATACTAGTAATTATGTATAACATGAAAGCTTTACTGTTTGAGTAGCTTATATTTCGAATAATACCATAAACACCACGAGAATTCTTCTAAGACGTCATCAAGAGGTTACAAGGTTAGGCCCATGTACTAAGTAATAAACGGTCAACATATCATTACTCAGCGATCTCCCGAATTTAAAATTTTTTATTTAATTTCCATGACATACCGACTTCACCCGTTTGAGTAGTTTATATGTCGACTAAGATTATGAGGATCACAGGGATTCTTCTAAGACGTCATCAGGAGATTATAGTAATCCCATGTACTAAGTAATAAACTGTCTATATACCATTTCCCTATGCGGTCTCCCCAACGATTTCATCTGTTTGAGTAGATTATATGTCGACTAAGATTATGAGGATTACAGGGATTTATCTAAAATGTCATCAGTAGATTACAATACCTCTATGTACCTCAATTTTCAATTATTCATCAACCTCCTGATGATGTCTTAGAAGAATCCCTCATAGTCTTAGTCAACATATAAACTACTCAAATAGGTGAAATCGGTAGGCCATACAAATTAAATAAAAAATTGATAATTGGGGAGAAAGCTGGGACATTGCAAATAACTGTTTATTACTTAGTACATGGGGCTATTATAATCTCCTGATGCCGTCTTAGAAGAATCCTTGTGATCCTCATAATCTTAGTCGACATATTGGGTGTACAAATGTATTTCCAACCTTTTTATAGAGGTGTCGTTAGTATCACTGCTTGCATATTATTCAATCGATCAAAACGTGTTTTTTGGACATTAGATGTCAAGCTTGAATAATTACTAGTGACATTTGTTCAAAGTGTAAAACAATTATTTTCATGTAATTGAAAATGTCGAATTTTTTGCCAAAAAACAGCATTTGCGTGAAGTTTTACTTCATTATTTTTTGTTGAAGAAAAGTGCAGCGGAAACAAATCGTTTGCTTGTGGAAGTTTACGGTGAACATGCTCCATCGAATACTACATGTAAAGAGTGGTTTCAACGATTCAAAGTTGGTGATTTTGACGTAAGAGACAAAGAACGTGAAGGCGGACCAAGAAAATTTGAAGACTCAGAATTGGAAGAATTGCTTCATGTGGACCCTTGTCAGACCGAAAAACAATTGGCAGAAGAATTGAATATTACCCAACAATGTGTTTCGCAACATATACATGCGATGGGATTGGTTCAGAAGCTGGGAGATTGGGTGCCACACAAATTGAAAGAACGGGACATGGAACATCGGAAAACAATGTACGAATTGTTTCTTCAACGACAACACAGGAAAAGGTTTTGCATCGGATCATTCCTGGGGATAAAAAGTGGATCCATTATGACAATCCAAAGCGCAAACCAGCGTAGGTCAAGCCAGGTGAGCCAGGGCCGTCCACACCAGAAGCAAACATCCATGGTTCGAAGGTGATGCTTTGTATTTGGTGGGATATGAAGGGTGTCGTTTATTATGAGCTGCTGTACGAGCGTGAAACCATTACGGGACAAGTTTATCAAGACAACTGATGGCTTTGAAGCAAGCTCTAGCTGCAAAACGACCGGAATGAGACAAAAGGCACGATACGATTATTTTGCAACATGATAACGCTAGGCCACATGTTGCTATACCTGTCAAAAACTACTTGGACTCTGATTACCACTTGTTGCGGTTGATGCAATCAGCCCTGGCACAGCAGCACTTCACGTTCATATGAAAACGTCTAAAAATTGGTCGATGACTAGATCGCTTCGAAACAGCCAGACTTCTTCTTTCGGGGAATCCGTTTATTACCTGAACGATGGAAGAAGGTTATAGCTTCCGAAGAAATATACTTTGAATAAAACCTATGCATGTGAAGTTAGACCTAACCAGTATAGAACTAACTTTAAGATTAGTTTAGCACAAATTTCACACGCTTGTATACGCGTGTGAAGTTAGACTAACTTAATCCTAACCAACAAAAACAAACGAAAATTTGTATGTATTGATACCTATAAGCTTATCAAGAATGTTGTTATGTTTTTCTGATAGGTCTAGGTTAGGGCGATCTATATTCCAAGCCATTTGAAATGCTAATAATTTTCGAGAAGTTCGGATTTTCTTAAGAAAGACTAATCTAGACTTATCAGAAAAACATAATACCATTCTTGATAAACATAGTAGGTCTCGAGATATTCAATTTCTTAAGAAAATATTAAATTCTTATAGTCCATCCTAATAAATGTCACGCAAGTTCGCAAATTCAATATGTCGCCTAAATGACATTCTTGTTTTACATTTTAACCAATACATACAAATTTTCGTTTGTTTTTGTTGGTTAGGATTAAGTTAGGTCTAACTTCAAACGCGTAAACAATTTTTAATGATAAGTCCAATTCCACCAAACAATTCAATAATAGGGAAATTCGCGGTGGATCGGATTTTTCAATATCGGAGAAAATCTGATATCGGATTATTTCATAATATCCCCCTGGTTTATCGGCGTAGACAAGTGACTTAACATATCCGCAAAGAAAATAATCGAATGGAGTTAGATCACACGGTCTCGGTGGCCAATTAACAGGACCAATACGTCAAATTAATCTTTCATTAAATGTTTCTATGAGTAAATTAATTGAATCTCGCGCTGTGTGGCATGTGGCACTGCCCTGTTTGAACCACATATCAGCAAGATTTATGCCAGCCAATTGGGTTACAAAAAAGTAAAAAAATCATCTCTCTATACCGTTCACCGTTGACTGTAACATTTCGCCCATCATCGTTTTTGAAGACATATGGACCATAAAGCGCACCAAACAGTGATTTTGGATGTAATGGTGTTTCGGTAAAGGCTTGTGGATTGTTTTTACTCCAAATTCGACAACTCTGTTTATTAATGTATACCTATTCAACCAAAAGTGAGCTTAATCGCTGAACAAAATTTTGAAAACCAACATCAATATCAATTTGTGCTTCAGCCCATTTAGATAAAATCTTCCATAAAGTGGATGGACAAATCTCCAGTTGCTGAGAACGACGCCGAATTGATTGATTTTCGTCTTCTTCAATGCTACGCTGTACAGCGTCTATCGCTTGTTCGGTACGTACTGATTGCGTCTTACTGGACGCATATTATCATTTAGAGTATACGTGGTGCGAAAACGATCCATAGTTAACCGAATTACCCGAATTTAATAATTTATTATTAAAAAATCAACAATTTGCAAGTGTTGCTCTGGCGTCTAATCTAGTCATTATGAAATTTCAAATCACATGTCAAATCGGTTGTCAAGCAAAACAGTGTTGCCAACTTAAAGATGTGAACTTTATTTATTAATGAAAAAACATCCTTCATTGTATTTAATATTTTACATACCATTTGACGTTTCTACAAAAATTGATGTTTCATTTTGTATTGGTATTAGTTACATGAAAAAAAAACTTCTGAGAATTCTGAAATTTCCGTTGTACATCAAAAAAACTGATTTTTCGCTCAAATAGAACGAATTGTACATCAAACTCGAAGAACTGCCACTTCGAGGAAGCCACACATGACTTATTTTATACCGATAATTAAAGTCGCCGATTTCCTCAAGGTAGGATGTGAGGTTAGATCAGACAATGAACGATTGCTTGTGAAACCTACTTTCATTACATTTTTTTATCAATTAAGATTACTCTCCTTTGTGCCGATCTTAATGTCTATTTAGATAATATGAAAGTTCCGTGGGGCTTACTTGCCCTTAGTGTCAAATTTTATGAAGCTGTGACTAAAGCAATTTTGGAATCGATTGGAGTGCGATTAGATAAACTCAAATTTGTTAAAAGGTCCGAGTATCAACTGAAAGCAATATACACTGGATATATATAAACTAACATCATTGATGTTACAGCACTAAGTCAGGAAAGCTGGCGCTGAAGTTATGAAACAAATCTAGTTTCACTTCTCTCGGAACTTGTGAATCTGCCTACAAGCTTTAGATGGAAAATATCGAAAGAGAAAATTTGGCGGTGTTAATCAACGTAAAATATTTACGTCCTATGCTAAATAGCTGCCAATGGGTGAAAACGCTTCATTTCATGATGCCGGGCATCCCATGTTACCGGACACATCGATTTGTCAATATAGTCAGCTTCAAAGTGGTGTTCGGTGGCAATGTTACTGGTCTTAATCACAATAATTTAGAATCAGCTTCAAATCAGAACAAAGAATACAAATAAAATATCCAAAATAATTTTTAAAAAATCTTATTAATTTTCTTCATATCTTCCGCGGTTACTTTACTTATTGACAGGTCCGTTTCGCCCAACCTTGTAGTATTTGCCTGAATCTATAGTTTAAGTCACGCACACCAAGTGAGTTTAATCCTCGAACACCTTTGGTAGCCGCCGAATCACCGTGCTTTTGTTTCAAACCAATTTCTACTTTGGCCTCCAATAATTGAATCGCCCCCACTTTGGGTGCTACAATTAAGGTACCGGTAAAATCATATATATCACCGAACATCGTGTGTCTACCGAACATCGTGTGGTATACCACCACAAAATAAATATTTGCTGTACATTTCTAATTTCTGTTTGACATACAAGACACATAAATGTACCGTAAACAAGTTCTGGATGTACAGGATGAGTGCGAATCATTTGCCCCGAAATACGAACCAGGGTTCTAATTTTTGCGGTGAATGAGAAATAATATTCTTGATTTTTTTTAATTCTGTACGGTCGGTCATTTTATCTTTAGGCCGGTCAAAATTAATTAAATTTTCAATTAGTTACTTCAAATATGTCACTTCACCGTTTTCGTTAAATCTGAAATCGAAAACATCGTGACACAACAAATATGCTCACTCATTAAGAAATTCTTGAAATAATTTTTGACAGCCAATTCCGAACTCATCATGTGAATTATGTTCATCATTTAAGGTATCATTATCATTCTTTAACAATTTTGTAACTGATTCGTTGTGTACCAGCGGTACCACCTCCACCACTTAGTGTCGAGGCCGTCAAAGCAAATATATCGTTTAATCTTGATGACACTGTTGGGTTTCGTTTGTGCAGCATCGCACAGTATTTTAAAACTGCTGCTTTGGTGCATATAATATGCCGGTGTTACGACAAAAATTGTTTATAACTCATAATCTGGAGGAAGTGCTTAACTCTAAACGAGAATAAATTCCATATGCAGTCCCCAACGGCAATGCCCAATATTTACTAATATCTCGCTCTTTGAGGACTGCATGAATTTACCACACATAGCTTACTTTGTGCCGATGAGTAAAATCTCTGATTTTCACAAACTAGACTGTGTGGTTACAAACGATTCTTTATAATTTCAGGTTAAATCCTTTTTGCCGACCTACATGTCACTTTAGATAATATGAAAGCTCAGTGTTAGTTACTCGTCCTAGGTGTCAAATTTTGTTAGGACCGATTGGGGTACCATTGGATAAACTCAAATACAAAAAAACATCATTGCCAAGCTCGACGCGAAGAAGGTCGGCGCTGAAATTGAGAAACAAATTTAGTTTCCACCTCTCGCAGGACTTTTGTATCTTGGCCTACAGGTTATAATCCAAGAACACTTGGTACAACCAACTCCGAAATCAATTATTTCAGAAACATTTTTCTGCGGATGTTTGGTTTAATTACATTCCACTCGGGATATAAATTAATCCAAATAACTTTAGCTGCAAAAGTTGTCACATCAAGTAAATTAAAGAACTGGGTCAGTGGCCATCGGTTAGTTTTCCGTTATGACTAAAAAATATAACGGCTCGATATTTCTTTGGTATACATAACTCACTAAACTCATGTTCTACGGAAGCCAAAAATTATTTCTGCCGGTCGTTGTCGATGTGGTTGAAATAACTTCATGCTTAGAAACCGCTGAGGTAACTCAATACTTGTATAAAGTAATTATCAAACGTTATATTCGGTTTCGAACACTGCGTGTTGATATAATGAGAGTTTCTCCTGGGATATAATGCTTCAATAAATTGGTAGTTATGGTATATCAAATTTCCCGAAAAGTAGTAAATTTTTCACGGAATCTTCTGGCGGGCCGGGTTGTTTTATTATCAAACCGAATGAAGCAACATATATAAGGTTAAATCAATTACATGACATTCCAGCTCGAATGACAGAAGTCTCGTATATCCGATATTCCTTGCCGATTCAAACTGATGTTTAGTAATAATCTGTTGCAGCAACGAATCACCACTTTATCTGTACCACTTTATCTTGCGGGAGTATTACCTATTATTAAAACTATTCCTAATGGTGTTACGTGATGGGGTACGTCTTTAGGAAAATGAGGATTTTTTCCACTGTGTTCCATCTATCCCAGTATAAAAGGTATTATCGGCCGAAAGTTCACTTTTAGACCAAGTTGTTTTGTTAAAAGTGTAAGAAAAAATAGCGCTCTCCCTCCTAAAGAAATTAACGTCGTCACGTGTTAACGGATTTAATCAGTTTTAGTCTGTTTAATCTATCAAATCAGGGGGAAGGGGAATCATGAACGCCATGCGGAAATGCGAGACGGTATTCAAATTTGATATGGAAGCAACAATTATACCGGTTTTATTCTGCTGATTCGAAACAAATTCGTTCGTTTGCTATTAAGCTGACGAATGATTTTGAATATTTATGGCTTGGATAATTACAACTTGGAAAACTATATTAAAAATTCGAAACAACGCTAGCGAGCCTCGATGTTTTCATGACTCCGTTAAAGCACACATAATAAAACCATCACTTCTTTAAATATAAAGCCAATTCAGTTATGAAGTCCCAAACGTATGTGACGTAAGACTCAAGTTCGGTTTATACTTAAGAATAAAAATCCCGGATTTTCATCCTGTTGTTTTAATTAATTGGTTACACATTCACATAAATTATACAAAATACACGCCTCTTTTATACAAAAGATTTGAAAAAATTTCCGGAGGTAGGATTTTAGGATTTGTATTACTAGAGATACCCCGGTGGTGTTTGCCACCACTGTTGTCAACCCAAAGATCGCGAGTTCGAACTGAGTTGCAGACTATAATTTTATTAAGGGATATTATTGGAGCGATTAAGCGGGAATAGGATTTTAGAATACTCGAAGTGGGGAGTAATACACAGATAACGAAAGCAATCGTAAACGGCGGCGTTAATCATCATCGAAAATATTGGAATTAACAACGGGTGTCTGATAGGAGGAAGGATGGCGTATAATATTCGCAAACACAATACATGAAAGTGGTTTACAATTGCAATACACACACATACACATCGTCCTAGATACAATTAAAAAGGAATAATCTCGAACAGTGATGATAGACAAGTATATAAGCGCGAGCAATTTGCGATCCAGATACAGTTGTAATTTAACCAGTGGTGAACAGTGCAATTTAAAAAGTGAAAGTTAACAGTGCGAAAAGTAGTGAAGTAAAAGTGAATTACTTTTAACAGTGAACGAGTGAAATTTGTGAATTGCTGCGGAAATAAAAGGTATTGGGAAATAAAGTTTGTAACTCAAATCGCTGAGTGTTTTATTTGCAAACTCGTGAACGAAACCATATCGAATGCCCGAACTGAATTCGTAATAGTATGAACCAGTCTTCACTCGAGTTCGTGTTTAGAAGTCGAGAGCCAATACAAATGCCTAATGATAATCTAAGCCATTTATTCATAAAAATATCTCTTAATAGAGGAGAAATACAGAAAATTGTTTGAATCTTCGCTAAAAGCAAGTTCCCACCTCCCGATTTGGGGACACATTAAGCAATATTCCCATTAATTCTGTCATCAAGCTGTTTACAGTACAGTATATTGTTGACAAGTAACCGCCTCCTGTACACATCACAATTGTTGACAATTGGTGTCAATTTATCGACAATCAACCGCCTAGGGTACAATTGTCTAATATTTAAATTTGCATACAGTGGAGTGCAACCACCGCCTTCAGCGGCCACATTTCTAAAGTCGCACGTCTAAATATAGCAGGGAAGCGATCCATATTGTCTGTGTCTGTCACGGTAGAATCTTGCGACCAAAATTACGCCCATTTCCCGTCTAGCTGGACCATTAAAATTTACAGTCAATCATTGAAATTGTGAATAAATTACTTTACCATACCAGGTTCGCCTGTCAGGTTCGATTAGATTTGCTTCGTTTTATTTTAATTATAATTTTGGCAGTTCGAACTAGAGTAGAAGAGGTTATCTATATAAGCTGATTAGTCATCATATGTAGCTGTTGCTGAGCATGGTTCAATTAACAGATCCACTTATATTGTACACATATAACACGTTTTGGTTGTTGTGATCGCAGATGTCAGACGGTGAGAGAGCGAGTAAAGGCAAATTTTTAGACGCCGACAAGTCGAACGACCAGTTAAAAAATGTCGGCTAAAGAACGCGGCTAGCAAAGCGATAACCAAAGAGAATACGACCGATTAAGAAACTAGAACTCGCCGACAAAAAGGTGCTGCCAAAAAGCCACAGCAAGAGCGACAGCAGCCGAGGATGAAGGACAAACTCGTCGGCGAAATAATGCTGCTCAGCCAGCCAGAGCGGATGAGACTGTTTCGTAACTTGGCCTCACGGATGAGGCCTGGGGCTTCAAATAAAGTTCATAGCCAAAAAGGAGGGACATTCCTGAATAAACAGAATAGAATTAATTTAAATGTCAAGGGAATGATCTTTTCCTACTTCGTTCAAGCAACAAATTTACAAGCTAGGTGGTCATAAAATGAAAAGTAGGAAATAATTATTACAATAAAAAAGAATAGATCTACTTACGATAATACGAACACAAAAATTATCCCTGTGATCAGCTTAAATTAATGTGAAATGATAGAACTCCATAAATCGCCAGCTGTTTAGCTGATAGTTTAAATCAAAAAATTTGAAGGCCTTTTTTGTTTTAATAATAATTAAAATTTTAATTAATTTAAGTAACTATTTGCTCTACTTTTCTGGCGATGACTCGCTTCTTGTGCCGGATCTGCTGAAACTATATGAAGTGCTTCAACTGCCTCCTTGTACAGGCCACTATTCGGTAACTATCCCATAAAAAGGACACGATAAACGAGCAAGAACTAACCCCTTTGGGAGTTTGCGTTGAGCTAATAACCGAAACTGTAAAAACAAAATTTTTAGGAAACCTCAACATAAGCCTCGGATAAATTTGGAATTCCAACAACGGCTTTCATCACGAATTAAGAACTATACGCTTTAAAACACGGAACATGGAATGTATGGTTTCGATATCCGACTCATATGACCCAAACCTATTGGGTCGACTCCTTCAAAAATATTACAAAACATGTTAACTTTGGCATACAATTCCTATGCAAAATTTGAATTTAATTGAATAAATCGTGTGGATACTTATAAGAAGGGACCCCATCGTCCAGGGGACGAAATCTTGGTTTTGGGCATTTAACTTATAAATGGTAAAAATCCGTGACGTATACGAAACAAAAATTTTTTAGTAAAAAATTTGTTCCGGGGCCGCTAGACCTCGGGTCCAGCCCTAGTTGTACCAACTCAAAAACATGCACAGGTGAGCATACCTTATGGTATCACAAAAGTTTCAGCGCAATCGGATGAATGGTATAGGAATGTACACGGGACACACATTTTTATATACAGGGTGGGCCATCTGTTAGTCCCACACACACATTTTGGGATGGAAAGTCAAAATTTTTTATTGATTAGGAAAGGTGGTTTAGGCGGGCATCCAAACATCGAAATGAGTTTTTCCAATAAAAGCGGATCAATGACCTCAATTTCAGCTCGAATATTGTTTTTAAGTATAATTAGAATACACGATACCCTTTACCTTTAAAAAAAAACCCACAAAAAAAATTAAGTGGTGTCAAATCCGTCCTTCTTGGCGGCCAAGGAACTTCACAATTTCTTCATATTATGCGATCAGCAAATCTTGTTGACAACAAATGGATTGTTTCACGACTTACGTGGCATGTCGTTTCGTCTTGTTGAAACCAAAGGTCGCTGACACGCAATTCATTCAATTTAGGTCACAAAAAACCAGTTAACATTCATATTTTCTTGTTTGTTTTCAAAGAAAAACGGCCCAATAATGGCACCAGCCCATAAACCACACCAAACAGTGACTCTTGGAGGATGAACTTCTGCTTCGTGAATAAAATGAGGATTATTCGCTCCTCAAATTCGACAATTTTGCTTATTGACGTACCCTCAAAGATGAAAATGAGCTTAATCGCTAAAGATGATTTTTGATGAAAAACCTTCATTTCGTTCAAGCATCCAATTAACAAAATGGTGACGATTTAAATGGTCTGGTGGCTTCAATTTTTGAGTTAGTTGAATTTTGAATGGATGCAAATGAAGATCAACATACAAAAAGAAATGTTTAGTTCTTGTGAACGATGCCTGGTTGATGTGCTTGGTTCATGACAAACACTTTCACTAACAGCTGCCACTGCTTCAGGAGTATGAACTGGATGAACATGTTGACATGGTCTACGACCTTCCACTGAATCAGTTTCTTCAAAACGATTAATAATTTTACCAATTGCACGCTCAGTTGGACGTCCATGTCGACCAAAACTATCACGTAATTTACGAAATCTTGTTGTTTTTGAACGATTATTTTCATAATAAATTTGAACAACCAACATGTGTTGTTGTACTGTTAACGACTCCATGATGATAAATACCATATTTTTGACTTTTCATATGTCAAAGAATTTTTTAGAACAGATAACATTAAGTACTAAAATTCATCGATTGAAAAAAGGACCAACAGATGGCCTACCCTTTATTTAGGAAGATGCATTTTAAGAGTGTTGTTTACTAAAATAAAAGGGTAAGTTGTGCAGGTTGGATAAGCATCGGTGGGAACATTTTTTTCTACAGATTTTTGACATTCAATAGCTATTATGGAAAACTCGTGGTTGGCTTTTATTTTTTTCCAAATTGTATTTTAATATTTTGTTATTATCTCTCTTGACCGGACAAGTAGTGCAGTGGTTAAAGCTTCGGCACTTGGACCGGGAGGTGCTGGGTTCGAATCCCATCAGAGGCTAGATGCAAATCGAATTTTTGCAGAATTCCGTGTCACGCGCCGACCCACCTTCCATGTCAATGTACAGGTTGACATGGAGCTTGCAATGTGCAGGTGGGTATACTGTAGTTGTGTGAGTAGGTGAAGTAGGTGGGTTAATGATGTGGAGTGAATGAGTGGTATCACAATGGGCCTAAAAATTGGCCTAAGTGTGCAGTAAGCAACCACTGAAACCTAAAAACCTAACCTAACCTATTATCTCTCACACTTTGAGAAGATGTACAGGCTCGATCGGAATATACTATACAACAATAAACTTAAATTGCTTTGTTAAAACAAACTTAAATAAAATCAAATTAATTTCCAAAACGACTATGAAAACTAATTCAGAAAATTGCCGATAGAGGACCAGGAATTGTTTGGCATGAAAGTATAGTTTTTTACTGGGTAGGTTGGAACGGAAAAAAAACTGTATAAATAGACAAATTAAAATTTAATTTTTAGGTTATGTTCTAAAACAAATTTAATTTAGTAACGAACGCTCTTAACTTCCAAAATTGAATAAAATGACGACTTCGTACCGAAAAACGATGGAAACCAAAAATCCACATTGTCTGCGAATTGTTTACATATTCTACCAACTCTCGACATTATGTACTCAAAAATCTTGGTCTACGCTATTTTCGACACCAACATGAAAACAATTCGAAAATACGCGTAGACGCACAACACTGGCCATGAGTTTTAGAAATGTTCTGAAATGTTTTCCGTGAGTACTATTAAGACCTTTCATTTCAATCTACTTTTAGCCATGACACTTTAAATAGTGAAAATGGTCAACGGCTGCGTGCGATATATTCAATCGAATTTTCCTGACCTCACCAAATTAAAACTGACCTGACGGTTTTTGGTTTGGAATATTAGTTGGTATATTAGTTTTAAGTTTTTTAGTTGTTTTTTAAGAATAGCAAACCAACATAAATTTTGTATCTGCATTACCCATATTTTTCGGCTGGAGTTTCCGATGGACATGCTACCAACAATTATCGATTGCAATTTTCGCTCGAATCTGCATTATCGACATTTTTCAACTGGAGTTTTCGGCTAACTTTAATTGGCTCGATCATGCTAATGAATTTAGCTGAAAATTTCAGCAGAACAAATCCCTGCCTTATCGACATATTTTGTGTCAGGTGGTAGTACAAAATTATGTTGATATTAGCCGAAAATTACATGTTATAAAAGTTAGCAGTAAATTTGGCACAGGTGTTCACTGTTAGTGCCACAACTCAAATTCGTAGCCCAATAACACGACAAATTATAAATATGGGATCGATAATGCAGTTTTCGGCTAAGTTCAGTAGCATGCCTCGATCACAGAATCTTTTCGTATATGGTAATGCAAGACCTGTTGTATATACTCAAGAAATCTCTATTATACATAAAAATTACAATACATACTACTTTTTGTATTGCTGATTCGATTACTCACCTGAAATAAAAGAAAAAAGAAATAATTAATGTAGCCATAACATTAGGTAATCTTTATAAATATTCTACTTGTATCGATCAAACAAATCGAAATCGCTAATAAAATAAGAAAAATCCCATAAAATTTCCGTTCCTAAATTATATGTTACGGTATAGCTGCGAGGTGCGACACACTTTCAATTGCACATAAAAATTAAATTTCCGAAATGTCGCAACCGCGCAAATAAAAATCAAATTGCATACCATTGTATGCAACAATTAAATAAATTTATTTAAAAAAAAAAACCTTATGCTGTGCACAAATGACACAAGTTTATTGTACACCTATTGCTCAATATATATTCGTAAACATACTTGAGGTCTTCAAATTTCCACATGACGTAGGCAGATAGCTCATTAGTGCAATTATATGCATAAGCATATCCATATGTGTTTTTGTGTATGGCCCAATTTTGTAAAGCAAATAAATAATGAGCACGCGCGCGCGCTCGCACGCTCTACCCACAGTATTATTATGGTTCATTATGATTGTCTTACTATAAATACACATAATTGTATCTTAAATTCGTATGCATACACATTTAAATACGATATATGAACGGGACAAGTAGTTTACGTTCGTGCACCTTAAGAAATTGTTGGCTCTTTCTTACACGGTACTGTTTACTTTTAGTTTTGTAAAGAAACTATCAAACCAAGTTAATATCTAAAATAATGAACACAACTTTGTCTTACACTGCCTGTGTATACACATATACTCATACATATAAATGAAGCTTTTTATAAAGATTACGAAGGTGGTGTATCCGTATATATGTGTGTAGGAAAGAAGTGTATACATTGTAAACACTACACCAGAGTAAAGATAAAACTATTTCTTAAGTTTCTCAAATATCAATACACTTAAGTCTCTGAAAACCGGTTAACACATAAAGGGGTATGCTCGTATTACACAAAAATGTTTATGTGATATTTTAATAAGTAAACCGAAAAGTGTTAAGTATGCTGTGCGGCCATGGACCAAAATCACTTTGGCCGTATCTTAATCTGCTCGTATACGCGTATATCTTGGACCAGGAAGAGTTCAAACTATATAATTTTACCATATTGACTTAAGCAAAAAACGAATAAAAAAAAAATTTCTTCGGTATCTTTTCATTTTATTCATCGTACAGGTGAGAGTTAAGTAAAGAAACATAAGAAAGATGTTAAACACAGACAGAGCGCAGAATAAAGATACTTCCATCATATTTCTTCTCGTTTTGAGTACTTCGAAAGGTATCTTTTCAAGTCATTCATATCGAAAACAAAAACAAAAAATGTTAATGTGTTTCTTTTAAAGGTTTTTATGGTTTTAAGAAATTAGATAAATATTTAATGTGTTTTAAGATTTTAAATTTTTATATC
Organism: Nephrotoma guestfalica; assembly: GCA_963691935.1. Classification (NCBI taxonomy): domain Eukaryota; kingdom Metazoa; phylum Arthropoda; class Insecta; order Diptera; family Tipulidae; genus Nephrotoma; species Nephrotoma guestfalica. Next base: position 91,851,628 of record OY829913.1, read on the forward strand.
TTAACTTTTTTTTTTTGTGTTTTTGGGTTACGTTTTTAAATTGTATTCAAATTTATCAAATATTGTAATATTATAACCGCGACTGGAAAAAAAATAAAAAAAAAATTAAAAAGTAATAATATTAAGTGATGATGAGGTGTGAGATGTTTTTAGGTTTAGTTTTTTTGTAAGATATTAAATTTGATTCTTTATGTTGCCAGCCATTTTAATTAATAAAAAAATTAAACTTGGTTAAGAGAGGTTATCAACAATAATCGAAGCCAATTTTCCTGGAACATAGTGGAAATTTAACCGTTTAGTTGCCTCCTTCAGAACCATATTTTGGCAATGCTACTGAAGTTAGCCAAAAATTTCAGCCGAAAAAACCTGCATTATCGACAGATTTTGTATTAGGTGGTAGTACAAAAATCTGTTGGCATTAGCCGATATTTACATGTTATTGAAGTTAACAGTAAATTTTCGCCGAAAAAAATTTGAAAAATCAATATCCCATAATTCGAATGTTTAAAGGTCATATGAACTGGGTGAAGTTAGACCAATTCGTTAATAGCTGGATCCCATATTTATACTTTGTCGTATTAGGGGCCAATGAATTTGAGTTGAGGCACTAACAGTGAACACCTGTGCCAAAAATCAGGCGATATTTTATGTAGCATCATAGTGAAATAAATTAAAAGCATGTTTAGTGGTAATTTGTACTGGGTGAGGTTAGGCCAATTGTTTGTGTAAATGACTGTCCAATTCCCATCGTTTAACATAATGTATGGTCCCAGAACCTGTCTTATTTAATTCCGGTATTGTGGATAAAGGTCGCCCGATGAGAAAGTGACATCGATAGTGGGTGGATTTATGGGACGTGAATTTAATATAGGGTTTTCCAATAGGAATGATATGATTTTTAAGTGACGTTTCGGCCATTTGTAATAGGTCATGATCTGTCATTTATTGTTTCATTGTATTCAGTCATGTTTACAATTACATCATGGTGAGATATACGCAAGAACAACGTTTACAAACTATTCAGTTTTATTATCAAAATAATCGTTCTCCAATTGCAACTTTTCGTGCGATTTTACCATTTTATAGTCGTAATAATCGTCCAAGTGTGCTCGCTATTCGTCGAATTGTTGAAAATTTAGAGCGTACATTTTCTTAACATAATGTTGAAGTGCCAATAAGACAAAGATTCGCTCGAAGTAATGCAAATATTGCTGCCGTTCAGGCAAGTGTTGCTGAAGACCGCAATTTGTCGATTCCAAGGCGTTCTCAAGAATTGGGACTGTCTCAAACCACAACCTGGCGGATTTTGAGAAAGAATTTGGGTTTGCATCCGTATAAAGTTGTTTTCACTCAAGAACTGAAGCCATTGGACCACCGTAAACGTCGTGAATTTGCTGATATTGCCTTGGAACAACTTGAAAACGATAACGTTTTTTTTAAGAAAACCATCTTCTCCGATGAGGCTCACTTTCATCTGAGTGGTGCGGTAAATAAACAAAACTGTCGACTCTGGTGTGAAGAAAATCTACAAATTATTCATGAAAAACCATTACATTCAAATAAATTGACAGTTTGGTGTGGTTTTTGGTCTGGTGGAATCATCGGTAAGCATTTTCGAAATGAAGCTGGTTACTGTACACCAACTTTTTGTGGCCGAAATTGGAAGAAGTTGATCTTGACAACATTTGGTTCCAACAAGCCGGGGCTACGTGCCACACAGCAAGTGCACTAATTGAATTATTGCGAGAAAAGTTTGGAGGTTCGATTATTTCAAGAAATTGTGATATTGAATGGCCTCCACGAAGTTGTGATTTAACACCATTAGACTATTTCTTGTGGGGTTATTTGAAGTCATTGGTCTTTAGCAATAAACCAAACTCCCTTCAAGCTTTACAAGTCAATATTGAACGTGCTATTCATGACACGACTTGATTTAGTGGAAAAAGTGCTCGAAAATTGGGTTCATCGAATTCGTTCCTGCAGAAGAAGTCGTGGAGGCCATTTGAATGACGTTTTATTCAGAACTTAATTGTTTCGATTGTATTTCACATTAAATAAAAAACATTTCAATTTCCTTAACAATTAGTGTGTTTTTTTAAGAAATCATATCACTCTTATTGGAAATTCCTTTATTACCTCCAGTCATCTCCAGTTTTATTAAAGTATTAAGTTTCTCGTAGGTCAGGTTGGCGTTTCCCATCATTCGTCGAAGATGATATTTAGCTGATTTAACACTGCTGTTAAATTATGTATGATTCATATATGCCGCCGAAATGTGGAGAACTTGGAGGCTAGAACTTCCAGGTAATTTGGACTTCAATGCTTAAAGAATTGATTTGCTGTTGAATTTCTTAATTATGAAGCATCTGATTCAAGCCGTGTAATTCAGAGTTGGCGGCCACAAAATTAGTCCCACTATCTAAGAATACTCTTTTGCACAGCCTTCTTGTAGCTATGAAGCGACGAAACGCACCAATAAATGTAAGATCTGATACCAGCTCCAAATGAACAGCTTTTATTGCAAGACATACAAAAATGGCTAGGTATGTCTTGGTCGGAATTTTGCAACGCTTACGATAAAAATGTGAACTGGCCCTGCATAAACAATACCAACGTTATAAAATGGGGGTACCGGCTTGATCCTATCTGATGCTAAAGCTGCCATTAATTGTTCTGGAAGTTTTGGTCTTAATCGACAACAATACACACATTGTTTATACACCCTGTAGGGGCTTTCTGTGAATGAAACTTATTAGGGTGGTTGTGAAATAATGTTTGCCTGGCAATAAAGTTGGATGTCGACATGTATACGAAATTGATGCAAATTGTAGACGACCAGCCACTCTAATTATATTTTGCTCGTCCATAAATAATGACAATGATTTTAATGTGGAATCACGAATTACAAAAAGGTTGGGAAACTGTTGGCTTGCACTAAACGTATTACTGTATTCAAACCATTTTGTAATTCTTCTAGATGAAACGGAGGACGTAAGATATTGCATTTTGAATTGTAACGAATTTCAAAATGAAATCGATCCAAGATGTCATCATCTTCGATCATCTCAAATGGTTGTGTATTCAGTTCTTGTGAATCACTCCAAGATTCATTTGGTGAATGCAAAAAATTAGGTCCGAACCACCATAGATTGGACATCATAAGCATCTCAGGACAAATTCCTCTTGAAATCAAGTCGGCCGGATTTATTTTGGATTCTACATGCAGTCATTTACCAGAATCGGATCACGCTTGAATATCCAAGACACGGTTCACAACATATGTCTTCATGTAGATATGATAAAGATCTAATCCAATGCAAAGCTATCATCGAGTCCGTTCAGAATTAACACGCATCAACCTTGAAATTTATACTACCCAAAACCTTTCTTCAGTGGAGCAACTCGAGATTTTGAACAAATTAAATTAATGCAATAGCCTTCGAGGCCCAAGAATCTTACGTAAATGATGGCACTAGGAAATTTAAACCAATATGTATGTGCTCCAGGGGAAAACCTTCATCCTAGCTAAGCTTAAGTGACCACAACCTTTGTAATAATAACTTCCCGACGACTACTACTGGGGCTACTAATCCAAGTGGATCAAAGATTTTAGCAACTTGTGATATGATGATTCTTTTCGTAAGGCTCGGAGAACCGAAGTTAAAATTGATACGAAAATGATCTTGGACAGGGTGCCAGTAGAGACCTAACGTTTTTATGCCTGTCTTACCATCGATTATATAAAGACCTTCCCTATCTTCAACTGGAATATCGGTAAGAAGCTCTAGACTATTGGGCCCATTTACGTAAGGGCAATTTACCACTTTGTACTCGTAAGATCGATGTGATGTCTGATTTTAAACTGACTGCTCCTTCCAAAGTGTCGGAACCAGTTAGCAAATCGTCGACATAGAAGTCATTTTGAATAGTTGTGCTTGCTTCTGGCTGACTGACTACCTCGAAAGTCAAGGGCAAGTTGAAGTAGGCAACGTGTTGCTATGTATGGAGCTGATTTAATGCCATAAATAGCCGTCCTTAACTTGAATGTTTGAAGCTCATCGAAAGGGTTGTTCCACCAAAAGATGTATTGGAATTGTTGATCAGTTGAATCGAGAAGAATTTACCGATACATTTGACATATATCAGCACTAAACGCATACATATGAGCGCGAAAACGAAGTAGCACAGCGAATAATTCGTTCTGCACAACAGGCCCGTTTGTCAAGAAGTTGTTTAACTACCGAGTGATGGGGTAAATAATAGTTTAAAGGTTCGATATTTTCAACCAATTTCATATGGTTCAGTGTCTCGTACTCTGACATGAATGATTTGTATGCATTCTTAAGTTCTGGATTATTATTGAATCGTTTTTCCATCATTAGAAACCTTTTCCTTGCCAAAAATGAAGAATCACCCAACAATGATGGACTTTTAGAGAGCGGAAGTCTTACTATAAGTTTACCATCTGTATCCCGGTTAATCCGTGTGGCATTCCTCAACGTTCCAGAACCGTTCCAATAATTCATCTAACTGATTTTATTCGGAGGCAACTAGATGGCAATTACTATATTTCTGTAAAGAAACTGAAGTTCCACCTGCCACTATCCAACCTAATACCGTATTCTGAAGAACAGACAAATTTTCACAAATGTTTATTTGCCCAATAGATTGCAGTTTAAAGAAAATATCCGCTTCGAGAAGTAAATCTACTTTATGTGGCTCATAGAATAATGAATCAGCTAATTTGATATTTAGGGAATTGACTATCTAGACGGGTCAATTCAAATTGACGGTTGTCTATCAGAAATTTTATTCAATAATTGCACTTCAATTTTGGCAGACAACTTGTTTATTCACGAATGGATGGTAATTGTCGAACTTGCTGATGTTGACCAACGAATTATGAGTTTTAACTCCTAAAAGCCTTATCAGCAAACCTGTGATAAAATTCAGTTGCGAACCTTGTGAATTTCAGTTCTAGACAAATTTACAAATTACAGTGAGCAAGCTAGACAAAATTTATTAGAGAGATTACAATATTAGAGATTAGTTAAAAGTAAATTATGAGGCTTTCTTGTATTGCAAGTTCAATAAAATTGTGTAATCGCTAAATTATTGAATTCCTCTGACTACAGGCAGGCAGTGTTGTGCGTCTACGCGCATTTCCGAATAGTCTACATGTTGGTGTCAAAAATAGCGTAGACGATTTTTGAGTAGACAATGTCGAGAATTGGTAGAATATGTAGACAATTCGTAGACAATGAAGATTTTTACTTTTTTTAATTGTTTTTCTGTGCGAAGATGTCATCTTTCAGTCGCCGTTTTCCAGTTTAAATTGGGTTTTACCTATATTTTGGCAGATAACATTTCTTGGTCAATCGATGTCTTCGATATTGGTACAACTATAAGCGATTTGCTAGACTAAATTCGGTTATGATGTCCGTCTTTCATGAACATTTTCGAAACAAATATTTCATTCCTGATTTTAACGTCCATTTTTGAGCAGAGTAGTTGGGGTTACTACAAAACTTATAGCGTAAATGATTTTTGTTGATTGTTTAATATTTTTAGTCGTATTTTGATCAAACTTAAATACAAAAAGAAAGATGTTTCGTGCAGATAAGGCAACAATTGTCTGCTAGCTGAGACGAAGATCTTGTCTTGAACAAGAAAACAGGTGTAGTTTTTTTGATGTAAGCGATATCCATGTTGTTCAGGTTAGCTCAGGATTACTTTTGTCTCAGAGAAACATCAAAACTATAACCGAAACGTGAAGGCACAACAGTTAGAGAAAGAAGAGAAACGAAATCCTTGGCCCCACTGAAGTGAGATAAACAGTGGTGAACTAAACACAAGCTACTTAATATATTCTCCTAAAGGTGACCTAAGAGAATGTATAAATTGGTAGGATATATATACCTCGTCAAGATAACCTTAAAGACATTAGCAATGGCCATCCTCTATAGAATTGCACCTACAGCCAACCCGAAATAGAGAAAGGAACTGGCTTCAGACCAGGGCGAGGTTGCACCAATGTTATCATATTAAAACAAAATGCATCTTTATTGAGCAGTTTAATGAATGGAATTCACCACTACACCTACTAAGATCTAACAAAAGAAGCTGGCCTCAAAATAAATATCAGGAAAGCTAGACGATGAGGCTAAACACACCAATGAAATCGTATACGTTGATCATACTTTAGCGAAAACGAATGGCTCAGATGAAGTTATAAAGGAACACATCAACAAAGCCAGAACAACAACACTGCAAACACTAAACTAAGAATGTTTAATTCGTATGTAATCAGTGTTGATGTATGGTTGCGAAACCTGGAATCGTACACACACGATCAACAGTAAGCCACAGGTGTGTGTAAATAAACCTTAGGAGAATACACATAGGTGCTTCTCATCCAACAAAATAACACATTTTGAGCTCCTTGAGATGGATTGCCCACATTGAGGAAGTTGCAGAATTAAATGACAAGCAGGTCTCTGAAATGGAACCCACAAGAGAGCAAGAAAATCGGACAACCAGCTCTAACATGGAAACGAACGATGCTAGCAGAAGCGAAACCACTCGGAAAATCGTGGGTCGAAATTAAATAATAGAACCCAACAGAGTTGAACACTCCAGCTCAGTAAACTCCCTGTGCTCCTAAATTGGAGATAATGGGAAAAAATATTGCTTAAAATATCAAGTGAGACTTCGGCCATATTTTGGCATTTATTAGGATTATGAACTCGGGGAACTTGTACTCGTATGGTAATTATTTACCTCAAAATTTTTTTCTATAGCGACGCTCGAAATTTGTTAGGTTATAGCAGTCAAGTTGTTGGATGTTGTCAAATCTGTTGTGAATTATTCAGTAGTGTAAGGCAAATTACAATGGAAGAAGTTTATAGCGTTGTCTAGTCAACAGGAATTGCATTCAATTTGCAAGCTCGCAACACCTGCAAACCTAGTTATTACTTTTTAATTTTAGCCATCTCTAATAACCTACCGAAATTGTCTTTAATTTATTTACTACTTTTAGGCTATACTTGACAATTTTATGGTAAGTGATTGTATCGGGTGTACTACGAAATCCCGGTTTCACAATCCCGGTTTTCAAAGTTCAGGTTTCACAATCCCGGTTCTCAAAATATCGGTTTTCAAAATCCCGTTTTCTTCTTTTAGTTCTAAAGTCTTGATTTTCAAAAAAAAATTTATTAATTCGGGCCGGCCGGACTACTAATATTTAACATAAAAATACGATATGTTGCCCAAAAATTTACTAGAAAAAACCAAGGGTGCGAAGTCAGAGGCGGGACACGGTTTCGTGGAGTCGGTGCTATTTTATCGGAGTCGGAGTCGGAAAAATCCGAACTCCCATTTTGTTTGTCAAATTACAACAACAATACTATATATTGACATCCGCTCTAGAATTGGTCGAATTCCTAGTTTAATCGAATTTATGGTCGAATTTCGACTATATATTATATAGGGTTTTCCAATAAAAGGTTTCATTTTGAATAGCCTGCTATTTGGGCGGCTGTCAATTTTGAAGCTGTCATCTTGGTAATGGTTCGATACACGCTTCAAAAACGCATTGCAATTTTTAAAATTCACTACAAAAATAGTGAAAATTTTGCAGTCACAGTTCGCAAAACTAAAGCACTTTTGGGTCGTCGTGAAGAACCTTCTCGGCCGGCAATAGTGAAACTGGTGGAAAAATTTGAGCTGTTGGGTAAGTTAGTGATGTGACGAATCGAAAACGTGTGCGTCGCTCAAGAAAAACTGAGAATATTGCTGCTGTAGCCCGTATTTTGTTGACGAAAACCCAAGTTTATTGATTCCTCGTCGATCTTTGGAATTAGACAAACGACATTACACCGTATTTTGCATAAAGATTTAGGTCTTAAAGCTTTTGAAGTTCAGTAAACACATGAACTCAAGCCGATCGATCACCATAAATGTCGTATCTTCGCTGATTGAGTCCTTCAAATGCATCAAAACGATCCGGATTTTCATCGAAAAATCATCTTCAGTGATGAGGCCCATTTTCACCTCAGAGGCTACGTTAATAAACAGAATTGTCGCATTTGGGGCTCAGAAAATCCAAGTATGATTATTGAAAAGCCTCTTCATCATCAACGTGTCACTGTTTGGTGCGGTTTTTGGACTAGCGGTGTGATTGAACCTTACTTATTCGAAAATGAGACTGGTGTAACTGTTACGGTGAATGGTTTGCGCTACTGAACACCCGTTTTTTTAACACCAAAATGAAACCTCTTATTGGAAAACACTTTATTATATTCAAATATTTAAAGCAATATTTTGTAATGCATCATTTTGAAATGCAATAAATGTAGAGGCTGACGGCTTCGATACCTCTCACGAGCACGCAGGAGGTCGCTGCGCTCCCCCTCCCCGCTTAGCCCTCCGAGAGGCTTTAGATTGGAACTTCGGGGGACGTAGGAGCTGGAATCAGCAAACATGTCGCACTGCGTGCCACACGTAGGAGCGGATTAAATAGAATCTATTAATGGCACCTACTAAAAATAAAAATAATTGCAAGATTTGTACTTGCAACATTTTGTAATTGCAAGATTAATAAAAAAAGCAATATTTTGTTATTGCAGCATTTTTAAATGCAGTAAAGTAATCCCTTTAACAAATGTGGGCCCTCGAGACATTCGGCCCTTCGACACATTCAGTGCTTTGTAATTTTGCTCTTCGACATTCGGTCCTTCAACATTCAGCCCTTTGAGATCATACCGCATTGTACATACTTCAATAACTCTCGTGGACACACGAGAAGTCGCATCGCTCCTCCCCTCCGTTTAGCCCTCCGAGGGTCTTTAGAAAAAATTCCAGGAAAGCGGGGTTCGAAAACATGAATGATTCGAATTCAAAACTGATTTTTTGATACAGTTCAAGAATACGGTCGATAGAGGTGTAGCTTGACCATTTCTTTACTGATTATGTTAAAACTCTACAAATAAGGCCTAATGGGATTCTAAAATGATTATTTGCTAAAGCTCTAGAATATGGCCATTAACGACAGAACTTGATCGAAAATGATTCTTATCTCTTTCTAAAATGATTGTTTGACTAAGTTCTGAAATATATCGCCCTTTTTGTCCAGATATGCAGAGCTTTATCAAAAAATCATTTAGGACGAATTTCAACATAATCGATTAAGAAATGGCCTAGTTCCATCCCTAATGACAATATCCAGAACTTTATCAAACATCATTTTAAAATCCCATTTAGATCCCACATGTCGAGTTTCGACATAATCGGTTAGGAAATGGCCAGATTTCATTCCTATTCGCCTTATTCCAGAACTTTACCAAAAACGCATTTTTTGAATTCCATTTAGGATCCACAAGTCGAATTTCAACTAAATCCGTTAAAAATGGTCTAGTTCCATAGCAATGGACATATATCAGACCGATGTGAAGCTAGCACGAAAAGTTAGCACGTATTTTAAAAACATGTACATATGGTAATACTTTTATCAAACATCTAAACCAATTTGCTTTAGTAGTCAGATTGGATTTTAATTGTCGGACACAAATTGAGCTTTATATTAAACCGTGACCCTTTACGAAATTATTCTCAAAATTACAAACCAATTCTATGATTTGAACGGGAGTACTAACGGTTCGTGCTAATCCCTTCCTAACATTTGTCATGTACGTCATAACAGTTGTCATATACGACAAAATTTTGAAAATGCACAGCACGAATCGATATTGCTCACAAATAAGCCATAAGAAAATTCTGAAACTTTCTGAATAATTTCGTAATTGGTCCTACTTTAATATAAAATCAGTGTCATGTCCGAAGAATTTTTGGAAAAGCCTAGCGCGAATCGATATCACTCAAACCATTTCATATACGACAAAATTTTGAAAATGCACAGCACGAATCGATATTGATCACAAACAAGCCATATGAAAATTCTGAAACTTTCTGAATAATTTCGTAATTGGTCCAACTTTAATATAAAATCAATTTCATGCCCGACGAATTTTTGGAAAAGCCTAGCGCGAATCGATATCACTCGATCAATTTCATATACGACAATATTTTGAAAATGCACAGCACGAATCGATATTGATCACAAACAAATCATAAAAAATCTGTAACTTTCTGAATAATTTCGTAATCGGTCCTACTTTAATATAAAATCAGTTTAATGTCCGACAAATTTTTGGAAAAGTCTAGGGCGAAACGATATCACTCGATCAATTTCATATACGACAAAATTTTGAAAATGCACAGCACGAATCGATATTGATCACAAACAAGCCATAAGAAAATTCTGAAACTTTCTGAATAATTTCGTAATTGGTCCTACTGTAATATAAAATCAGCTTCATGTCCGACGAATTTTTTGAAAAGCCTAGCGCGAATCGATATCACTCGATCATTCTCATATACGACAATATTTTGAAAATGCACAGCACGAATCGATATTGCTCACAAACAAGCCATAAGAAAATTCTGAAACTTTCTGAATAATTTCGTAATTGGTCCAACTTTAATATAAAATCAGTGTCATGTCCGAAGAATTTTTGGAAAAGCCTAGCGCGAATCGATATCACTCAAACCATTTCATATACGACAAAATTTTGAAAATGCACAGCACGAATCGATATTGATCACAAACAAGCCATAAGAAAATTCTGAAACTTTCTGAATAATTTCGTAATTGGTCCAACTTTAATATAAAATCAATTTCATGCCCGACGAATTTTTGGAAAAGCCTAGCGCGAATCGATATCACTCGATCAATTTCATATACGACAATATTTTGAAAATGCACAGCACGAATCGATATTGATCACAAACAAATCATAAAAAATCTGTAACTTTCTGAATAATTTCGTAATCGGTCCTACTTTAATATAAAATCAGTTTAATGTCCGACAAATTTTTGGAAAAGTCTAGGGCGAAACGATATCACTCGATCAATTTCATATACGACAAAATTTTGATAACGCACAGCATGAATCAGTATTGATCACAAACAAATCATAAAAAAATTCTGAAACTTTCTGAATAATATCGTAATTGGTCCTACTGTAATATAAAATCAGTTTCATGTCCGACGAATTTTTTGAAATGTCTAGCTCCAACCGATATCACTCAATCAATCTCATATACGACAAAATTTTGAAAATGCACAGCACGAATCGATATTGATCACAAACAAATCAAAAAATATTCTGAAACTTTTTGAATAATTTCGTAATTGGTCCTACTGTAATATAAAATCAGTTTCATGTCCGACGAATTTTTTGAAATGTCTAGCTCCAACCGATATCACTCAATCAATTTCATATACGACAAAATTTTGAAAATGCACAGCACGAATCGATATTGATCACAAACAAATCAAAAAATATTCTGAAACTTTTTGAATAATTTCGTAATTGGTCCTACTTTAATATAAAATCAGTTTCATGCCCGACGAATTTTTTGAAAAGCCTAGCGCGAATCGATATCACTCGATCAATCTCATATACGACAATATTTTGAAAATGCACAGCACGAATCGATATTGATCACAAACAAACCATAAAAAATTCTGAAACTTTCTGAATAATTTCGTAATTGATCCTACTTTAATATAAAATCAGTTTGATGCCCGACGAATTTTTTGAAAAGCCTAGCGCGAATCGATATCACTCGATCAATTTCATATACGACAATATTTTGAAAATGCACAGCACGAATCGATATTGATCACAAACAAACCATAAACAATTCTGAAACTTTCTGAATAATTTCGTAATTGGTCCTACTTTAATATAAAATCAGTTTCCTGTCCGACAAATTTTTGGAAATGTCTAGCTCCAACCGATATCACTCGATCAATTTCATATACGACAAAATTTTGAAAATGCACAGCACGAATCGATATTGATCACAAACAAATCATAAAAAAATTCTGAAACTTTCTGAATAATTTCGTAATTGGTCCTACTGTAATATAAAATCAGTTTCATGTCCGACGAATTTTTTGAAATGTCTAGCTCCAACCGATATCACTCAATCAATTTCATATACGACAAAATTTTGAAAATGCACAGCACGAATCGATATTGATCACAAACAAATCAAAAAATATTCTGAAACTTTTTGAATAATTTCGTAATTGGTCCTACTTTAATATAAAATCAGTTTCATGCCCGACGAATTTTTTGAAAAGCCTAGCGCGAATCGATATCACTCGATCAATTTCATATACGACAATATTTTGAAAATGCACAGCACGAATCGATATTGATCACAAACAAACCATAAACAATTCTGAAACTTTCTGAATAATTTCGTAATTGGTCCTACTTTAATATAAAATCAGTTTCATGCCCGACGAATTTTTGGAAAAGCCTAGCGCGAATCGATATCACTCGATCAATCTCATATACGACAATATTTTGAAAATGCACAGCACGAATCGATATTGATCACAAACAAACCATAAAAAATTCTGAAACTTTCTGAATAATTTCGTAATTGGTCCTAATTTAATATAGAATCAGTTTCATGCCCGACGAATTTTTTGAAAAGCCTAGCGCGAATCGATATCACTCGATCAATTTCATATACGACAATATTTTGAAAATGCACAGCACGAATCGATATTGATCACAAACAAACCATAAAAAATTCTGAAACTTTCTGAATAATTTCGTAATTGGTCCTACTTTAATATAAAATCAGTTTAATGTCCGACAAATTTTTGGAAAAGTCTAGGGCGAAACGATATCACTCGATCAATTTCATATACGACAAAATTTTGATAATGCACAGCCCGAATCGATATTGATCACAAACAAATCATAAACAATTCTGAAATTTTCTGAATAATTTCGTAATTGGTCCTACTTTAATATAAAATCAGTGTCATGTCCGAAGAATTTTTGGAAAAGCCTAGCGCGAATCGATATCACTCAAACCATTTCATATACGACAAAATTTTGAAAATGCACAGCACGAATCGATATTGATCACAAACAAGCCATAAGAAAATTCTGAAACTTTCTGAATAATTTCGTAATTGGTCCAACTTTAATATAAAATCAATTTCATGCCCGACGAATTTTTTGAAAAGCCTAGCGCGAATCGATATCACTCGATCAATTTCATATACGACAATATTTTGAAAATGCACAGCACGAATCGATATTGATCACAAACAAATCATAAAAAATCTGTAACTTTCTGAATAATTTCGTAATCGGTCCTACTTTAATATAAAATCAGTTTAATGTCCGACAAATTTTTGGAAAAGTCTAGGGCGAAACGATATCACTCGATCAATTTCATATACGACAAAATTTTGATAACGCACAGCATGAATCAGTATTGATCACAAACAAATCATAAAAAAATTCTGAAACTTTCTGAATAATATCGCAATTGGTCCTACTTTAATATAAAATCAGTTTCCGGTCCGACAAATTTTTGGAAATGTCTAGCTCCAACCGATATCACTCGATCAATTTCATATACGACAATATTTTGAAAATGCACAGCACGAATCGATATTGATCACAAACAAACCATAAGAAAATTCTGAAACTTTCTGAATAATTTCGTAATTGGTCCTACTTTAATATAAAATCAGTTTCATGCCCGACGAATTTTTTGAAAAGCCTAGCGCGAATCGATATCACTCGATCAATTTCATATACGACAATATTTTGAAAATGCACAGTACGAATCGATATTGATCACAAACAAGTCATAAAAAATTCTGAAACTTTCTGAATAATTTCGTAATTGGTTCTACTTTAATATAAAATCAGTGTCATGTCCGACGAATTTTAGGAAATGTCTAGCTCCAACCGATATCCCTCAATCAATTTCATATACGACAATATTTTGAAAATGCACAGCACGAATCGATATTGATCACAAACAAGCCATAAGAAAATTCTGAAACTTTCTGAATAATTTCGTAATTGGTCCTACTTTAATATAAAATCAGTTTCATGCCCGACGAATTTTTTGAAAAGCCTAGCGCGAATCGATATCACTCAAACCATTTCATATACGACAAAATTTTGAAAATGCACAGTACGAATCGATATTGATCACAAACAAATCATAAAAATTTCTGAAACTTTTTGATTAATTTCGTGATCGGTCCTACTGTAATATCAAATCAGTTTCATGTCCGACAAATTTTTGGAAAAGACCAGCTCGAATCGATATCACTCGATCAATTTCATATACGACAAAATTTTGAAAATGCACAGCACGAATCGATATTGATCACAAACAAATCATAAAATATTCTGAAACTTTCTGAATAATTTCATAATTGGTCCTACTTTAATATAAAATCAGTTTCATGTCCGACACATTTTTTGAAAAGGAATTTTTTGAACTCGATCAATTCCATATACGACAAAATTGTTGTCAAATCAAATCGGGAATGTTACACTCCCGATTGTTTCCTAGTTGTCCGGACATATTGATCAACTTAATCTATTGTGTTAGTTTATAAGATTTATAAGATGGAACTACTTCGCTTATCGCTAATTAGCGTTCCCCAATTAAAACTTAGTTTTATTCAAAGTAGCGTTAAAGTGTTACGAAGAACAATAAAATAAATAATACCTTAATGATAATTCGACGACATACTGTAAGTATATTGTGAATAATTTGTTAAGACAATTTATAATAAATAAACATGTCAAACGTCCTCACAAAACAATTGAAGGTGTTTTCAATTTAATCATAAAAAATTTGCATATTCATATTTACGAGTACGTATTACCCAATTCGCGTTATGCTTAAATGTAATTCTTTTAATTGTATATTGCAACAAAAAAAATTATTAATAATTACAAGACGAATAGTAGTACAATGGAGATTTACAGCATAGAACGTGACATTAATTTATATCTCAATAGAATTAAGTACTAATTAAAAATTTGAGTAAGCAGAATTTTATGATATCAAAATATTATTGTAGGTAGTTTTTGTTTATATGCTAATCAATCTGCCATATGGTATAAGAGGCATTATACCATATGGTCTAGAGATCGGTGCGATGGGTACCCCATTAATAAATTATAATAACTTTAATACGATATGAGATCAATTTCTAATAGAAAATAATCGGACAAATGTGATACACATTTCGTTTGATCAATATACTTTTGAGATCAATCTCTGCGCTCGCGCCGACGAAGACGCAACATCAAAATACCATAATGGATAGAAACAATCATTTAATTTGTCATTGATACGTTAATTTTTATTTGTATACAACGAAATCTCGCCTACAGACGCGAAGAAGAAAATTGTGTTCCACAGTCACAAATACATTTTCAAGATAAGATTTTATATTTTATGGTCATGTGATGGGTATCGCAGCGCTCGGCTCATGTAAGAAGTTTGATTCTTTTTTCTTGTGATCGCTTTCCTTTTTTTTGTTTTTGTTTTCGTGCTTGTTGTATTTGGATTTGAAAAGAAATTTAAATAATTGTTTCGATTATGTTTAATCGAAATGAATTTAATTTTTATGATTTATTTTATGATTATATATGTTTCAAAATGCGGAAGTTTAAACATTTAGTTTTCTTGTGTTTTTGGTTGTCTGTATGGTTTACGTTATTTATCGTTGAATATCTCTTGGAATACTAATATTTTTGGTGGCATTTTTACCTACAAATTTTGTCTGGGCCAAATGAATTAGCATATTTGTGTGATTTATGACATGCATGTTTTAAAAAGATTTGCCCATGTACATAATTGAAGATTTAGTATTTTTGGTTTGCATAGGTCAATCAAGCATTTAGGTGAATTTATTTTTATGATCAATTTGGAAATACCTATAGATATAATTAGTTAGGATCATGCTCGATCATTTAACAAATATTTAATTAGAAAACGCTTCATTCGTAAAGTTCAAATTTAAACTTTAATATAATGGGTGCATTATGGGTAGGGTCTCAAAAACTTCCACTTGTAACAAATACTTTCGATTGTTTTTCTAATAGCTTAAGTCATACTGAGACTAGAAGAAAAATTTGGTGAAAATTGATGGATTAGAATTTTCCCTATACTTTTTTGATTTTGGGCGGCCATATAAGTTATTTTCAGAAAATGACCTACGTGGCCGCACAAAATCAAAAAACTCTACTGAAAATTCTAGTCCATTAAGTGTCCCCAAATTTTCCTCGTAGTCTCAATATGACCTAAGCTATTAGAAAAACAATCGAAAGTATCGGTTACTAGTGAAAGTTTTTGTGATATTGGTCAAAAACTGAAAATAACTTATATGGCCGCACAAAATCAAAAAATTATAGTGAAAATTCTAATCAATCAATTTTCCCTAAATTTTCCTCATAGTCTCAGTATAACCTCAGCTATTCGAAAAACAATCGAAAATATTGGTTACTACTGAAACTTTTTGAGATATTGGCCAAAAACTGAAAATGACTTATATGGCCGCAGAAAAACAAAAAATTATAGTAAAAATTCTAATCCATCAATTTTCTACAATTTTTCCTCGTAGTCTCAGTATGACCTAAGCTATTAGAAAAACAATCGAAAGTATTGGTTACTAGTGGAAGTTTTTGAGATATTGGCCAAAAACTGAAAATGACTTATATGGCCGCAGAAAAACAAAAAATTATAGTAAAAATTCTAATCCATCAATTTTCTACAATTTTTCCTCGTAGTCTCAGTATGACCTAAGCTATTAGAAAAACAATCGAAAGTATTGGTTACTAGTGGAAGTTTTTGAGATATTGGCCAAAAACTGAAAATGACTTATATGGCCGCAGAAAAACAAAAAATTATAGTAAAAATTCTAATCCATCAATTTTCTACAATTTTTCCTCGTAGTCTCAGTATGACCTAAGCTATTAGAAAAACAATCGAAAGTATTGGTTACTAGTGGAAGTTTTTGAGATATTGGCCAAAAACTGAAAATGACTTATATGGCCGCAGAAAAACAAAAAATTATAGTAAAAATTCTAATCCATCAATTTTCCCTAAATTTTCCTGGTAGTAAAGTAAAACTACTTATACGTCCGCACAAAATCAAAAAATTGTAGTGAAAATTCTAATCCATTTATTTTCTCCAAATTTTCCTCGTTGTCTCAGTATGTTTTAAGCTATTAGAAAAACAATCGAAAGTATCGGTTACTAGTGGAAGTTTTTGAGATATTGGCCAAAAACTGAAAATGACTTATATGGCCGCAGAAAAACAAAAAATTATAGTAAAAATTCTAATCCATCAATTTTCTACAATTTTTCCTCGTAGTCTCAGTATGACCTAAGCTATTAGAAAAACAATCGAAAGTATTGGTTACTAGTGGAAGTTTTTGAGATATTGGCCAAAAACTGAAAATGACTTATATGGCCGCAGAAAAACAAAAAATTATAGTAAAAATTCTAATCCATCAATTTTCCCTAAATTTTCCTGGTAGTCTCAGCATGACCTTAGCTATTAGAAAAACAATCGAAAGTATCGGTTACTAGAGGAAGTTTTTGAGATATTGGCCTAACTCTGAAAACTACTTATATGGCCGAAGAAAATTAAAACGTTATAGTGAAAATTCTAATCAATCAATTTTCTACAAATATTCCTCGTAGCCTCAGTATGTTCTAAGCTATTAGAAAACAATCGAAAGTATTGGTTACTAGTGGAAGTTTTTGCGATATTGGCCAAAAACTGAAAATGACTTATATGACCGCAGAAAAACCAAAAATTATAGTAAAAATTCTAATCCATCAATTTTCCCCAAATTTTCCTCGTAGTCTCAGTATGACCTTAGCTATTAGAAAAACAACCGAAAGTATTGGTTACTAGTGGAAGTTTTTGAGATATTGGCCAAAAACTGAAAATAACTTATATGGCCGCAGAAAATACAGTAAAAAAATTATAGTGAAAATTCTAATCCATCAATTTTCCCCAAATTTCCTTTGTAGTCTCAGTATGACCTAAGCTATTAGAAAAACAATCGAAAGTATTGGTTACTAGTGGAAGTTTTTGTGATATTGGCCAAAAACTGAAAATAACTTGTATGGCCCCAGAAAATCAAAAAATTATAGTGAAAATTCTAATCCATCAATTTTCCCCAAATTTTCCTCGTAGTCTCAGTATGACCTAAGCTATTAGAAAAACAATCGAAAGTATTGGTGACTAGTGAAAGTTTTTGAGATATTGGCCAAAAACTGAAAATAACTTATATGGCCGCAGAAAATCAAAATATTATAGTAAAAATTCTAATCCATCAATTTTCCCCAAATTTTCCTCGTAGTCTCAGTATGACCTTAGCTATTAGAAAAACAACCGAAAGTATTGGTTACTAGTGAAAGTTTTTGAGATATTGGCCTAAATCTGAAAACTACTTATACGGCCGCACAAAATCAAAAAATTCTAGTGAAAATTCTAATTCATCAATTTTCCCCAAATTTTCCTCGTAGTCTCAGTATGACCTAAGCTATTAGAAAAACAATCGAAAGTATTGGTTACTAGTAAAAATTTTTGAGCTATTGGTCAAAAACTGAAAATAACTTATTTGGCCGCAGAAAATCAAAAAAATTATAGTGAAAATTCCAATCAATCAATTTTCCCCAAATTTTCCTGGTAGTCTCAGTATGACCTAAGCTATTAGAAAAACAATCGAAAGTATTGGGTACTAGTGGAAGTTTTTGTGATATTGGCCAAAAACTGAAAATGACTTATATGGCCGCAGAAAAACAAAAAATTCTAGTGAAAATTCTAATCCATCAATTTTCTCCAAATTTTCCTTGTAGTCTCAGTATGACCTAAGCTATTAGAAAAACAACCGAAAGTATTGGTTCTTTCTTTCTTTTCTTTTTTCAATGGTTGCTTACTGCACACTTAGGCCAATTTTTAGGCCCATTGTGATACCACTCATTCACTCCACATCATTAACCCACCTACTTCACCTACTCACATAACTACAGTATACTACCTGCCCATTGCAAGCTCCATGTCAACCTGTACATTGACATGGAAGGTGGGTCGGCGCGTGACACGGAATTCTGCACTCCATCAGAGGGTCTTAGTTGTATTTATTAGCATCACCGATCGTAATCGATGATGAAAATTCAATTTGCATCTAGCCTCTGATGGGATTCAGGGCACCTCCCGGTCCAAGTGCCGAAGCTTTAACCACTGCACCACTTGTCCGGTAAGTATTGGTTACTATTGAAAGTTTTTGAGATATTGGCCTAAATCTGAAAACTACTACATCAATTTTCTACAAGTTTTCCTCGTAGTCTCAGTATGACCTAAGCTATTCGAAAAACAACCGAAAATATCGGTTACTAGTGGAAGTTTTTAAGATATTGGCCAAAAACTGAAAATAAATTAATAAAAAAAATTAAATTTTCTAAAGTATTGGTTATGAAATGCGCAAGTTTAGTTCAACATGGACAGCTCCTAGAATTTTGTCCTAAATTTTGGACCTCTTCATAGTACTTCATTAATGTTATAATATTATCCAAATTTCATCGCCATTCTTTTAGAATGGCGGAAAGACGGAATATTTTTAAAATTTTAAGATTTAATTTATCGAGTCCCTTTACTTCGGAGATCAATCAAATCAATCTTATCAATCAATCTTTTATCATTTTAAGGATTACTTTTTCATTTATTTATTTTGTCTGCTGGTAATTATATAACAAAATAATTCTCCTAAACGGAAAGAAGACGTTTTGGATGTTGCGAAAGACTTTATCGAAGCTGATCGAAGATCCAGGGAGAGGATGGTTTACCCGATTTTTGCAGCGCAACCCAAACATCACTATCAGAGTTCCAGATCCAGTTACAGCAGCAGGTGCTAAAGTGAGCGCTATAGTGATATCGAGCGCTGGTAATCATTAAGATATCATGAAATCATCTGACCGAGTATATGGAACAAGTTTCTTACTTTGCCCTAAAACAAGGTTTGTGCTAGCTGCTAAAGGAGCCCGTAACATATTCGAAGTCGAACGTGGTGCTGCAAAATCTAATTTGGCCGTTATGTGCTCGACCGTTCAATGCTAGTGGTGAAACCGTCCCACCCATGGTTATTTATCCCTATAAGCGAGTTCCTGAGGAGATCCGTAAGTCTTTACCAAAAAGTTGGGCTTTAGCAATTTCGGATAATGGATGAATCACTAAGGAAATTTTGTATGAGTATATTTCCAAACATTTTCATGCGCATCTTGTAAAAAACCAAATTAAATTTTCTATTATTTATTTCGTGGATGGTCACAGTACTCATATGACTTTAAAGGTCAGTGAATTATGCGTACGTTTGCGCTATATCCAAACGCTACACGGATTCTACAACCATGAGACTATTCAGCATTTAAGCCGCTAAACAATTGTTGGTCAAAAGTTGTCAATCAATGGAGAAAAGAAAATTCTGGGACCTCGTTAACCAGAGAAGATTGGAAGATTGGAAGGTTATAAATTTCCCCAACCACAGGACTTACCAATTGAGCATGAACAGCCAAATCATTGCCAGAGCAGAGATAATTATTCACTTGTCGACGACGCCAATCAAATTACGACGGTAATTGTGTGATTTTGTGTATATCAACGATGTAAATTTAAACTCATCAGGTGACCTCACAACACTAAATATTGTTGAAAACTGTCCACTAGGTACAGAAGCTTCAATTTCAACTGAAGAACAGTTGGCAGTCGGTGACAAAATAGTCACTAATGAAACTAGTAAAAGTCAGCCGCCACAAACCTACAATGCCATAATTGAAGCTCCAACTGAATATATTGAAAACTATATGGAGTGGCCAATTACACCGGTAAAAAATGGAACCCAACCCACAAAAATAAGAAAACCTTTTGTAATAACTTCTCCATTGTGGATAAAAGCAGAAAAAGACTAAAAGCTAGCAAAACAACAACAACTGCTGCAAAAGGAAAACCGTAAGGTAATTAGACTAGAGAAATTACAGAAGAGAGTTAAAGCAGATGCCAAAAAACAAAAAAGTTTGAAAAAAATCAGAAGTCCCTCCCAAACCAAGATACTCGTAAGTCAAACAAATTCTAAACCTAAGCGTATTTCAACGAAAATTACAACCGGCTTAACGAAATTACAGCCGGCTAACAACAGCACTTCAATCACTCCAAATATGGAAAAAGGTAAATTAAAAAATAATGTCTTTAATATTTAATCACATTTTTTTATTTCAAATCGAAATTTTCTTTTATTGCAGAGAGTTTAATCGAAGATCGTAATATTAGTAGTATTGAAGACACGATCAATCACATTTCTCAAGATATAGCGGCATAAGCAGATTTAACAACCAATTTAGGTAACAATGAGCACTTTATTTAATTTATTTGTCCTTTTAAATTTTAGCTGCTACTCATGTCGAGATTCCTGTTAAAATTGGAGAAGAAGAAATCGACATTCCACATGACCTCGATATTGAAGAAAATAAACTTGCTAATGTCTCAATGTGCAATAATTGCATTTAGGCTTTTTCAAAAACTCAAACTGCTGAGTTTGATAACATTTGAGTCAGATGAAATAAATGTGTCAGGGAATTTCACATAAAGTGCATATATATTCTAAATTTGTCCCTGCTACCCATATTTGTATGTGGCAAGTGCAAAACCTAAAGCGTTTTATTAGGAAATGAAACCCGATGTGATTTAAGGAAGCAAGGAGCTAATCCACACTCTTCGGAGGCCGACTCCATGGATTCTGGGGGGAATCACTTATTGCATGTTAGTGAAATCAATTTTAGAACAGCTAATCCGTTTCAACAGCAGTCAAATACAGCATAAACGTATGGTAAAAGTAGCAGCAGAAACAGTTCTGCAACCGATATCTTCAATGTCGGTAGCAATGCAAATAATGGACATTCTAATCTTGAAAAAAATATCAAGCACTAAAACAACAAATTGAAGACGTAGAGCTCCTAATCGCCAATCTTCAAAGCGAGTTAATCTGCCTGAAAATGGATAAAACAAATTCAAAAACGAAAAAAAAACATAAACAAAGAAGAGTTAGACAACAAAGTACAACCTAAAAGAGACAAGTAGCAGAAGACTACATACTCAACGGACGTGAAAGAGTTAGGTAGGGAAACTAACTGGATGTAGAATAAGGGCAAAGCTAAACAAAACCAGAGAAATAAAAACAGATAAAGCTGAGTCCTCATCAGAAAAATGGTGAAAGTTTTGCGGAAACAGTTCGCCAATTACGTCCAGTTTTCAGTTGCAATAATGCGCCAAATGAATCGACAGTGAGACGTTTAATTACAAAATTTGAGACCAAATTTACGCTGACGGATCAGAAGATCATTGTTCATCGTCGTCCTTGTCAGTCACTCGAAAATATAGTCACTGTAAGGGAATCTGTGGCCGACAATCTAGGAACTTATTTTCGGCATCGTGGTCAAGAATTAAACATTTCCAGAAGCACTATGCAACGAATTTTAGTAAAAGATCTGCATTTGCACGCGTACAACTTCAATTGGTGCAAGAAATCAAGCGAAGGGACCATGCGCAGCGCTTTGAATTTGCTGATTGGGTGTTGGAACATCATCAAATTAATGCGGATTTTCCGAAGAAAATCATGTTTGTTGCTTTTGTTTTTCTTTAAAATTAAATCCTGCGTTCTTGCTGAGACACCCTTTACTTATAAATAGTAAAGAGCAGCGATTGCCCTCTTAAAAGCATTACGAGAAATGTGAAAATCAAAATAATCAGCAACGGTGTTAAGATCTCGTTGGATGCGCGTTGCAGGAATATGGTAGTCGTAGTTACTGTCGGCAGTTGGAGTACGAAGAAACTCACGTGGGCGTAAGGGGCGTTGACGAGCGTAAATATTGAGTATGTCAGTACAATCAACTTTACCACAAATAATATCACATACAAAGGTAGCGCCTAGAAGCCAGTGATTGAAGGCCCAGGAAACGACAATGGCCAAGGTAAGACGAGAGACTATAATCGTCGCGCTGTAGAGAAGATAATTGTTTGAGAACAAATAACAGAAACTGCTTTTGTATACTCTCAATCCTCTTAGAATGACAGTCATAGAACGGGGACAATATGACACTTGCGTATTGAAGCTAAGAACGAACGAAAGAAGTGTACAGTGACTTAAAAGTCAGTGAGTCGTGAAAATCTTTAAAATTTCGCTTAATAAATTCTAACATTGAATTGAATAGGTGTGTGGGTAACTGCAGCAAGAAAACTTTCGAATTTCAAAATTAAACTTTGCATACCGATTAAGCCAAATTTGTGCTAATTAGTGCTCACGAGAAAAAATTAGTTCTAGTCCAGGATCCGAAGAAATGGAAAAGGAAAATTTCAAATTTCGCCTGAAAGACGGAATAAATAAAATCCGATTTCTAGAAAAACCAGAAACAATTTAAGCCTAATTTTAAAACTTTCTAAAGGTCGCTAAACTGATGAAATTTGTGCTAATCCAGAATTGGCCCAATTCTATTGAACAACAACGACCATTGAATGAAGAATTTTCTGAAAAAAGTGTTCTAGAAACCAATAAAGTTGGCATTTCTAATTCCATCAGATATATTCATTGCCATCCGAAAAATATAGTGACATAATTTGTGCTAATCCAGAATTGGCCCAATTCCATTGAACAACAAACACCGTTGAATCAACAATTTTCTGAACAAAAGTTTTCTAAAGACCAATGAATATGGCCCTTTTGATTACATATTCCTTTCAGGAATGTTCATTGTCATCCGCAAAATATAGTGGCTGAATTTGTGGTAATCCAGAATTGGTCTAGTTCTATTGAACAACAACGACCGTCGAATGAACAATTTTCTGACAAAAAGTTTTCTAGAAACCAATGAAGTTTGCACTTCTGATTGCATATTCCTATCAGGTATGTTCATTGCCATCCGAAAAATATAGTGACGGAATTTGTGCTAATCCAGAATTGGCCCAATTCCATTGAACAACAAACACCGTTGAAGCAACAATTTTCTGACCAAAAGTGTTCTAGAAACCATTGTAGTTGGCACTTCTGATTGCATATTCCTATCAGGTATATTCATTGCTATCCGAAAAATATAGTGGCTGAATTTGGGCTAACCCAGAATTGGCCCAATTCTATTGAACAACAACGACCGTTGAATGAACAATTTTCTGACCAAAAGTTTTCTAGAGACCAGTGAAGTTGGCACTTCTGATTGCATATTCCTATCTGGTATGTTCATTGCCATCCGAAAAATGTAGTGACTGAGTTTGTGCTAATCTAGAATTGGGCCAATTCCATTGAACAGTAGCGACCATTGAATGAACAATTTTCTAACAAAATGTGTTCTAGAAACCAATGAAGTTTGCACTTCTGATCATATATTCCTTTCAGATATGTGGATTGCTATCTGAAAAATATTTTGGCTGAATTTGGGCTAACCCAGAATTGGCCTATTTAAATTGAACAACAACGACCGTTGAATGAACAATTTTCTCACCAAAAGTTTTCTAGAGACCAATGAATATGGCCCTTTTGATTACATATTCCTATCAAATATGTGGATTGCCATCCGAAAATTATTGTGGCTGAATTTGTGGTAATCCAGAATTGGGCCAGTTCCATTGAACACCAACGACAGTTGAATGAACAGTTTTTTGACAAAATGTGTTCTAGAAACCAATGAAGTTGGCACTTCTGATTGCGGTGGTTGTTGTTCAATGGAATTGGGCCAATTCTGGATTAGCACAAATTTAGCCTCTGTATTATTCGGATGGCAATGATGATACCAGATAGGAATATGCAATCAGAAGTGCCGACTTCATTGGTTTTTAGAACACTTTTTGTCAGAAATTTGTTGATCCAACGGTCGATGTTGTTCAATGGAATTAGACCAATTCTGGATTACCACAAATTTAGCCACTTAATTTTTCGTATGGCAATGAACATACCAGATAGGAATATGTAATCAAAAGGGCCATATTCATTGGTCTCTAGAAAACTTTTGGTCAGAAAATTGTTCATTCAACGGTCGTTGTTGTTCAATGGAATTGGGCCAATTCTGGATTAGCACAAATTCAGCCTCTATATTATTCGGATGGCAATGAACATACCAGATAAGAATATACGATTAGAAGTGCAAACTTTATTGGTTTCTAGAACACTTTTTTCAGAAAATTGTTCATTCAACGGTCGTTGTTGTTCAATGAAATTGGGCCAAATCTGGATTAGCACAAATTCCGTCACTATATTTTTGGGATGACAATCAACATATCTGAAAGGAATATGCAATCAGAAGTGCCAACTTCTTTAGTTTCTAGAACACTTTTTGTTAGAAAATTGTTGATTCAACGGTCGTTGTTGTTCAATGGAATTGGTCCAATTCTGGATTAACACAAATTCAGCCACTATATTTTACGGATGGCAATAAATATACCTGACAGGAATATACTATCTGAATTCCTTGGAGTTTAGATCATTTTAGATCTATTGTTTAATTTGTTGTTCAACACAAATATTATTGAACGACATCCCTTTGTATTTTGTTTTTTAATATAGTATCTTTCAGGGGCTAGTTTGGTTTTCCTCGATTTATAAATGAAAATTGATGAAAATCATATTTCTATGATAAGCACAAATTTCATCAGTTTAGCGGCCTTTAGAAAGTTTTAAAATTAGGCTTAAATTATTTCCGGTTCTTTCCCATGGCACTAATTAGCACAAATTGGGCTTAATCGGTGTGAAAAGTTTCATTTTGCAATTCGAAAGTTTCCCTGCTGCTGTTACCCACGTCTACAACTTAATTGATTGTTAAAATGCGGATTACTCGTTAGTCGGTGTAGCCTATAAATCGCATTCGTTTGGAAAACACAAACAAAATTTCTTGATCAGGCGATGGATTGGTGGATTGGCATTGCTACAAAAAATACCTAGGATTATTTGAAGAGTATTTTGGAGTTCTAATAAACAGCTTCAAAAGGCTTACTTATTACAATAAAGTTACGTTTAAGTATAAAACAACTTTAATCTGGTTAATTATTCATATTTGACGGTAAATTATTTAGATAAATATTAGCTGAATATCAAGTAATTTACTAATTAAACGGTGATTTCATCACAATAATTCCAAACAAAACAAAAATCATAAAATGCTTATCGGCATTCGAAAGGATATAAATATTTACTCTGCGCCAGTATCTTACGCGATTATCAATTATTTTTTCGTAAGAAAAGATTCTCATGGTTTGATTGCATTAAGAAATACTTGATTCGTGATTTTAGGGGTAAAATTGGTTTTGTCCGTTGCAAATGGAAAGATTTATAAATAAATAATGAAACGTCAATAATATTTAATAAGTTATGATTTATACTAACAATATCAGCGCAGGGTGTTTCGAAAATATGTAAATATAATAATATTTTAAATCTAATTTGGGCGCACACAGTTTAACACTCACCCATCAATTATATATTATCTCTTTTGTGTTATTCTTATTACGGTAAGTCATCGTTATTAAATTGTGTTTATTTGAATATTGTTTCACGATTTTATAAAAAAAAAACCTTTTAGCTTTTTTTATATTTATCTTAAATTTTAAATCTATAAGATGAATACCAAAAACAAAAACACAAATCTTTTATTTGTGGTATTATTGACATTTTTATGAAAAGAAATATAAATTAGTAAAGATTTTTTATTTATAAATTTTATTCGATATCGAATTACAAATATTTATGAATATTTATAAAATTTGGTGGCACAAGCGCGGGCTCCGACACTGGCCATACATACATATATAGGTATCTGCGCGGCCTAAAGAATTTTTATTTTATAAAATGTTTAACTTTTGGATAAGACGACTTTCACACTATAAATTATAATGCGCTGGCAAGCAAGCAAAAACAACTTAAAAAATTCCAAGAATATTTCTCACCTCTTGGCGTCATCATGTGCAAGAAACAACAAAAATAAAATTAAATAAACAACCTTAAGTAATTCCAGCATACGAGAGAGTTCAATGCAATAAAAAATTATAATTTGATTAAACTAAGATCTGTGCAAAGTGGAATTGTTAGATCTGTGCTTAAATGGTAAATAGCACAAAATCAACATCCTGATAGGCATGTTGATAAGATTATTGTCTCTGCGCCCGCCGATAACGTGAATAGTTTATCTTATTTTGCACATACAGAAAATTTGCGAAATTTAATCTCGGCTTATTAAATATTGCTCGTAAAAGGTGAATTTAGAGTAATTGGTGTTTGAGATAAGCTTAAATGACGAAATTTATAGCTCTTTGTATTATCATTAAAGTGGGTTGTTTGTTTTAAAATTTGATTAGTTTCCGCTCATCTCTCGCTATCTGCGTTAAGCGCATGTTTTGTATGGGGCCTACAAATTTTTAAATATGATATGAATATGTATGTTATACCTACATAGATATGTTAATGTTATGTGTTGTTGAAAACGGTAGAGATTATCTACCTACACTAATCCAATGTTTCGTCGGTCGGATTATATGGGTCGTACAGTTGATCAATAGTCGTAAAATTATGATATGTGATCAGGTATTTCAAAACGTTTGTGCAACATATAAGAGCCGCTTCATGAAAATAATCTAAATATCCAAGAATTGTGATAATGAGATTTTAAAATCGAACTGAGACTGTGATCATCTAACAATTTATCTTTCAAAATTTTACAAATTTTACATTTCTTAAACTAGCCTGATTAGTTGGCGTGAAACCCAATGGTGAGTCCCAAAATTAATTAAACCTATTTAAAATACTAATTTAATTTGGTATGTTTACTAGGTCAAGTGGCCTCGTTCTTTGAAGTTTTCTTTCAACGACAGGGTTATCTATAATATGACGAATATAGGGTTTCCATGTTCCTAGAGCGATATTTCGTGTTTGGCGGCATGCTTTTATATTTCATCTTTGATGTATTCCATCTGTAAATCCCTGTGAAGGTCTACATTTTTGTGTACCACGGAGCATTTACGATGCTCCTTGTTTTGAAACGTCTGTATCATTTTGGTATTTGTTTGCTTAGTACATCCCTAGAGTTGAATATCGTAGGTCCATATCGGCTTCAGTATTTGCCCATATAGCAGCAGCTTGTTGTGTATTGTAAGCTCAGAGCCTCTACCTACGAGCCAATACATTTTTCTGAACTTAACATTAAGTTCTTCCTTTTTCTTTTTCACATGCTCTCTCCACTTGAGCTTGGCATCGGGTGTCATGCCAAGATATTTAGCTTTGTTTGCATTTGGCACCGGTCGTGAGTTAATTTCTATCGGTAGAAGGGAAGCCTTTTAATATGTAAAGTTGATATGCGTGAATTTCGTCTCATTACGCTTGATTCTCCAGCGCTTAGTCCAGTTACAAACCGCACTGGTAATCTTCTGGAGTTAGCTCGTTGATCAGCGTCATCGCCATGATTGCTGTGTCATCTGCAAAGGTGGTTATGGTTCCTTCAGCTGTTGGAATATCCCTTGTACATAATAAATACAGGATTGGTCCTTTAGCTCGAAGTATTCATCCTTATATTTCACACGAAAATGTATATTGGATGGCATAGAATTGCCTCCACTGTGCCAGACTTTATCGAATGCTTGGGTGACGTCCAGAAATATGCTAGAGCATACTTTTTTCCGTCCAAATCTTTTAATATCGTTGACGACCTATTTGACTTTAATTTATCAAAGGACAACTTCAAAAATATCCTTAAGAATTATTTTTAAAATTTTTAATTGTTAAATCAAGATTTGATTAATATTTTTGTTTTAATTTAAATTCCGAAACCATACATGTACATCACAGAATAGATTTCTTTAAATAAATAAATAAAGAATTTATTTACACGCAACTTCAGGCCGTAAACCACCAAACATCACTTTGAATAGCAGCTGCTCATTTATAGTGGCATGTGTAGCTTGTGGAGTGAGTTAACAATTTTACTAAGTTTAGAATATTTTGTTTAGGAAATACGCGTTATATATAGATTACATGTATAATTAATAACATCCACTGCTGCTATAGTTCGATGGTTCTGCTAAAGAGAAATGGTTATCAGGATTCTTTATTGGCTATATAAATTTCTTATCTAATTTTTGTGTTTTTCTTGATGCTTCTGAACAGACCATCTAAGCTTGGTGAATTACTCACGATCGTTTAATAAGATAAGTTTCAATCTCCAAAAAGTTCCATTAAATAAAAAATTTAAAAATCGAAATTTAAATGAAAATCTGGTCACAAACTGCAACCGCTTGACCTCCTCGAGATACTCCGCAAACAGATCAGCCTTCACTTTAGGACCTTTTGCCCTTGTATTCGGCATAGCAGAACTTGCTAGTATACAAATAATAATGAAATCAATGACCACTAAAGAGTTCAGAGTATCCTAAACAATAACGTGTGGAAAATCAATACACCAGATTCCGATACATATAGAGCACTAGCCACAAAGCTCAATGAGGAAGGTAACGAATGGTTCACATACGAAGATAAAAACAACCGTGCAATTAAATTTATGGCTAGAGGCCTTCATCCAACGGGTAAAAAGGAAGATATAATGGAGGACCTAAAGGCTAAAGATCTGCAAATAAAAGATTCAGTAAATATCCTAACACGAGAGAGAGGTGAGAACAATGAAGTAAAAAAGGGCTCAACCTCTTTATGCTTACTTTTAATAAAGTTAAAAAAAAAATTTAACATCAAAAGTTTCAACCATACGCAAAAATATTGCGGTCGGGAGCCCTGATGCGTAAAAAGTACTGGAAAACACAACGCGAAAGAAAATAAGAAAAGTAGAAACGACCCTGCAGAATGCATAAACTGTAAAGGGCCTCATCCTGCGAATTACAGAGGATGTGAAGTAGCAACAAAGAACTCGTAAGACTAAGAAACAAATTGTATCAGTTTCCTCAAAAGGTTACCAGAGAGAAGTCAAGTAAAACCTAAGTGGAGCCAAATCTACCAATTATAGGGACAGGGCGGAAAACCTACTCGCAAATTGTACAACAATCATCTAATGCTATTACTGATGACACTCTTACACTCAGAGTAAAGGAAAACAGCTTTTCGAAGCAGGTCGGGTAAGCAACTGCGAGTTTCATTCTGGAGATAAACCAACATATTGGTCTGCCGATTTGTGTTTCGAAAATAGCGACGGGATATATTCTGACCATTCACTTCAACAGCATGATAATTAATAAGGATAACTTGCCTAAGCTAACAAATAATAAAACTGACTGGGACCTATTCCAAGAACCAATAGAAGAGCAAATAAACCTTCAAGTGCCAATTAAAACATCGGTACAATTGGAAGGCGAACTGGAGATACTTAACAGTACTATTCAGCAAGCAGCTTGGGAAAGATCTCCTACTAATCAAACCGAATCCCATAGGAACCAAAATTATCCTTGAAGTCAGGGAACTAGTAAGAGAGAAACGGGAGGCACAAAAGACTTGGCAACGGACACGCGCCCCTGGAAACAAAAAAATCCTCAAGAAATTAAGGACGAAACTATTAACAAGTACTTAATTGGTCTCGCCGAATATAAAAACACTGATTACACTCTTTGGAAAGCAACAAAGGGAATAAAATGGACCAAAATGCATGTGCCCCCTATTAAAAATGAGGAAGGAACCTGGGCCAAAAGTGAAAAGCAAAAAGCTACTTTATTTGCGGCTCACTTGGAAGAAAAATTTCAACCGTTACCTAGGCAAACTGCAGATGAAAACATAATAACAATTAGTCAAATTTATGGCCATAATATACGATCTGTAACATTACAGGAATAGAAAGATGAGATCAAGTCTACTTTAAATGCGAAAAAAGCTCGAGGTTATGATTTAATTACTGGCCAAGCCGTAAAAGCCAATCCCGAGAAGGGATTACGAAAATTGGTTGGTAATCAACGACAGTGGAAAGTTGCTGCAAAAATAATAGGTCGGGCCTGGTTTTTCTCGTAAGTGAACCACTGATACTTTCCAGCATTCAATTTCATAGATAAGGTTCTATAAGTATCTGAGTCCAGAGTATTAATTTTCCAAACGTAATTGTTTGGCGCTGTTACCTTATAGTCTCTGTCAGTAACCGATTTTATCAGTGACTGAATTTCTGGGTAACTGGTTACACCCACAATATTTATTGGCGGGGGTGATTTTTCTTTCGGTTGTACCAAATTTGGTGTAACGTGCTTGGTAGATTTACTACCTTTTGGTTGATTGGCTTTGGGTAGAACATCTTTTGAACCTGGACTAGATTGTCCCTAACCATTTAATTGCTCAGCCTCAGGTGACGATTCAGCTTTTGTTTTCTTAATCTTTCTGGATTGCCTTTTCTTCTTTAGGATCCAGTCCGTCTCGCTTTGTAATTCATCTTCATCAGTGGGATAGATGAGTTTGTCTGGTTCAATACTTCCTATATCGCAATCTTCTTTTGAATCCCGATTCATTTTTAAATTTTCATTTTCACGCTTTAGATACTCAAATTCTTCACTAACCTTGGCAAATAATTGCTCTATATGCTCTAGGCTAGCCAAGAGATCCATATTCACCTTTCCTAGGTCAATAGTTGTTTTACTAAATTCGCTATTTGCGATTATTTCGTGTAATGTTTGTCCAGTGCATCTATTTAGTTATAACGTTAGAAAAAGCATCGACTTGGTCAGCTACCGAGTTGCTTCTCTTTCGCTTTATCGGTGATCTTTGTAAATTTGATCTGGAACGGATTTGATGTTCCCTGATAATGCAATAGATGGCCCTCCCCAGAACTCACAGGACCAGTCTCCACAGAGAATGAATTTACCAATGTATGGATTTACCAGATTATTGTGAGATCATTGAAGAAACTGGGATAAAATACCTAAATTTTTTTTTCTAATTGTGAATTAAAAATTACACATAAGTAGCTATGTATGATGCAATAAGAGGCACCCCTTACTTATTTTCATTCTCAGCTCAGCTTGAAAATAGGCATGAAAAGACTTTCAAAGTTCGTTCTCCAAAAAACTGTTGACAAAAGAGATTCAAAACCTCTTGCTACCACAGATGAATATTTTAAAATACTATAGCGGATTAAGCACTTCGAGTTCTACTCCGCTTATTCAACGATTAAACTTACATTTTGAGAATACTACTGGAAAATATCGTGGTGAATAAAGGTATATTATCGACGCTAACGGAGCGTTAAATTCTACACGACTAAATGATATTTCACTAAATTAAAATGCAAGTCGATAAGCGAAGGCTAAAACTTCGGAAACCTTTAGAATAACATCAGAGGAATTAGTCTGGCTTTAACCATACCATAACAATATCACTATTTTATTCCAAACACTCTTAAATATTTATTTTAAGCATCTAAATAGTTAGCTAGACCTAGCCTAGCATAACGCTAAGACGATAGAAGGCTGGAATTTAACAGTCAGAGTTCTCCAGAAGTTTGCTGTTTTGAAAGTAAAATAATCGGTACATCATGACATACAAAATGATTACTAAAATCTGACTAGTTAAGACCGGTTTATATCTATCGTGAACATGATCGTGGATTGTGTAGAACTAGTTCGATGTGAAATCCCTGTTGAATCATTGGATTTGTTCGCATTCACAATTATAATTCCAAACCTAATATTGTTTCGAGGCATACTATGTAATGCCAAAACACTTTGTGTTTCAATATCTTGCATTCCCAAGTGAACAAGTGTCATGAACAACAAAATATTTATGTACACCAATAATTCATGTTCATGATCACTTGTTCCTTTACACTTCCTGTGAACTGCGGGTAAAAATCTATTCAAAAACAAATCACAGCGAACAAAATAACATAAACGGGAATTTGAAAAAACTTAAATTTTAATGATAAAAAATTTGTGCTAAAAAAATTATTAAAATGCTACACTGTTAAATTTGGTATTTTTCCAATTGGATTTTATTTTTTAAAAGAAAATTATAAGTTGATTCTATAAATATCAACAGAATCTAACTGACATTTTTGGGAAGGTAAAGCAAAGATCTATTATCTTAGTAAAATATATTTTTGAGATCCGTTCTATTGACGGGTTCAAACATAATTCCAGCCAATCTTGGAGATGTCCACGGTTTTGTCAACAATATTCTCACGTAGATCAGCCAATCTACTACATCAATAGCAAGCGAATGGGGTATACGAAGGTGGATTGATAAATATTTAGAATAACGCCATCTATGAATCACTAGTAACAACTTATTTTGATTGCCGTGAAGTAGGCTTCTTACATAATTGGTGCATGAACAAGTCACTAAATATGATTTATAACACAAATCAATCGATATTCGTATCTGACGTTCCCATGCAATTGTGAAGCTGGTTCGAGAAATATTGATAAGCCAGATAAATTCTTTTATAGAAAATTGCGCCAGGAGTAAGCAATCTACAAAATAGTTAATATCACATCAAAGACTTACTTATCGTTACAAACGGAAATAAAAATTAAAAGCCATTGCTCTTTGTCATGCCGTAATACATATGAGGTCTCACCCCTTTAAACCAGCCTACAAAAATATATTATTCATATTATTTGAAATTAGAAATTTTCACCAGGCATTATAATAGTTAGAGAGAAAATTAATTTAATTAAATAAATAAATTATAAACCAATTAATAATTACAATACATACATGAATTTAAATTATATTGGGCGAATCCACACGAGGACTCCTTTGAGACCGGCTTCTAGTCAGTTCGCATCGCAACATTGTTTTTGATTTACTTTAAAAATTTAATTCAGTGAACTATCGCGTGAAAATTTTCGTGTGATGATTTTTTACGATTTTGACGAAAGGGGCTAACTCAACAACAGTGGTTCAAATCACTTCATTCGCTTTAGTGCTTATAATTGGTACAATGAATTTAAACGGGAACGACGTTCACTCAAAGACGAGCCTCGTGAAGGTCGTCCAAAAACAGCTGTTGTGCTCGGAAACAACAACACTGTGAGAACTGATTGAAGAGGATCGTCATGTGACTTATCGTGAAATTGAGGCAAACCTAGGCATTAGTAACACCACCATACATACGATCTTACATGAACATTTAAAGGTGCCGAAGCTATGTGCACGTTTGATTCCACATTTGTTGACAGACGAACAAAAAAAGGTGTGTGTCGATTGGTGCCGCCAAAGGCTTGAAAAATTCGTTGGAGGTACTTCCAAAACAAATGGTTGGGAAGCAAATGGTAGGATGTTTCTTCACGAAAATCGGTCATGTGGCTACTGTGGCTCTTGAAAATCAAAATACAGTCAATTCAGCTTGGTATACGATCATTTGTTTGCCCGAGGTTTTCAACAAATTGAGAAAAAATCAAAAGCAAATCATTTTGCATCACGATAGTGCGAGCTCACACACACATCACATCAAACAAGCGAGTATTTGAGCACTCAAACGATCGAATTGATGGGTTATCCGCCTTACAGCCCCGACTTGGTACCTAAATGACTTCTTCCTGTTCCCAACAATCAAAGATAAGATGCGTGGACAACAATTTTTATCGCCTGAAGAAGCAATTGAAGCGCTCAAAAACCATGTTTTGGAGCTATCATCTTCGGACTGGCAAAAGTGTTTCGATAAATGGTTTGAGCGTATGCAAAAGTGTATAGATCTTAAAGGCGAATATTTTGAAAAGCAATAAAGCACTTTTTCCAAAAACTTTTACGGCAGCCCTCGTACAACTAGATCAATCACTGGTCGTTTTTAATTAGATGGAAAGAGATATACAAAGAGGAGTTATGTATGCAAAATTGTGTTCTCTTTAAATTATTGATTGACTTAAATTTGTAGTTAATTTTTAATTCAGAATGAATTGTTAGTTTTGGATGATTACCAGTTTATTTCACGTACGTGGTTAAAATGTTCCGGCGTTTCAAAAAAATGTGTCACAATGGACTTATCTACAAGTTGAGTACATATACGATTTATTTGTGAAATTATTATTTTACGCACTGATTTTCGAGTGTGAATTATGCTTTCGAAGTGTTTTATTTTCTACGATTACTACGAGTACGGAGCAAAGAAATTGAGGGGTGAATGTTATGACCAAGACCCGATTACCACGAATTGATTGATTGGTTAGAGTGCACGACCAAACCTGTAGTGGTACACCTGTGGAGTCGGGTAGTCGCTGTATTGAAAACTTTAAGAATTCGATTCATGAGCCTTGGTCATCATTTTGAGATAGGGCTTAGTGATTTAAAAACCTCAATATATCCCCTTTCGAATGTATATAGTTAGTACACGAGCCAATCGCTGAGATTTTTGCTATTTGGCTTAGTGTAGAAGAATATCCGTGCGGATATGCAGTACTTGCTGTATAGGTAAAGTTTTAAAATTCGATACATGAGCCTTGATCATCATTTCGAGATAGAGCTTACTGATGTAAATAGCTCAATGCATCCCCGTTCGAAGGTATAGTCAGTGTGCGAACCAATCTCTGAGATTTTTGCTATTTGGCTTAGTGTAGTAGAACATCCGTGGATATACACAAATAAGTTTTAAGGGATTTCCCTCTAAAAATCAGTCCGTGTCATTTCGCTGAAGTGTAAACAACATATTTTGTGTGCTCTTACCATGCCAATAAACCACAATTTGCGAGAAGCGCTACTTTTTTGGTCTAATTTGAAGAAGATTGTAGCTGATGGATATCAATTGCTATGTGAAGATTGAACTTCTAAAGAAACTACACATTTATGGCTTCCGCGGCCTATCATACAAACTTTTAGCAAGCTACCTTGGTAATCGAAAGAAGTTTGAGTTTTTAAATGGTGTAAAAAGCTCCTCTTTAGGTGTGAACTGTGGTGCTCCTCAAGGATGTGTCATTGGCCCTTTATTATTTTTAATTTACGTAAATGATATGGCCCATTTACCACTCACGAGTCCTACTAGAATGTTTGCTAACGATACGACACTCTTCTATGAATCCAGAGATTTTCGGGTAGCAATGTCACGTATGAGAGATGTATTTTAGTTATGGATTTTCCTCATTTAAACTTTAACAAATTTTAACTAGGCGAAATATATAACTTTTCAATTTTTCACTCCCCACGCCTACGACACATTGATTTACCACCACTTCAAGTAGTAAATTGTACCATAGAGCAAGTGGACAAGTTCAAGTACCTTGGAGTAATATTCAACAAGCATATGACGTATTAAAGAGTATTTTTCTAGTGTTTCCCATGGATTAAAATTTGTTCAAAATAATTAAATCGCTGAAACTAATTTTTAACACTTTTTGGTATAAAACGCACTCATTTACCACAAAAAAACAAGTTTGATTTTGGTTTTTTGGGTTAGGACTGTAAAATATTATTTTATTTAAATTCTCTTTAATATTAAATAATTAAGTAATGTGTTAATATTAATTAAATTGACAAAAAATCAGTATTGATGTGTAAGAAGCACTTCTAAACATAAATGGCGTGTAGAACCATTTTTTGTTATTTCTTGAATTTAGTTGAACATGCACTAATGTTGTTTACTCTTTTGTTCTGATTCAGGAATGTCAAAATTATGTCAAGTACCAGAACGTAAGTTTTTGTTTAAGAAATATGGAATTTACGATTGGAATTTCTTCTTCCTGTGGTCCGATTTAATTCGTAATTTGTATTTAAATATTCCATTAAAACGTTAAAACAACTTTCAAACTATACTAATGGTGAATACAAACACCAAATAAATGTGTTTCATAATATCAAATTGCTTGCGTGTTATTCTACCGTTTAAATACCTGTCCAAAGCATTTAAATAGCATAAAATATTAGATAGGCTTATTAAGCCCATCACTAAATTTTAAAATTCGTCAAAGTTTTTATCATCAAATTTGTTAGTTTATTATATATGAATGTTAATTAGGTATATTCAAATTTCAACCTGTTACAATAAAAGCCTGCATTAGCCTTGAAAATTGTATAAAAATTTGTATATAGACAATAAATACATATACGTCATGATTATGAATCAAAAAGTCGAAACCCATATTCTGTCATCCAATTTTATAAAAAAGCTTAATCATATAAAAAATTAAGAAAGAACAAAAACCGATTATGATTTTAAAATTTAAGAAAAAAAATTTAAAGATTTTATCAAATTAATAAATTAAAAATTTAATATTTATGTATGTACACATATTCCCCTCTTCCATATTTCGTGCGCGTCTCATCATACCTAAAGTCATCATCCCAAGCAGAGCCAGCTCAACAAAAATTATTTTGGTATTTATTTATCCAGTCCATTAACGTATTCATATAAGAAACTTAAAAAATAAAATCCTAACCGCACAAATAAAATTCTCGTCAAAAATTTGTTTACGCATCCAAAGTGAAAACCTAACCAAAAAGAAACTTTAAACGTAAAACAACAAAAAAAAATGATAAATGATGGATAACCGAAACATAAAAACCGATTAAAAATCAACTTATTATGAGAAGAAAAAAATGAAATGGACTTAGACTTAAGCCGTCCCTCAAGTTTAACAGACGCACACCGAATCTAAAAGAATCAAAACTGTTCACTATAAAAATTAAAAAAATATTGAACCTTTTCACCTCCCGCCAGGTGATGTATGATAAAAAAAAATTCAATATTTCTGCCATCTACCTTTCCTCCATATACTCATGGTATAATATATTACATTAGACATAAACTATTTCTTAAGAATTATGGTTTGAGGACTCTATAGAATTGGTGTACACATCTCAGATTATTACACAAAACAATTCACTGCTGAGAATGGAATTTTTTAATTATTTTTTTTTCTTCCAGTTGGGATTAATGATTTTTGA
The DNA here is from genome assembly GCA_963691935.1 of Nephrotoma guestfalica. Lineage (NCBI taxonomy): Eukaryota > Metazoa > Arthropoda > Insecta > Diptera > Tipulidae > Nephrotoma > Nephrotoma guestfalica. The sequence continues at coordinate 91,889,427 of OY829913.1, forward strand.
ATATTATACATTGTTTTCGGGATTGATCTTATGCGCGATCAAAACGAATTATATTTTGTGTATGACTTTCATAATTTTTTTTGTTTTTGTTTTGTTGTAGTCCAGATTCAAAGCAAGTGTTTAATAAATGATCGTTTATGTACTTACGCGCTCACCACAAACGGACCAAATACCAAAAATTATTAAACGATTTTCGATTAGATGGTGTCAGTATACATACCTGCAAGTATATAAAAAATGTATAAATTATTATTTATGTCTTACAAATCGTAATATATTTAACTATAACAAAAATATTTATTAAAATTGCCATCGAGTTTAAAAGTGTTTTTAAATAAATCATGACGCTGTGCAAACAAAATTTGCACGGTACACGTGTTACATTTAATTATGGAATTCGATATCGTTCTTATATCATCGCCGCGAGCACGTTTGCAGCGATCGATTCTTTGGAGCCAATTTTCCACCAATCTTCACACATAACGGCCGGAACGTGGGCAATTTCGCGTTCGGTATTGTCCCTGAGCTCCTCTTACGTTGCTGGCTTGTTGGCATAAACCAACGACTTAACGTAAGTCGCATGAGCGAGGTGGCCATTCAATCTGACCATTTCTCGAGTGTAATCTCGGTTACCGAACTTCCCCTTCAATGGATCAATTGTTTGACCAGCTGTGTGGCATGTGGCACAATCTTGTTGGAGCCACATATCACTAATACCAAGTCCATCCAATCCTGGCTAAAAATAGTCTTCCAACATGGCTTTAAGAAGCAAACAAATTATTGGATTTTATTTATTTCCCGTTTTAACGTATGTAAAGTATTCCCACGATTCTATCCCAGAAAATAAAAAAAATGCATCAGGCAACACTAATCAAATTTAAAGTTAAATTTAATTTTTGTTTAAATACGTGTTGTATGGGTATATCGGGCCCAGGGCTCAATTTCGCATAGTTGCCAAGGAACGATTTTTTTCTAACTTTTCTAAAAGTAAATCAGAAGTGTGACGATCTCAAAACCACATAGCCTTAATCCGACAAATTTATACTTTTAACGTGCGAAATTTAAATTTAATTTTTGTTCAAATACGAGTTGTATGGATATAAACGATATATCTGTCCCAGGGCCCAATTTCGCAAAGTTGCCAAGGAACGATTTTTTTCTAACTTTTCTAAAAGTAAATCAGAAGTGTGACGACCTCAAAACCACATAGCCTTAATCCGATAAATTTATACTTTTAACGTGCGAAATTTAAATTTAATTTTTGTTCAAATACGAGTTGTATGGATATAAACAATATATCTGTCCCAGGGCCCAATTTCGCAAAGTTGCCAAGGAACGATTTTTTTCTAACTTTTCTAAAAGTAAATCAGAGTGTGACGACCTCAAAACCACAAAGCCTTATTCCGACAAATTTATACTTTTAACGTGCGAAATTTAAATTTAATTTTTGTTCAAATACGAGTTGTATGAATATAAACGATATATCTGGATCAGAACCCAATTTCACAAAGTTGCCAAGGAACGATTTTTTGCTAACTTTTCTAAAAGTAAATCAGAAGTGTGACGATCCCAAAACCACATAGCCTTAATCCGACAAATTTATACTTTTATCGTGCCAATTACCTTTATCGTGTCTAATGTAATTTTAGCTCGTACATGTTCTATTGATTTACGGTTCTCTTAATTTAAATATAACGAATTTAATTTTTGTATTTAACGTGATTTTTAATAAATTCTGGGCTGGGCTAACTTCACACAGGAGCAAATGGGTTTTTTATTGAAAAGTGTTTCCTGAAGAAATTTTTTTTATTTTCTGGGATAGATTCTTGGGATAACTTCATATACGTCCCGTTTTATAAATTTTTTGAAACAAATAAGTTTTGAGAGATTTACAAAAGATGGCGTAACTTGTACTAAATCGCATTGGGCCATTTTGTAACTTTACCAGGTGATCTTTTTAAACTGAAACTTTTAAATATCTCGGAAAATAAGCATTCTACGAAAAAAATGTCTAGAGACATACATTATTGCTAAAATTAGTACCTCTCCTCTCTTTCTTGTAAGTGGAGTGGGCGGTAACTTTAAAATTAAACTAGAAACCCCTATTTTTTATTTACTAAAAAATGGCTTGTCAAGAAACTACTATTTTCCGTGCACTAATAGGATTATGAGTTACTGCAGCCAACATAGCAATTTCATTACTTTCCTCAGTGACTGTTGCTCGACGAGTCCTTTTTTCGGTTGAATACTTCCATCAGTAGGAAATTGTTTAACAGTCCGGTAAAATGAAGCACATGATCGAATCCTATCCGGAAAACGCGAAACGAGAGAGTGACAGCATTATCAAGACTACGGCCAGCTTCCACATAAACCAGGACCATTTCAATTTTTTCTTGTATAGCTAAATACTTCATTTTGTATTGTATTAATAGCCTAACGCAAACATGTCTTTTGTTTTCGAAATAATCTTAATATAAATTTAAGATAACAGCGCTCATCTATCATGTATCGAAAAAAAATGTTTTAAAGAAATCCTACCTACTTTAAGCCGTAGAATCCGAATCTGCAATAAAAAATAGGAGTTCCTATTTCAAAGTTAACCTCCAGCCCACCTACAAGAAGGGGAGGATGCGTGCTAATTTTAGCACTAATGTAGCGCACTATTGTCCGAGATATTTGAAAGTTTTAGCTTAAAATCACCCGTTATTCATGTTAAAGCGTCATCATTTTCCTCTAATCATGTCAACCTTTGTGCTAACAAAACACGATTTGCGGGAAGGGCTGCTTTCTTGTTTTAATTTGAAGAAAATTGCAGCTGATGAACATCGATTCCTAAGTGAAGTATATGGAGTCCATACTCCCCATATGCTGCAAAAGACAAACAACTGCTCCAAAGACAAAATCGGAAGGGTTTTGAAAAATGTTATAAATAACAATTAATAACGTGGGTAACTGCAGCAGGGAAACTTTCGAATTTCAAAATGAAACTTTGCATACCGACAAAGCCCAATTTGTGCTAACTAGTGCTCACGGGAAAAAATTAGTTCTAGTCCAGGATCCGAAGAAATGGAAAAGGAAAATTTCAAATTTCGCCTGAAAGACGGAATAAATAAAATCCGATTTCTAGAAAAATCTAGAAATAATTTAAGCCTAATTTTAAAACTTTCTAAAGGTCGCTAAACTGGTGAAATTTGTGCTTATCATAGAAATATAATTTTCATAAATTTGCATTCATAAATCGAGGAAAACCAAACCAGCCCCTGAAAGATACTATATTGAAAAACAAAATACAGAGATATATCGTTCAAAAATATTTGTGTTGAACAAAAAATTAAACAATAGAAATAAAATGTTCTAAAATCCAAGTCACAAGCAATTCAGATTGTATATTCCTGTCAGGTATGTTCACTGCCATTCGAAAAATATAGTGGCTGAATTTGTGCTAATCCAGAATTGGCTCAATTTCATTGAACAACAACGACCGTTGAATGAACAATTTTCTGACAAAATCCGAGAAATATAGTGGCTGAATTTGTGCTAATCCAGAATTGGCGCAATTCCATTGAACAACAACGACCGGCGAATGAACAATTTTCTGACAAAAAGTGTTCTAAAAACCAATGAAGTTGGCAATTCTGATTGCATATTCCGATGAGGTAAGATCATTGCCATCCGAAAAATATAGTGGCTGAGTTTGTGCTAATCCAGAATTGGCGCAACTCCATTGAACAACAACGACCGTTGAATGAACAATTTTCTGACTAAAAGTTTTCTAGAAACCAATGAAGTTGGCACTTCTGATTGCATATTCCTATCAAATATATCAGTTGCCATTCGAAAAATATATAGTGGCTGAATTTGGGCTAATCTAATACTAAATCTAATACTAATCTAATACTAAATTGGGCTAATATACTTCGGATGGCAATCAACATATTCGCAATATGCAATCAGAAGTGCCAACTTCATTGGTTTCTAGAACACTTTTAGTCAGAAAATTGTTCATTCAACGGTTGTTTTCGTTTAATGGAATTGGGCCAATTCTGGATTAGCACAAATTCAGCCACTATATTCTTCGGATGGCAATGAACATACCTGACAGGAATATACTATCTGAATTGCTTGTGACTTGGATTTTAGAACATTTTATTTCTATTGTTTAATTTGTTGTTCAACACAAATATTATTGAACGATATATCTCTGTTTTTTGTTTTTCTATATAGTATCTTTCAGGGGCTGGTTTGGTTTTCCTCGATTTATGAATGCAAATTTATGAAAATTATATTTCTATGATAAGCACAAATTTCACCAGTTTAGCGACCTTTAGAAAGTTTTAAAATTAGGCTTAAATTATTTCTAGTTTTTTCTAGAAATCGGGTTTTATTTATTCCGTCTTTCAAGCGAAATTTGAAAATTTCTTTTCCCGTTTTTTCGGCTCGTCGACTAGCACTAATTTTTTCCCGTGAGCACTAATTAGCACAAATTAGGCTTAATCAGTATGCAAAGTTTCATTTTGAAATTCGAAAGTTTCCCTGCTGCAGTTACCCACGCCAATTGATACAAATAAATTGAAAATTCAAGTACAAACGCAAGAGTCGTCAAGGAAACATATTCAACAGACATTGCCCCTTCCGACTACCACTTGTTCCGATCGATGACTAATGGCTTGGCTTAGCAACACTTCACTGCTTACGAAGAAGTGATAAATTGGGTCGATTCTTGGATCGCCTTTAACCATGAGGAATTTTTACGACGGAATGGCGGGAAAAAGTCGTAGCTAACTATGGACAATACGTTGAATAAAATACATGGTACCAAAATCTCTGAACAATGCTTGGAATTATAAAAAAACATCAAAACTTATTTATATCCCCAATACATTTGTATTTTTGTAATGTTAGATGGTGGAAGAACTGTACCACCTTAATTGCAGGATTCTCAATCTAAATAAAAAAAATCTTGCAAATCGGGTAGTTAAGGGACTAATTTTAACCAGTTTGCAGATTGTTCGGTTTAGTAAATCATAGTCGCTTGCAGGCTTTTACACATTACACAACTATTTCCACTACAATTGAGAATGAAACCAAAAATATTGTATCTATAGGGACAATACCTTTTTAATAATTACAAATGACGATGATAATCAATTTGTAATCGCCTGTAAAATAACAATACCCGCGCGCACACACAACAGCGACTTAAACCGAAAATTTTTGGTATATACTCGTACGTACGCGCGAAGAAAAACAACTTCATTAATTTAAACAATACAATAGACATCTTAAAAAATCATTTTGTTCACAACTACGTGCATATGTATACATCTAGAAGAAATGAAAAAAAAGCAAATAGATCTTAATCGATCAAACAAGTTCAGTGACTAAAATAATAAAAAAAAAACAACGAAAAACTAATATAACACCATTAAAAGATTTAAACAAATGAGTAGACAACGAACCTGAAATATAAAATTCGGATGAATTTTTTTTTTATTTGTTTCAGTTAATCCTTAAATTATTATATATTTTTTTTTTTTGGAAATTAAAAGCTCTTGTCCAGCAAGCAACGCGAAAACTTTTGTGTACACACGCTAATAGAATTCACATGATAAAATTAGTGCTAATTTAACATCGTCGCTTTTAAACCGCCATATTTCGCATATATAAGAAGATTAAACGTATATTGAATAATTTATTGCCGTATGTCAATTTTAATTGTAATCCGCGAAACTAGAAATACTTAAATATGTTGTGCGCTGCCCAGATAGTATATATACGAGTATGTTATATAATCATATACTGACTGTTTGTTTCCACTATTCGCAAATCTTTAAAATACGAATTCTTAGGAAAATTTATTAGTTCATTGTGTGCTCCGCGCTCGTACAAAATATGTGATAATTTACACTAAAGTGAGTATCATTTGCATTTTATGTATATACCGGACACCGGTCAAGAGGCTGACTCACAAAACATATAGACATGTTTTAGGTTCAACTTTGATCATTTTGTGTGATTTGATTTTAATTTAATTATGTGTGGACCGCACCACCACCTACGCACATAAAAATAATTTTGATTGGTTTTTTAAGCATTTGCTATATGTGTTGTTGTATATACTCGGGGTATGGGTTTTTATTTATTTAAAATGTTATCGTATTTATATTCAAGTGTTTCTAACTAATTTGCACATCAATTATATGAATGCATTTACAAAATAACCATTTATAGAGTTGCGTGTATGGCGCTTAATATATGACAGCCTTGAAATTATAGATTTTCACCCACAAGTTAGAAAGAAGTTATATCCGATGTACATATATACCAAATAATGTTATAAATTTTATACCGCGCAAATTTCAAGTGTTTATATAACATAATCTCACGTCTGTTTACCAAAAAATATTTGCCATTAAGTATTTTCGGATTTGCTTATAACGTTTATAAATCGACGGTTAATGTAATTTTATGTACCTATATACATAAAATTGACCTTAAAATACCGCATATTTTCAAACGTAACCGATAAAAATACTGTGCTGTATGTACAAGTATAGAGTGTATAAAGAGGTAGACATAAGAAAGAATTCTTATTTTATAAAGTAACCGAACAAAGGTTAAAGCAACTCTGTATATAATACAAAAATACAACAAAATAAGATTAATAATATTGATTTTTTATAGAATTGTTTATAAGAAACATTAATTTTACTTATTTTATTTATTATTTGGCTTGGATACACATGCTGAGAACATATTTTGTACATTATATGGTTATAATATTTAATCGTAATATTGTTAATACCTCGAATTTGATAAAAATCTCCCGACGACTTTCAATTTGTATATTTCGGTACTAACGTAAATTTACCTCGGTAGGTAAATCATATTTAAATTATTGTATATAATTTATAATTATCTAACATATAGACAATTGTGTAATTATATTTCCCATAAAAAGTCATTATGAATTGACAACCGCACTTTGTGTAATTTATATAATTATTAGCAATGCGCGATTGCAAACTATAATATTCGACTTGTGGGATGACAGGCCTTCTATAATATAAATTGCATTATACCATAAATTAAAAATACAACGACATGCGCGTGTCTATCTTTGAACCTAAATAAAGATCGGTTTGATTTGGATCAAGAGCTCGAAATTATTAAAAGACATATACCATCAACGATCACCATACCTGGGCATGACATTCCGGATCTTCTTCGCGTATATGATAGCATGAAGATACGCAGTAGAGTAACTCCACGAAATATTATAGTAGAACTGCCCATTCCAATATTATTTACGCGGGAGTACACATTTTAGCCGTTTTTCCAGTGCCTAATATCGAACACAAGAATTCGCAGTTTTAAATCGACACCAAGGCAAAATATTTAGGCAATAGATGCTAACCGGGAACAGCTCCCAATAATGACTAGAGAGCAAGTAAAAAATTGTCAATCATTTCAAGGAAGAAGATTTTTGTGTGAAATATCGCCAATATATAACATGATGAGCAGCCAAGCTCATAGTGCGAGGTGGCAATCCTACAACGGAAGATGAATCTTGAGGAATCACTGGATAAAACTTAATGCCAACAATCAGTGGGTATATGCCATTCACAATGAAACAATAGTCGATGTAATGTGCGGTCATGTAAGCAAATCGTATCGGTTAATACGTTAGCTGAATCTATTCACTTAAAGATACCGACAAATTGGAACAATAAAGATGCTCGAAAATATGAAGATCCAACTACACGAGGGAAGAATCATCATATCCACCATTATACCATGACTCATGTCATTTCTGGGATCCTTTTAGTCTTAAGTGTCATTTGGGGCATCAAATGTATAGGACAAAGACGAGCAAATCCTTGCCCACCACCTTCGCCACTTTAACGTGCAGAAGTCTAATCATCCCAAGTAGGCAGCCCGGAATATGTCGAGTAAATAAAGAACTAAATTCTCAATAATAAACCAGAACGAAATTATATCAGTAACGTTTTAATTTTGTTTTCAAAAAAATTGTAATTCAAAAATAGTGAGCCCTCACCAGCGGTAAGCTCAATATCATCTGAAATTAAACAAGAATCATAATCTTAAATAAGAAGAATAATCTTCGTATTGTGGATGCAAATTGCACACGTTTTGAAAAGAACGCTGGATATGTTTCATATAAGGTTGGTGTTCCTGTTGAGTGCTTTGAAGCTATAATGAAGGCCGAGGCATGGCCCGAACATCTCCTCATTAAGGAATATAACTTCAATCAGAAGACAAATTTACGCGGAGTTCGCCAGCAGCCTCGAATGCGTATATAACCTTATCTGATAGTAATTTCGGTGTTGATATTAACTCAAATTTCATCTATTTCCAAAACGTTCGTGGCATTGCTTCAAAATCTTCTGAGGTTTATCGTTTTGTTTGTGCATCTAGGTATCCGGTATATGTACTGGTCGAAACTAATTTGAATGCTGATATTTACAATGCGGAGTACTTTCCTGCGGAATACATTGTCTATAGACGGGATCGATCTGAATTAAATAGTTCTAAATCAAAAGCTGGTGGGATACTCATAGCTGTCCACTCTACTATCGTAAGTGATACAGTTGATTGCGACCCAACTATAGAACTATTATGTGTAAAGCTGAACATCTGTAAGAAATCAATAAATGTCATTGGTTTATATATTCCACCGAATTCGGAAACTGAGGTGTATACTAAATATACACAGTGTTTGTTTAAAATTTCATCTTCAACCAACATAGACGACAACGTGCTAATTCTGGGAGACTTTAATTTACACAATGTCAAATGAGTATATGATGTGGATGTAAATTATATCATACCTTGTAATGTGACATCGACTGTTGAAACTTCATGTATTGACTCCATCTTATCTTATGGTTTTATCCAGATTAATGATGTTCCTATAACTACATTGGTAGGTTTTTGGATTTATTCTTTACAAATTCGATTAATTTATATACGGTAATCGAAGCACCCGTTCCATATATTGTTAATGATATTAACCATAAGTAGATGGAGGTCAATCTGAACCAATCAGAACTTTTATTGTCTAACTCAATTAAGAATAATTTTATATCTAAATTTTATGATTTTTTTTCTCATCAATTGACTGGAATGCGCGCTTCTCATTTAATGACTTAGATCATGATGTGCAACTATTTTATAATATTTTGTTTAGTGGTATCGACAGATTCGTTCCAATTTCTGTTTTTAAGAATAATCGAAATAATCCTCCGTGGTTTAATAAATGCTTGATTAATTTAGGTAATCGCAAGAAGAAATTATATCGGAAATGGAAAAGATCCAATAATGCTTCTGTTAAATTGGCCTTTTCTTCTGTATCTAATGAATTTGATTCCATACATAAAATAGCTTATAGAAACTATATCAACAAGGTTCAAAATGATTTGATATTAAATCCGAAATCGTTTTGGAATTTCGTTCAGTCTAGAAGGAAAACATGCGGTTTTCCGTCGACAATGTCTTACAATAATGTTTCGGGCAATAACTCTATAGACGTAGCCAACTTATTTGGTTCTTTCTTCCAAAATACTTATAGACTAGATAATGTTAATAAGGGAACACTTGCGGATACAACACATAATAGTACAAACACCACCTTGTATATACCTCGTATCACCCCGGAGGATATTATCAAATCACTCACTCAGTTTAAAGATGGCTGTGGCCCAGATGGTGTTCCTTCAAGTTTCCTAAAAAAACTTGGTCATGAGCTAGCATTTCCTCTATCAATATTATTCAATGGATCACTTTCGTCGGGAATTTTTCCAGTTGTTTGGAAATCCTCACATATTGTTCCAATCTTCAAATCCGGTAATAGGAATGATGTCTCTAATTATAGGGGCATTTCTATACTATCAGCGATCCCTAAATTGTTCGAATCAATTGTTTGTGACCACATGTATTTCGGTCTGAAGTCATTTATAGTTGACGAACAACATGGGTTTGTCCGTGGAAGATCTATCGTGTCGAATTTAATGGAATTTTCAAAACGTGCCTTGGAGGTGATTGAGGCTAAGGCGCGACTTGACGTCATTTATACTGACTTTAGTAAGGCGTTTGACTCAATCAACCATGTTATTGTATTGGAAAAATTAAAATCTTTTGGCATTACCTTACTGAACGCATACAGTTTGTAAAAATAAATGACAGATTTTCTAATCCGATAAAAGTGCATTCGGGAGTTCCACAGGGTTCCCATCTTGGTCCCCTTATCTTCATTTTATTCTTGAACGATATCACCAAATGTGTCAAATTCGCTCGTTGTCTAATTTATGCTGATGATCTAAAAATATTTTCCCCTATAAATAATACGCAAGACTCATTTAATCTGCAGAAGGACATTGATGCAATTAGCCATTGGTGTGAAAATAATTTATTATTTTTGAATACCAAGAAATGTAAAATTATGTCATTTACCCGCTCATCGTCATATGTAATACATGATTACTGTATTAATAATGATAAGTTATCAAGAATAACTGAAGTAAGAGATCTTGGGGTTATGTTTACACAAACCTTATCAGTGAATCGGCATATTGATTTGATAATTGCAAAGGCTTGTTCTATGTTAGGATTTCTTAAACGAATTATGAAAGAGTTTAATAACCCGAAAGCTTTGATCTCGCTATATCAATCTCTTGTCCGTTCACAACTTGAATATGCGTCATGTGTTTGGTGTCCAAGTTACAGTAATCATGTCAAGAGAATTGAGGCGGTTCAGAAATCATTCTTAATTTTCTATGCCTGGAAATCTATTGGGTTTGATAATCGTAGAATGTGCTGGGAGAATGTTTTAGGCCTCCCTCCATATACCGAGCGATGTAAATCTCTAAAACTCGAGCCACGTGATATTCGTCGGCAGCATGCTGGGGCTATTTTCATTTCCAATTTACTAAATGGCGAAATTGTAAGCCCGTATTTATTATTTAACCTTAACTTGTATGCCCCTGTGAGGAATCTACGTACTCGAACCCTTCTGAAATTAGATTTTCATAAAACTAATTATGGATGTGACGAACCTTTGAATTTAATGTCGAAGTTTTATAATCAATTAAGTATGTTTTGTGATTTTAATATGACGAAATCTGGAATCAGACTATCTTTAAAGGAAAACTATTTTAAATAATTTATTATAATAACCAGAATTTGAATTTCATTTGATATATTTTTTATTGCTAAAATTGTACTGTAATTTATATTACGAATTAATTCACTAAAATAAAAATAAAAAATAAAAAATAAAGAATGAATACTCCGAACTAAAGAAAATCTCTGCCGATGTCCCGCAGGGCAGTGGCTTAGGAGCAATTATGTATACCTGGTGTTTCTTTTAAACTGAGACGATCAAATATCTCGAAAAATAGCCACTCTACGGAAAAAATGTCCATAATCAAAATTTAATCATACCGCGGGGGAAATACATTAGTGCAAAAAAAAAATAGTCCCCCACCCCCCGCTTTGTAGGTGGGGCGGGGGTAACTTTTAAACTAGGACAGGAAGCCATATTTTTATTGCAGATACGGATTCTACAACTAAAAGTACGTATGATTTGAATGTATTTTGTTCGGTTCATGATAGATGGCGTTGTAATCGACGAAATTCAATTTTCTCCTTCCTAGAACACGCGCATTCGATTCTGCAATACGTTTGAAATAAAAAACATCACGTTTTCATTGGAAATATTCGAAATTCGTCATCACATTTAGTTCATCTTGCGAAAAGTATGCGAAAGCGAGGGAGGAATATAAAGATATATGTTGGTCATTATTAGAATATCGTAAAAGGCCTGTGTCTATCATATAATATTCACCAGCACACATATTTTAAAGCAGAATCTTAAAGACCAAATTACTTATCCGTACTGAATAACTTATTCCTAAACTTATTGTTAAACAAGTTGGAGAAGTTACTTCAAACTACCTCGATATAATGATTCAAAATGAGTTCATTCTTAAGTTCATAATAATCTTTACAGGAGTTCTACTGGATTTAAAAAAAAATGCAGTAATAATTAGAACGTTAGGCAACCATGCGGTAACTATTAAAGTCACCTTTCTCTAACATCTATACAATCATAACCAGCAATCAGCAAGATTTGGAAGAAGCATAGAAACCCAGCTTATTATAAGGCTTACATTTTTCAATTTTACTCTCTTACACAGTAAAATAAAATCTATGTCTGATTATTTTAGATTTACCATTCGCTATATCGCCGAAGTTCGGAAAAATTAATTTCAAAAGATTCTCTGTGTGTGGTGTGTATCTGCGAATTTGCTTGTATGTAGTGCTGTGCAGATTAAATATCTCTGTCCTCTCTACAGCCCAAACTGTTTGTCTGGCCGGGTGAAAATTCATGCAAATACTTTGTTCATAAATTGGGAAATCCCAGTGATTTATAGTCGAAATCATTCCACCAAAACTGGCAGCTTCCATAGGTGCTTGTTCGATTTTTGAAAATATTTTGATAAGTATATCCTCTATGAGAAAACTAAAAGATTCTAAATGTCTATGAACTAAAAGATTCTAAACTAAATTTGCAGCAATATCGGTCCACATGAATTTCCCAAAAATTTAGGCGGAAACCACGACTTTTGACATAAAACTGCTTCTCAAGAAAGATTAGGCCTGTATAGCCTAGACGGATTGACTAATTGTGTTGAAATTTCACAATTAAGTTTTTTCCACAAATTTGGAGGTCCCAGTGATGTTTGGTCGACATCGGTCCACCGGAAGTGATAGCATTTGCGTAAAAAGATTGTAAATTAAATTTTATACAGAGTTAGTTCACATGATTTTTCTAAAAAGTAAAAAATGAGGCATTCGGAGCAAATAGAAACAACAATATGGCTGTACTGCCCTCAACTCCGAATAAAACAAGGCGATACATTAGATCAGCTTCGCACAAAGCAAGGCGACAAATTAGACCAACAAGATCATAAGCTCAACCAAATTCAGCACGCCCAAGGTTTCCAAGTTAAAAAACTAAAAAGAGACATGCAGCCGCTCGAAATAAAAGTAGATAGCCAGTTCAGAGATTTTGAGGGACAAATCAGGCAGGAATTTCAAAATAAAATGAAACAACTAGGCTCCACTTGTAGGCTTTGAAACACATACCTCGCCAACTTGCAGAAGCTCAAAGGATATTCAAAAACCTCCATATGTTGTCGCCAAGATCGTTTTGATGACGAATTTCGAGTATTTCCAATGAAAACGTGATGTTTTTTATTTCAAACGTATTGCAGAATCGAATGCGTGTGTTCTAAGAAGGAGAAAATTGAATTTCGTTGATTACAACGCCATCTATCATGAACCGAACAAAATATTTCATTCAAATCATACGTACTTTTAGTCGTAGAATCCGTATCTGCAATGCAATAAAAAATATGGCTTCCTATCTTAGTTTAAAATTTACCCCCGCCCCACCTACAAAGCGGGGGGTGGGGGACTATTTTTTTTGCACTAATGTATTTCCCCCGTGGTATGATTAAATTTTGATTATGGCCATTTTTTCCGTAGAGTGGCTATTTTTCGAGATATTTGATCGTCTCAGTTTAAAAGAAATACCCGGTATATTTTATACAAGGGATATTCCAACCACAGATGAAGGAACCGTAGACCACTTTGCAGATGACACAGCAATCATGGCGGTTGGAAGTGATGTCGCTGATGCAAGAGGCAAACTCCAGAAGATTACCAATGCGGTTTATAACTGGACTACGCGCTAGAGAATCAAGTTTAATGAGACAAAATTCACGCATATTAATTTTACATATCAAAAGGCTTGCCATCAACAGATAGAAATTAACTTACGACCGGTGCCATATGCAAACAAAGCTAAATGTATTGGTGTAACACTCCATGCCAAGTTCAAGTGAAGAGAGCATGTCAAAAAGAAAAACAAAGAACTCACTATTGGCACACAACAAGCTGCTGCTACAGTATTCAACTCTAGGGATGTACGAAGCAAAGAAATGCCAAAATGATACGGACGTTTCAAAATAAGGAACATCGTAAATGCTCCGTGGTACACAAGAAACGAAGATCTTCACTTGGACTTACAAATGGAACACATCAAAGATGAAATAAAAAAGCATGCCGCCAAACATGGAATAAGGCTCCAGGAACATGGAAACCCCTATATTCACCATAGACTTCAAAGAACGAGGCCACTTGTCCTAGTAAACATATACCAAATTAAAATTAGTATTTTAAATAAGTTTAATTAATTTTTGGGACTAACCGTTGGGGTTCACCCCCAACAAATCAGAATTGTTTAAGAAATGTAAAATTTGTAAAAATTTGAAAGTAAATTGCTAGATGAGCACAATCTTAGTTGTAATTCAAAAAGGAAAAAAAGTTAAAACTACCATGCGGCATATCGTTTGAAAGGTCTAAGGAAAAGCAACAATTTTGTCATGAAAATTTTAGTTTATAAAGCCATCGTTTTGGTGCTGGCGGCGTTTCTTATTGACTATTATGGAATATATAAGTGTTGCATATCATTGAAAAGGTCTTGAAGAATGTCACAAATTTAGATGAAGCACTTTAGCACTAAAAACTACCGTTTTGACGCTGACATCAGTTACATTTCGCTCATACTAATATAAAGCATTAGATAAGTACAGGGTGGCTGAGACCAAGTGTTACCAAATGAAAACGCTGTAATTTTTTTAATGTTGATTATTTTTTATTGAAATTTCGTTGAATATGTTGAAAACATATTACATTTTATGAAAAACATGTTACTGCTCGATATGACCTCCTTTGGCTCTGATTATTTGATTCAGTCTTCCATAGAAAGCATTGCATGCTGACCGAACGTGAGCTTGCGGAATTTTCCATTCTCGAACAAGAGCTGACTTCAATGCATCAACACTTTCGTATTTTTTAGTGGACACCTTACTCTCCAAAATGGACCATATGGAGAAACCCATGGGATTCAAGTCTGGTGAATAGGGTGGCCATTCTTTCGACGAAATCAGCCGCGGAACGCAATTTTGTAAAAATGTCTGTGTCGCTCGAGCTTTGTGTGACGGTGCCGAGTTCTGTTGGAATGTTCAACGGTTCGTACCAAAGTGTTTACGTGCCCAAGGTAGCAAAGCATCGTTTAGGATCTTTTGGCGGTACACCTCTTGGTTTACCTTGACTCCATGTTCGATGAAAACCAGAGGAGTGCGTCCATCTGCAGTCACTGCAGCCCAAACCATAACATAAGCTGGTGATTGCTTGCGCATGGCAACTTGTTTGTCCAAATTATCGTTGTGCTCTAACCAAACTAGTGCTCTAACCAAACACGATGATTTTGTTTATTCACATACTGTTGAATGGTGAAAATTTTCTCATCAGAAAAGACAATTTTTGGAATCTCATCACGTTCGGCCAAGGTCTTCAATGCTCGTGTTCTTTCAAGCCTAACTTTTTTTTGTGCCTTCGTAAGATCTTGAACTTTTTGTATCTTGTAGGGCTTCAAGTGTAGTTCATTTTTCAATATGGTTTGAATGCTGTATCGTGAAACATGTGCGGCTAATTGATTGGCACTTTGACGAGGATTCCG
This sequence comes from Nephrotoma guestfalica, assembly GCA_963691935.1. Classification (NCBI taxonomy): domain Eukaryota; kingdom Metazoa; phylum Arthropoda; class Insecta; order Diptera; family Tipulidae; genus Nephrotoma; species Nephrotoma guestfalica. The sequence continues at coordinate 91,905,037 of OY829913.1, forward strand.
TTGGATTCGTTTCTTCACATTTCGTATCATTTCTTTTGATGTTGCTGTCTTTTTAGGACTGCCTCTGTTGCGTTTAGTGATGCTACCAGTTTCGTTGTATCGAGTTATGGTTCGATACACAAACATTTTATTCACATTCAAATGCTGGAGCTGACGAACTATTGCTGTTTGTGAATTTCCACCCAAATACAGTGCAATTACACTATTACGTTTGAATTATTTGTTGACATGTAAACAACTAACCAAACTTCAATCTGGCAAAAAATTGACGCGCGAAAATGACAACTACACAAATGACAGCAGAGTGACAGTAGCAGTAACATTGGGCTCAGCCACCCCATAAATAAAAAGAGAAAGATGGATTATGCAGTGTAAATCCCTTCATTGACACCAGCGCGCGTGTCTATCTTTTAAACCTTAATAAAGATCGGTTTGAGTTTTTGTTGTTGTTCACGTAAAATTGAAGGTCGGTATTTGTTTTTATTTTATTCGTAAACACATGTGTCGAGGTCGATGGAGTGACGAAACGAAATAGAGAAATTATGTTATTGTTTTCTTTTATGTAGAAAAGGGAATTGAAGGAAGACGAGTTAAAGTAGAATACATAATGTATTGTTGTTTCCACAAAATTATTTTTCCTCTCGCCCTTTCAATATTATGAACAGAAAAACGAACGATTAACGTTCAAATACGACCCAACAATCGATTACGCAGCAGATATATCGTTCAATTTCGGAACAATGAGCATTGTTTCATCGCACTGCTTTGAGGTTTCGACACGAACCGCCGGATTATGTTGTGCGAGCGGAAATGTCATATTACTACAATTGACATCGCCACCAGAGCCACTGGCATCATTGCTTTCTGGTCGAGAACCTCGAGCAAGCAAGAAATGCGATTGAATACATCGTAATTCGTGCAACCTCTTGTCGGACATCATCAAGCACAAATCCTCTATAGAAATCAACGCCTCGTTGTGAATCTCCGCGTTAAATTCAAGTTCGGAATTCGCTGTTGTTGTACGCCTACGCACTCGATGCAAAATATCTTCAGCCAAATTGTGTTTGTATTTGTTCCACATTCGATGGAAAACACGTTGAAATGATGATGGCAAAAAGTGATCAAATTTGATACACAGTAGACGAAATAACAGCATCAGCGAGTGTATATGGTCCCAATGAATGTCGTCCTCGAGTAAATTTAAATACTGACAGGCGACTCGTTCGTAGAAAAACAATAACAAACGCAGGTAAAACATTCGTCATTGCTCGGATGAACTGTGTAAATGTGCCCCAATGCATCAGTTGGATATACATTTACGTATCCAGGAATAAGCAGGGCTTCGATATCTCGACATCTCCAAAGCAGTGTGCACACCTGATTGAACCACAGTGGGACGACGTTCGTGTATTGAGAATGAAAATATTCTCCAAACCGCAAACGTATTTGATAGACTTTACAGAATTGCAGTACTCAACATTGCAATGTGCTTTAAATGTTTTGGAAAGCAACGGCGAATACAGAACAATCCAGCTGTTGTCGACTACAACGTAGTTATATTTGACTTTCAACGTTATGGTTCTGCCATTATCCACTACAGAGCGACGACGATACAGAGGGTAACTGTCATTGTCTGTGATTGTGTCATCCAACAAAGCACGCAGATAATGTTTGGAGCATTTGTTTTCGATCATGCACGATGATTTCCGATTGTGATCGCCACAGGATGGAAATAATGGGAAATCTGCCATCTCTAAGGGTGCAACCGTCAAGGCCATTCACTCATGCTGGCGTTGATTATGCAGGTCCACTACAGTTAAATACGAGCAAAAGTAGAGGATATAAAACTTATACAGGCTATATAGCGATTTTCATCTGTCTTCATTCATTGCAGCTTTCAAGAGATTCAGCTCTAGACGAGTATTATGCAGTGACATGTACAGCGACAACGCAACAAACTTCATTGAAGCCAACAACCAGCTGAAAAAAATGAAAAAACAAGCTCTAGTGGACTTTAACAAAATCGTATCAGAAGAGCTAGCTTCAGAAGGTATGATGGCATTTCCAACCACCAGCATCATCTCATTTTGTTGGATTATGGGAAGCTGGCGTGAAGTCAGTCAAAACCCAGCTGAAGAAGATTTTGGGAAATACCACACTGACCTACGAAGAATTGACAAACGTTTTAAATCAAATAGAGGCAGTACTAAATTCTAGACCTCTATGTCCAATAACTAATGACATAAATGATCTAGAGGTACTTACACCAGGTCACTTTCTAGTAGGCTCATCAATAACAACAGAGCCCGAAGGTGATCTAACGGCTTCAAACATTAATAGACTGTCAAGGTGGCAGCTACTGGAAAAATTAAAACAAGACTTTTGGGAGAGATGGAGCAACGAATATCTTCGAAGGCTACAACAACGTCCAAAGTGGTTACATACGAAGCCACAAATCAACATAGGGGATCTCGTTCTTCTAATAGAAGAAAAACTTACCTCCTTCTAAATGGATGAGGGGGGTCATCTTAGTACGCGGCGCAGGAAATTCTATTTACAAAAGGGCCATCACAAAACTCTCAACTCTGCCAAAAGAAGAACCACTAACAACAGATAGGTGCGAAGATACAGTTGTGGCAAATATCAACCCAAGGCTATTGCTGTATACACTCTCTCTGCATGCTGGGAGCGGTAGTAGTCCAAGGAACAACAATGAAATACAACATATCACGATTCACCGCTCATCCTGGGATTTACTTTGATAAAATTGGTCAAGGTATTCTAATCAACGGTGAGTGAAAGATCATAACGTACTTTAATCTTACACAATATTTGGCTGAACTAGACTATCTAGAGCACTGTACTCGTCAGCTGGACAGATTACGCATAATCGGGACTAAGCATGGTGTTATGCTGATAGCTCCAGCCCACACGGATACCATGAAACACTGCAAAACTATTGTATCCCAAATAAAATCGTCCCACGTTGAGTTAAAGGAGCAAAATAATATAATAAACTGTTTAGGTGAAAACAAAATTGCTCGCCAAAAATGGTCTCCTTTCGATTTTATTGGCACGATTGCTAATGAATTATTCGGCGTGCTTGACCAACGTGCTGGTAACGCCTACAAGGACAGCATCGAACAATTAAATGCAAATCAACACCACCACCAGAAATTACTACAACAACAGATGTCGATATTGGAATCAACGATCAATTTGATTAAGCACAATTATCAAGAAACCAGTCGAAAGTTCGAGACATTCACAAATATTCTGGATAATATAATGTTTCATAAAAAGTTCACTGATTTAGCTATTCACACTATGATGGAAATAATCAAACTCCGTACGCTTCAATCCACAATAATCGACACTATCACAGAGGTTCATCAAGGAAGACTAGACCTTCTCATACTAACACCGCACCAACTCCAAGGGCAGCTCGGGCAAATCATTCAAGACCTGAAACCAAGTCAAGACATACCTTTTCGAACCAATAACGTAGCTGCCATGTACAAGATAATTCAAACCAAAACAATAAAAATAGGAGATATATTCATATTCGAAATCAAAATTCCATCGGTTCAGAGGGCACAATTTCATTTATATCAAGTCATACCAGTGCCTACCATTCATCAGCTGAAATATGTATACATCAAACCAACTTCGAACTACCTGATGATCACGTTACAACAAAATCAATACATGACACTTTCGCTGATGAATTCAATTCATGCACTTCTTTCAAGCAGATGAGTGAGTGCAACTACTCAAACGAATTAGAGATCTCCCAACAAGCTGCGTAGATACAATGCCTGGATTTTTGTGATAAAATCCAGGACGCGTTGCAACCTCATATGCAAAAACGATGGCGGTAGGACAACTGAAACAACCACTATTTTCATTGAAGGAGCTGGAATTCTGCAACTTTATCGAACCTGCATCTTGAAAGGGGACACATTTACAGTGTCGGGATTTAGGACATCCAACAGTAAACTCGAAATATCATTTTTGAAACAATTTAATCTAACTGATTTGATAAACGAAGACCACAGAACAAAGGTTAAATCTACATCAATATCAACCTTATCGGAAATTGAAGTTATAGAGACCTCAATTCAGCAGCAAAAGCGACTGTTAGAGGCATCAACAGCCGATGTAAACGTGCCTGAGTATCGACATTACGTGACAATATACTTGTTCTTCCCAGTAATTCTTGCGGTTATTACTTGCATAATGCTTAGAAAAATAAGACATCATGCAGTCACCTCCCAGCAGGCCGACCCACTACCGGATGCATAAGGGCCCGGGAATATCTTGTGAACACAATATGCATATACATCATCAGACTGCTGCACATTCGGATACCATACACCATTGGATCTAATTTAATTTTAATTGTAATATAAACACTTTTGGCATTTACATACTTTTGTATTTTTTTATGTAAACTGCTTAGGCAGCAGTAAATTTTATATAAAAAGAACTCTAATGTAATAAAAACTGCTAGAATAAAGGAAAAATTCAACTTAAACACTTGTTCTCATTAATAAGCCCCACCAGTGGTAACCTATTATTAATATTATATTAAAGACATCAGACATAGCTCATGCGAATATAACCGCGAGCTGCCTAGTCATAGCAAATGTTTGTCCAGTATTTTTCTTTATCTTTGTAAATTTGATCTTTTGAGCGGATTTTATGTTCCCTGATAATGCAATAGATGCTTGAAGGGAGAATTGGAAATACACTTGTTACCATAATATTTACGATTTAAGTAGAACTTTACAATGTTTACAACACAAACATTGTGTTTAGCGACTAAACCAAGATGTAATTACAAGGTTATGTAAATCTACCTCCCTAAGCTGAAATAGTGAAAATAAAAAATAATGACTACGAAGTGCTTTATTCAATGCTGAATTTACCTTTTAGGTTGACGGTGCCAAAGTCACAGACCCTAACATTTGTAGGCTAATAAAATTCCCAATTTGGTGTACTAATTGAATATTTTTAAAATTTCAGAAATAAATCATGGTCAATATGTGAAGGTTGAAATGACTTGTAATATAATATCAGAACATTTTACACTGCCATCTATTAATAGCGCTTCAAATTAAATTCTCTTCTAAATCCATCTCGAGTGATATTAATGCATTATATTTAATTAATTTAACGAAAACTCGTAAGCATTTCTTGCAATCTGTTGCTAAATATTTTCTTTTCGTATTTTTGTTTTGTTAAACTGTTGTTTGCTGAAAATTCCTTTTTGTTTTAAAGCGCTTTTTAAATTTTATACCGAGGTAAGTACACGAACTAAAATATATAATGTAAGGTTAGTGATCTTTTCTTGGATAATATTTTTAAGAAAATATTCTCGTACGTATAGCAATATACTCGTATAAGAAAAAAATAATAAAAGAAATTCCAAAAGATAATGGATGATGAATAATCGTGATAGATAATTTTTGTTGTTGTTGTGTACTTATTTTGTTATTATTGTTTAGTTTAAAATTAATATTTTGAGATATAAATTTTTTGCTGTTCATGATCGCGTTTGTAAATTGCCGAATATTTTGTTATATAGACAGGATTAGATGATAAATTTCTGGATAGCGCAATTTTATGATTATGTACTCCTATATAAATGTAACACTTAATCGTATTGAAAATATTTATTTTTTTCAGTTTAAATTTTAAGACACAAAACTAATCTGATTTTTTTGTATTTTGTTAAGAAGAAGAAAATTAAGTCACGTCTTATAATACATAATACAGCATTAACATTATATTATTGTTCAATATGTCGGATTTTCAAGGTTCGCTTTTTGTGTTTTGGAAATAAAACGAATTTTTATAATTTCAGTTTTAATTTTAAGACAACACCAAGATAATGTTGAAACTGAAATTATTAAAGTGCGCGCGAGTGTATGCGATTTATTTATATAAAATGAATGACTCCAAACGGAATACGTTCTAAGCGCCACTATATACACCTGCGTGTGTGCGACTGTCTAAAAATACCCTGGCATGTCCAGAATAATTCCGTTCTTATCACATAGAATTACCATAAAATGTAAATTTAATTAATTCCAATGGCAAAACTAAGTCAGTTTAACGTGTGGATTAAAAGTGTTAAAAAATAGTAATTACCTAAAAAACGAGTTTTAGTTAATAAAAAAAATGGATATTCAGATAAAACAACACGAAAAATAAGTAGAAAGATCTAACTATGCGATATACCGCGAACAGAAAATTTATTGAGTTAACAACTTATACTTCGGTATAAAATTCTTTTATATTACTAAAAGATTATTTTAAAGACGAACACTGAAAAATTTCTAAAGAATTATCGCTTTTTATTATGAGTTTTAATTGCTGCCTATTGTTTACCGCTCTGACAAGATTTGTAGCATATTTTTCGGTTAATTTTTTTTTAGCATCGAGCGTATTGAACCGAAATCAAAGGTGAGAGATCAAAAAGTTTATGGATTGAAGAAAGATCTAAAGGCCGCGCTCAGCATGAGAGATTCAAATGTCCGATTTGTAATTTATTTCATTATTGCATAACAAGTATAGTTTTGACATTCCCGCGTATACCTGTTACTTTGCTGTGTTTCTTAGTAGTATATGGTTAAACGAGCGTGTTTATTCTTCGTGCGAATAACATTTATTTTAACTCGGTTTTCAATGGTAAATTTCAATGGTATTTTCGGAAATCATATCCTGGAAATCAAAATCTCGAAAATTAAAATCCCGAAAATCAAAACCCCCAAAATTTAGAATCCGGATTACAAAATCCCGGATTCCATATCGATAACGATTTTTAATGAGAACAAATACTTGTATCCGTCTTTGTTAGTGAAAATCCTGTTTTTTTAAAAATCTATACACATTTTCAAAATCCTATTTAAACTCACAACAAAGTTTGTAGTACGGAATTAAAATTCTAAGGTTTTGCCCGTGCTACTCCAGTTTTGATCGTATAAGCTCTGTCGATTTACCATGTTAAATGGAACTGAAACTAGCCTGAGTTTACCTCAAAATCGGTATCGTGTCGGTCAGTCTCGCAAAAAGGAGAATCGCTCTTTGTACACTTATTAGTGTTATTCGATGGTGGCAGTTTATTCTATCCGCCCATCATCAAGTCACGGATGCAACCACTATACTTTCGTATATCTTACTCAATAAAACCTTTTTGCTACTCTCTGCAACTATTTTGACGTGCGAGGTTACACTAAGCCTTTCATCAAAATCAACCCCCAACCACTTTACCGATGATAACATATATATTTTCCTCTCACTAACAGCCACCATAGGTCGTCTCCCTAATGTCAAGTGAACCTTTGAATTGGATCATAACGGTTTTGGATCCTCCTCCATTTTATTGCTGGTGTACCAACTAAACATCCTGTCTATGTATTGCTGGAAAAGAGCATGACTTTGTCGTCTGCGAATGCTACTTCTTCTACATCATCCTGCATACTATTGTTGAAAACTGTGTTCTAGAAATGCGGGCCAATATTATAAGCGTGCCATGATTTAACACTACGTTAGCTACTGTATCAGAGAAGTAGCTGTTAATGATCGATTAAGTATTAAATGTGCAGTCCACTCTTCTTAAACTCTTCTTAATACGTCTAAGACATACTTTTGCTCTGATTCCTTTACTGTGTTATCGGTGTTTCTTCCGCTATTCTGCAATATATTCAACAATCTGCCAGTAAGCAATTTCTCCCGTAATTTACCTAAAATCAGCAGCAATATGATTGATTGGCCTCTATGCTTTGGGATCGGCGTGGTCTCTATCACCATCCTTTTTGTTGATTATTATAGTTTGCCATTTTTACTCACACAAGCATTTAAGAAGCTAGTTCCTCTTGTATTCATTAGTATTGTCTTCCCAACATGTTATGGCCAGTTTTCCTGAGCTAAATTTGTGCATGAGGCCCCACAGTTCTGAATTACCATTTTTCGTAATGAATTGGTGTAAGCTGATTTGGCTTGACCAATTAATGCTGTTAATGTATTCATTATGGCATGACACATAGTGTGGTTTTTTCGCACGCAAGTAAGAGTTTGATTCTCTCTGATAAAACGTTCAGAGCTTATGAACTCTAGTTCGTTTGTTTTTAAAGTCGTTTGACCACCACGGCTGTTTAGGTGTTCTATCAAGTTTTTGAGGAAAACATTTGTCGCAGACACTAGTTAGGGTTTTGATGATAACCCGCTCCATTCAGTCTATATCATCATTAGATTGATACATGTAATTGGTTGGCTATCTCTAGCTATTTTATTCCCAGCAGACTGGAGAACCGTTAACTGGAGAATAGTTAACGTGCTTAAGTGAGTTGGACCTTGGAATCTTATCGCTTATCTCACCTGTGTATGACAAGGGAGGCGTCGAAACAATGAACATTATTGTTCTATGATCACGTGTGGTCCAGTTTTCTGTCGCTGACCAGTTGGTTACTCTTCTCAACAATCCGCCCGTTACTAATGTAAGTTCAATATTCGACTCCCCCTTATGACTATATGAAATTGGTTGTCCAACTTCATTCACAATGAAGAGATTAATTCGTGCAATAAATTCTTCAATGAATGTTACCCTATAACTGGCGTCATTATTGTGCCATAATCGTGACTTTGAGTTAAAATCCCCCGTAATTATGACTTGATGGTGTTTTAGGCCATTCAAAATGTATTGTAATTTGTTTACATATATCATTGGATCGTCTAAATATTGGAAGTAGAAGCTTACTAGCTAAAATTTAACTATGTTTGATTTAACTTCAACGCATAGGCAATGCGAGTCCCTGTACTGAGTAATTTTGAGCACTTCCAGATTGTCATTGAAGCCGCATTAGCAGACTTCCAAACTCCTTAAAGTCAAGCTTAGGATAGTAGGTACCGAAGCCTGAATAATAAAGTTTATTGCGTGAATTGCCATTGTAAAAGGCTATAGTGACAATAGCATAGACAGTTCATCCCTAAGTTTTTGAGAAATTTATAAATCTCTCGAAGCATAGACCATAATGAGTTAGAAAAATTGAACTCAGGCAATGTCATTAGCCATATTAATTTCCGAAATTAATATGAAATTAATATTAATTCCGAGCTATGCTTTTGAGAATTTGTCGGTACCTTGTGAGTGCCCTTAATACATTCCACGCCCCGTTGTATTTCAATCGATAGGCAGCAGCACAAGCTGTGCTTAAAATAAAGGTTTGCAGTTGAGGACGGAAAATAATGGTTTCCATGACAATGAGTGGAGTAGACGACAAAGCAGCAATCTTAGCCCTACACACAATACCATTAAGTTTTAACAATGAAACACTTTAAGTTGACTAACGGCCGCCACACAATAGACCTATAGGTAAAACTCAACATTTTCACAGACAATCCCCAGGAAGTGTCAAAAACTCCGCGACATTGCCAAAATATAGCAATCGCTTTTCTAGAAAAATGAGTTTTCCGGAAAATCTAGGGGAACATTGGGTGTAATATTCAAAAGATTTATACCTCAAAATTGCATGGCTGATTGATTCCAATACATTTTCGATCGATAACGATTATGCTCGACTACTAAAGAAGTTTCCTTCCCCTACAGCCGAACCAAACTACAATTTACCCGTTAAACATTTCGTGGTTCATCATACTGTAACGACAGATCATTTACCTGTATCTCGACCACGAAAACTAGATCCAATTCGCCACAAAGCTGCGTATACCAAATTTCAAGATATGGTAGAATTAGGGATTAACCGCGCATCGGCATCACCCGTCTCTTGTCCTCTTCACATAGTACGAAAGGAAAATAACGATTGGAGACTGTGTGGGTATTACTCGATACCACACATCCAAAATTTCGCGATGAATTTACATGGATGCTCTTACTACTCCAAAATCGATCTCGTCAGAGCCTATCATTTAATTCCCGTGGCACCCGAGGATGTACACAAAACGGCAGTTACGACACCATTTGACCTTTTCGAATTTATACGTATGCCATTTGGTCTAAGAAACGCCGCTCGAACGCTTCAGCAATTCATCAACGAAGTCACGCGCGTTTTGGACTTCATATTCACATACATCGGCGACATTCTTGCGGCATCGAAAAATGAGAAACAACACAAACTACATCTCGAACAACTTTTTAAATGACTCAATGAGTTTGGGTCAACATTAAAAGTGCTAAATGCGTTTTTGGTTCGAACTCTCTCGATTTCATCAGCCACACGATTACGCCGAATGGTATTCTGTCTCCGAGAAAACGAATTGATGCCATTACGAATTTCCCACTACAACTACGATCAAACGTATTTAGCAATTTATCGGCATGGTCAATTACTACCATCGCTTTATACTGAAACTAGCTAAAACGCCCCAATCTACGAACACATGGCTGCTCTACTAAAGAAGCCCAAGGCACCGAAAAACTTTTCTTGGAGCATTTACGAAATTAAAAATGGATTTAGGTACAGTCACGTTATTGACACGTCCTCTGAACGAAGAGAAGTTCAGTATTACGACGGATGCATCGAACACTGCTGTCGGAGCAATTTTACAGCAATACGATAACGAATATTGGGTACCATTAGGTTTCTTTTCAAAAAACTCACGAATACCGAACGAAAGTATTCGGCATTCGATAGGGAATTACTCGCGATCTACCTCTCGATGAAATATTTTAAATATTTCATTGAAGGTCGTGACTTTACTATTTACACCGACCATAAACCTCTGACTAGAGCGGAAACATAATCCACGGCAGACAAGGCATTTGGATTGCATCAGTCAAATTTACCACGAATATTCGACATGTGAACGGTAAAGATAACGTTGTCGCGGATACGCTATCCCGCACAATCGACAACGAAACGGCAACATCGAACGACAATCGAATCATCATTGAGAATTTACTTTCCGGTTCCCAATGTCACGCTAGCTCGTCTTATAAACTAGAGCTATTTAAACTGCCCGACATGGAAATATACTGCGCAACATCGAAAGGTGCGATAGGACGCAAAATATTCGACTCAACTGAACAAATTTACACAACATTTCACATCCCGGTATTCGCGCTACTCGTAAATTGATTGCCGCTCGATATTTCTGGCCAAGCATAAACAAAGACGTAGGTAATTGGGCACAAGCTTGTTTATCATGCCAGCAATCGAAAGTCCAACGGCATACAAGGCAACGATTGGACGATTCGAAGTTCCACCAGATCGATTCGAACGCATCCATTCGTATATAGTTGGTCCGCTTCCACCGTCCAATGAATATACTTACCCCTTAACCTGTGACATCGCTTCACTCGATGGCCCGAAGCTTATTGCATGACCGATACGTTTGCACACGCTAAAACATTCGCAGGCAATTACATATCTCGATTCGGCGTTCCGCAAACGAAAACAACCCACCAAGGTACGCAATTCGAATAAAAAAAATTCGCCGAATTAACGAAACTCCTTGGTTTATATCGAATACTCACGACTGCGTATTATCCGCAAGCGAATGGGATGGTCGAACGATTTCATCGTCAGCGGGAAAACACTATTTATTGGAGCCCCGACATAGTCGTCGACCAATTACGCATAACTATTCAAAATCTTATCCCCACGAATACTCGATAAACACTACAAAATGATATTCTTGTCCCGAAGTTGCTTGATAATTGCGAATCATAGCCTAACCAATCAACTCCTAAACTTTTCGTTATTCAAACTAGGAGCGGGGTACTGTTGCAAATCAATTATTCGCAAAATAATTGATTTTACAAGAATCGACGAATACGACATAAAATACGTGATATTCAACTGTGCGGCATTAAATAAATTCGATAGTTAATTAACCGACATCAACTTCTATAATCAACCGCGCACGAGCGCACGACACTCGATTTATAATGTTTAGGTGTTTTATAAACTTTTATGGAACCATCCTTCAATTTGTAATTAGGTTTCCGTATCATTCTAGTAGAATGAACAATAACAGTAACAACACTTTAATTAGAACAATTAGAGAATTAAAAAGGTATTTGTTGCATACTTTTGTATATGTGGGCCGGTCTTTGGAAAATATGCTTGATTTTCGATTCTGCGTAGTTTTGTTCTTCTATTTCGAAGTGCAAGGAGGACCGCCTCGTATCAATATCTCCCAGATTCCAAAACGCATTGAATTTTGCTCCAGGTCTTGATGACTGTTGCAGCAATTTGCTTCCATAATTTTGCATTTGCCATTTCCTTTTCTTTACTTTATGCAATGTTAGAGTTTGAACTCACTCGCATGCAGAGAGTCAAACCTGAACTTAACCTAAAACCGATATTAACCGAAATATTTTTATTGAGTTCAAAACCGAAACGGTAACGAACATAATTATAGATAGAACGTTAACCATAACCGGAACGTAATTTTAAACGGTTCAATTCATCGTTCTATTTCGTTTCGGTTCCCTCTTTAAATTTCGGCTATAACACTTAAATGTTGAGTCTAAAATTAAAGCTCCTAACAATCAACATCGCCTAACAATTATGTTTTCAAATATTTAAAATGAAAATATAATGTCATTTCAAAATTGGTGGAGATTGTTACCGCTAAAGTACGAAATTCGTAAACGTGCGATTAAAATTAGAAGAACTGTTTAACTGAAACCTAATTTATGAAATGAGAGTCCTACATTCCAGAAATAGTACCGTCGGATAATTTTTATGGTACGTAGTATCGTATCTAGCCAGGCTTGAGCAAGCCGCTCGAGGCAAAAACCTTTCGGAAGCACAGAAACTTGAAGCAACAGAATTTATTTTCAATATCGCAGAACTCCACCCAAAATATAACGACCACAACAAAATTATTGAGTCACTGGCGCATTACAATGTACGAAGTGAACTTTTTTCACGGCCATTTGTGGTTGCAAGCGAACAGCTTTCAGGTGAAATATGGTGGGCAAGAGTTTGCTCTCTTTACCATTAAGTACTGCATCAACAGCTGCAACGGAAGAAATAGTCAGCACGTACGGTTTTATACACAGCTCAAGACGTAATCGATTAACCGTTGAGCGTGCCGGGAAACTAACTTACATTTTGCACAACTACAACTTGGAGAGATCAGAAATTGGTAGAACTGGTAATGCAGATATATCTATTCCTACAGAATCAGATAGAAATACAGGTCAGTTATTTGTTGAAAAACATGTAGACTCATATTTGTTCGAAGAAGAAGGTGATCTGGAGCTACTTGTACATACTTCGAATTTGGATTTGAATGAGGATGACTTATCCAGTCAGGACGACCCAAATACTGAATAAATGGTTGCGAATTTGGGATATTGAATAAGATGGTTTAATTTAAGTCTGAAACTGAAGTCTGAAATTGATTATTTATTTTTATTTTTAATTGAAATATATATATGATTTGTTTGCACGTAGATTATGTTTTATCTGTCTTTTGCCCCTCAGCCTATGGTACTCAGAGAGCTTCGGCTGTCTCTGTGTACACCTACGTAACACGTATAGCAAACTGCTACCGAGAACCAAATGCCATTGCTATAAATTGGCTAAAACAAACAATGAGTACAACAAATGCGGAATGTAATACCCCCGGTGGTACAGCAGCAGATATGCTGCCAAATCCACACTCTTCGGAGACAAGCCCAACAGATTCGAGTGTGAGCCAATCATTGTTTAACCCATTTGGACGAGGTTCCAAATTATCAAGATCACCATGATCTTCAACTGGGAATGTATTTCAGTACGAGAAGGAAAATTCCGAACTTTGTGAACAGCTAACAGAAATAAAGGAATTTACAACTAAACTGAAAGAAGAATTTACAAATTTAAAGACAGAGAATGAAGAACTGAAAAAAGCAGTTGAAACAAGAGCAGAACTTGAGACGGCACCTAGCCCTGCAGTTGATGAGACATTAATCCATTCCATACGGATGAAGAAGAATTAGAAAGAGAAACAAATTGGATGTTGAACCGGAATAAAAGACCAAGTAAGAAAAGGAAAGCGCAACACTCACCAGAAATGGCAGTAACTTTACCATCAACTTCAAAAGAGGTTTCTAGAAACCAGTTAATCATCAAGAAACAACTAGCTCTAGAACAACAACCAGCTAAATCTAATAAAAATCACCTCCACCAATAAATGTCGTCGGGATATCAAATTTCTCCACTATACAATCGATTACGATAGCCGAGTACAAACTCGTATCTCTAAACAACGGCGTCTGGAAAATTAATGTTGTAGACTCTGAAACTTATAGAGCTTTGGCGACAAAGCTTAATTCCGAGGGGCATCAGTGGTTTACCTATGAGGATAAGAATGATCGCCCAATCAAAGTTATGGCTAGAAGTCTTCACCCAACCTGTGCAAAACAGGAAATTATTAAGGATCTCAAGCAAAAGGGTTTTAGAATAGAAAATGCTGAAAACATCATTAAGAAAGAAAACATCGAAACTGAAGAAGGAGTTCAAATTAACAAAAGAGGGCTTCAACTATTTATGCAAACAAAAAGTGGAAGATGTGTATAATGTCAAGGCAATACTTAGCATGAGAGATAAAATAGAGCCATTGAAAAAAAATAGCGGATTAATACCGAATTGCAAAAAATGTCAAGGTTTTAATCATACGCAAAAATATTGCCAAATGTGTCAATTGCAATAAGCCACATCCCGCAAACTACCGGGGATGTGAAATAGCTAAGGAGCTACAAAGAATAAGAAATAAAACGCGAAAACAAAGTCCAGGAATATCGGTAAAAAATTATCAAACCTCCACCAAAGAGGAACCTAAACCTCATGCTAGTAAAACGGGAGAACCAAAACTAGACTCGCAAGTAGTCATGACAAAACCAGATATTTCGGAGGGCACTACCAAAGGTACAACAGTGCTCAAAAAGATACTTTGAAGCATGGAACCTCTTAACATTCGTCTGGCTAAATAAGAGAAATGCCTTCAAGCTCTAAGCAACAGGCTAGATAAGCAAGACTCTCTAAATGAAATGAAATCCATGCTCTATTAAAATGATGCAAACAACAACAAATAAAACATTAAGAGTAGTAACATGGAATGCAAATGGGCCAATGCAACTTATTCTAGAATTAGAAATTTTCCTAAATACTGAAAAAATAGATATTAGTATCGGAAACCAATTATACTTCAACTTCATATCTTAAATTCCAGCAGAAAGCGCAAGGGGAGGACCGTCAGTGGTTATAAAAGAAAACATCAAACACTTTTATATCTTAAAATTTAAGAGGAATTTATGCAAGTAGGCACCTTAAAAGTATTTACAAATAATAACAAGGAATATAGTATATCGCCAATATATTGCCCCTCAAGATATAATTTAATTAAAGAAATAGTCTTCGCACGTTATTTAAATCACTTGGATCAAGTTTGAAAATTTGAGGTGATTTTAATGCAAAAAACACCTACTGGGGATCAAGAGTAACATCTAAAAATGGAAGAGAGCTGTTTGCAGCAGAAAGACTAGGCAATTGCGATATTTATTCCGGAGATCAATCAACTTATTGGCATACGGGTAGAAACAAACTACCCGATATCATTGACTTCTATATCACCTAAGGTATAGACAAAAACTACATACACCTAGAAAGCAGCGAGGGGATTATGTCGGATCACACGCCTGTTATATTATGACAATCAGTGCAAAGATTGTTAAAAAAAACTAGCCCACTTTCGCTAACGAACAAAAAAACCTGCTGGGAAAAATTCCAGAAACTTGTTGAGGATAATATTGATCTTCTGGTGCCAATTAAAAACCCGATACAGCTAGAAGAACAAATAGAACAACTCAACAACAGTATACAAGAAGCGGCGTGGAGTAGTAGTTAGGGAACTGGTTACAGCAAAACGAAAAGCAAGAAAGGCCTGGCAAATAAGCCGGGCGCCAGAATATAAAACAACTCTAAATTTTTTATCCAATAAACTAAAGTTGCTAATTAAATAAATCAAAAACGAATTCATTAATAAATACTTGAGTGGGGCCTTACTGGGAAAAAGATACCGAGTACTCCTTTTGGAAAGCGACAAAAAGTTTAAAACGACCTAAACTACAAATTCCACCAGTTAAAAATGAAGATGGTACATGGGCTATAAGTGCAAACCATAAAGCTTCGTTGTTTCCAACCCACCTTGAGAACACTTTCCAGCCTCTACCTAGACAAACTGCAGAGGAAAACATACCACCAGTATATAAAATGGATAACTGCAATATATCTCCTGTCACACTACAAGAATTAAAAGAGGAATTCAATCTTAACCTAAATACAAAGAAATCTCCAGGATTTGATTTATTACAGAACAAATATTAAAAGCTCTTCCTGAAAAAGGACTACGTAAACTACTCCAAATAATTAACGAAGTGTTCAGACTACACACGTTCCAAATCAATGGAAAGTAGCAGAAGTAATTATGATACCTAAACCAAACAAACCACTTAATGACACAAATTCGTATAGGCCGATTTCCTTACTCCCAATAATTTCAAAATTATTAGAGAAACTACTCCTCAAGAGACTCAAACCAATTAGAGTAGAAAAAAATCGTATTCCTCCACATAAATTTGGCTTCCAAGAAAACCATTCAAGAATAGAACAAGTACACCGTTTGTAAATTACAAACATAATTGAAGACGTACATGAAAATAAGTAAGTATGTTCGCGCGTCTTCTTGGATGTAGCACAGGCCTTCGACAGAGTATGGCATAAAGGCTTGGAATATATATTACAAAGAAACTTACCAAAGCAGTTTTATGAAATTCTAAAATCTTACATATCTAACCGACACTTTCGAGTTAAATTAGATGGCGAATACTGAGAAATTAAGGTAGCGTTCTGGGACCAACTTTATATGTTCTATACATCTCGGACCTGCCAACGATAGAGGAGACTAACATAGCAACGTTTGTGGATGATACGGCCATCTTAGCAGTTGCTAATAGCATAGAAGAATCTACAAGCAAATTGCAAAGAGCTACTAATATTGTCAGTACCTGGACCAAGAGATGGCGAATAAAACTTAATGAAACAAAATCTGTTCACGTAAACTTTACTAATAAGAAGATCAACTGGATACCAGTAGAACTGAACTCTCAGCAAATTCCCTATGCAAACACGGCAAAATATCTAGGCATAACCCTAGATACGAAACTAAAATGGAAAGAGCATGTGAAAAAGAAAAAAGAAGAGTTAAACATCAAATACAGAAAGATGGATTGGCTCTTACGAAGAAATTCTGAGCTAACACTACATAATAAATTGTTACTTTACCGGCAAATCATAAAACCTGTGTGGACTTACGGTATTCACCTCTGGGGCTGTACAAAGAAAACCAATGTCAATATCATCCAGTCATTCCAAAGCAAAGTCCTACGTGGAATAGTTAATGCACCGTGGTACATAAGAAATGACAACCTCCAAAGAGATCTGAAGATGGATTTCGTCAGTGAAGAAATAAGCAAACATGCGAGAAAACACATACAACGTATTAGTGTACACCAAAACGCTGAGATACGTCGTATGTTGGATGATTCAAACTTAGTAAAACGGTTGCGAAGGAAGAAACCACATGATCTACTAGATCCAATCAGGATCGACTAGGGGGGGGGGGCTACAACCCTTCAAACAAGAATAGAAATTATGAAAGATACATTACTAGATGATTTGTAAATCAGTTGTAATAAATAAATATAAATAAAAAAAAAAATCTGTCTTTTGACCAATACTCAAAATTTCACAATTTCGACTTACGAGTAATTTTACAACACTAGTTCCATCTATATTGACCGCTTTATCGAAAAATCATGTTAGAATCCCATTTCCATCGCACCTATCGAATTTCAACAAAATCTGTTAAGAAATGGCCAAATTCCATCCCTATTAGAAATTTTCTAGAACTCTATCGCAGTCATTTTTTAATTTTGTCACA
The DNA here is from genome assembly GCA_963691935.1 of Nephrotoma guestfalica. Classification (NCBI taxonomy): domain Eukaryota; kingdom Metazoa; phylum Arthropoda; class Insecta; order Diptera; family Tipulidae; genus Nephrotoma; species Nephrotoma guestfalica. The sequence continues at coordinate 91,922,998 of OY829913.1, forward strand.
AAATCATTTAAGAGTCCCATTTTGGGATTTTAAAAACCGGAATTTTGAAAACCAGGATTTCGTTACACACCCGTACAAAAATTGTAGTTTTATTTGTTTCCAATGCAATCGTGTGTTTAGAAAGAGAATGGAAAGAGACCATAATATGATTTTAAACCATGACGTAATACAACAACAACAAATATAAAAGCTCATTATTTATTCATTTTCCACGTTGATGTTCATACAGTTTTAAAAGTTTTCTTGAATCCTATTTTGGACTAATTATAGTTTGAACTTTTCTTTATTTTTCTGTATAAAAGTGGCCGTTTTTCATTATTTTCAATGAGAAATATAAATTTATTTACCCAATATTTTAAGTTTAGTGGAAAAAGCTCGAACAGGAAGGCTCTATTAATCTAGATGGCTCTGATTTTATACGCAGCGTTCCCCTACAACTTTTTGGAAAGTTCTTGTTTTTTAATTGGATTGGGTCTTGTAAAAAGAGAAAACACTCATTACTGCCGTAGTAACAGGACAAAGTAATTTTAATACGATTTTGAGCTAACAAAATACACTGTTAAATTTAATTGTAAACAGTAAACGTCGTTATTGGTTTTAGAAAAAGCATTTCCTCCTGGAAAATTGGTCATTTTCAAATAGAATTAATTTACCAAACCGTATGGTGATTACTTAGAGAATATAGAGAACCGAATTTATATTTAATATAAAATACCGTGCAACTATTTCCCAAGAGTATCACCGACCGGTGAATTAAACTCTGACCCCCATAAAGAAAACTGAATACGTCTATATTTGGACTTCGCTAAACATTAAATAATACTGGGTTTTTTTAGTCAGTCCAACTCTCATAACCATTAATAACAATTTTTTTAACAATGTGCAAATCGCCTCAAACATTCAACCATCATACATATGTTGTTGTTGTTGTTGTTGTTGTTATTTATTTTTAATTTTAGTTCACCGCAAATTACTTTTAAGCTTTCTATAAACTTTTTTTAACACCGCGCGCGTTCAACAACAAATTCACAAATAATAATTAATGATATTTTTGTAAGATGATCAAATAAAATATGTTTTTTTTTTTATTATGCGAGCGTAGAATAAGATCCCGGAATTTAATTTCTTAAAAATAAAATCATAATTACTAAATTCAATACGCGCGCTACAACACAACAAAGCTGTTCGTATATAAGATCATGAATATTGATCACGAATCAGAACGTGCGAATATACATCAAAGTCTTGTATTTTTTTTTAAGTGTATACACGTCGTATGTGGCCCACAGGCAAAATAAAAAGCGCGTAGAAAATTTTTATATATTTTATGCTGTCAATATTTAAATAAGACATTCAATCACATCGAATTTATGTTTTTATCAATAAACTAACAATATTTATAAATTGTTTTTTTTTTTATAGATAGTGATGTATACACACTATTTGTAAATTGAGTATAAATAAACATAAAAATAGATATCAAACGAACGTCCTAAAACATAAGTAGTTTTTCAATAGAATGGCTAGAAGTTTACGTATTCCCCGTATACAACATGGGTACGAGCATGTTAGGTTCTAACGATATTTTATGCGATCGCTAAATATTTGTACACCAATAAATCGGGATTATTACGAAATGGACATGTATATACGTTTTAATCAAAATGCAAAATTTTTATAATTCTTATCAAAAAAAATTTAAAATTTTTTTGAAATTATTCTTGTGAACTGGAACGTTTGTATTATTGGAGTTCTGTTTGTTTGCCAGATTGACGCAAATTTAGCTTTTTTTTGTCTGCCCATACTTTGTATGTTACGTATGCATGTAGTCAATTAAATATTGAGATTAACCTTTATTGAAGAAATGATAAGAAGTAAAATAAGTAAATAAAGGTATAAAATTGTTATTTTGTGTGTTGATATATGGATTTCTGCTCAAGGATGAAAAACCTATATACTCATAATGTGTGTGTAAACATAGTAGAAGGCTTGCAGAAAATTGTTAAGAAATAAGAAAATACGCAAACCTTTCACTTCTGTATATACAAACACAAATACATAAAACAAATACGTGTTGGCATATAACAGAAATTTCTTATTACGACCAATCAATCTAACAGCTCTTTGGTTTCCAGCCTTTCTAACAGCCAATAAAAAAAAATGTAAAATTAACATTCCTAATATATAATCAAATAATTATAATTATAAATACTACAGCTTATTATTTAGAATTTGTATATTTAAATTGAAAATTGTATTTCTTGTGTATTTTTGTCTTAACAATTTCATGGAAAACTAAAAAACAAGTTTTTGGTTTTTATTTGCTGTTACAAAAAGCTAAAGTACATAATGTACTGTACACTCGACCTGTAGATACTCGTATATAGATAATATTATTTGTGATTTCTTTTAAAAATAAACGTATGATGTCATGTGTCTTTTTACCTCTAAATATGTATTGTGGTTGTTTTGTCGTCTAACATGATACCTAAAATGCATTTTATGTAAATAAAGTTGATCTCCGGCATGTCGACCATTTAATACATGCGATGATGAAGTTTTTAACATTGTTATTATTTGGAGTACGGGATTTACAACCTCCACGAAGTATTCATAAATGGGTTACGCCCGTACAATATTCTGTAGAGCGAACGGTTGTGGTACCCAATCCCTTCGTAGTAGTGAAGCAGAATAGCAATTTAGGCAATCAAAACTATACAATATCAACATTGGTAAATCCACTCTCTGTGGAGACTGGCCCTATGGATCCGGGGGAAGGCCATCTATTGCATTATCACAAAATAAGAAGAAACTTAACATATCCTACCCAATGAAAGTTAGAGAGTTGGTAAAATAAAAACGGCAGGCACATAAAAGCTGGTAAATAACTAGAACACCGGAGAACAAAACAATTCTTAACAATTTAGGAAACAGTCTCAAATCATTTCTTAAAGGTAGTTTAACCGATGAAAAAATTCTGATTACTCACTTTCGAAGGTGACGAAGGGATTCAAACGACCCAAAATGCAAGTGCCTCCACTTTAAAAGGAGGATGGAACCTGGGAAAGAGGTGCTAAAGAGAAGGCTGATCTGTTTGCGGAGTATCGAGGATACTTTCCAACCACTAAAAAGCAACATGAATGTTAAAAAGGCCCCAGGGTATGACTTGATTACTTGCCAAATAATCAATACTCTACCAGATAAAGGATTTCGTAAGCTATTACACATAATCAATACAAGCTTTCGGTTGAAATATGTTATTATTATTATTATTATTATTATTATTATTATTACAATATATTTACAAGCATAAGCCGAAGCTTTTATACTACGAAAAAGAAACCAAAATCACAAAAGAAAAAAAAATTAACAATCCTCAAATATATACAAAATTATTTACAAAGGGGTATAAAAATAATATTACAAATTTTAATTACATTAATAATTTCTCTGTACAGTTAAATATACAAGTTTTTTAAAAATTTTAAGAGAATTAATATTTTTAAGTTCAAAGGGTAAACCATTCCAAATAATAAACGCATTCATCAAAACCGAATTATTAAACGTGTTACTTTTGTTAACGGGCAAGTTGATGTTTCTAGTGCGCAGAGACGTGGAAAAACTAAATTTTTCATACAAATATAAAGGCAATCCAGAGCTAATAATTCTAAAAATAAATACAGCTGTTCTATAGTGATAGTACTCGAACAAAGTACATCCCAAAATAGAAGTTTTTAAGCCAGAAATATGATCAAATTTTCTGAGGCCATGAACATATCGAATACAATTATTAAACGTAATTTCAAGTAGACGCCGAGAGGAACTGTCACATCCACAATAAATCACATCACAGTACATGAACAATGGTACAACCAAACTTTTAATCAAAAATACTCGCAACTGAATTGGACATATTTTTTTTATTAATCTTAGTGAATATAAACTATAATTGATACGTTGACACAATGTGCTAATATGGTCACTCCAAGTAAGTTTGGAATTTAATCCTAAAGTCCTAGTCCTAAGTTATTAACGGTTGGAACAAATTTTATTGTGTCATCACCCAAAACAAGAGTAGGTTCAATAATGTTCGAATTATTTTTACATAAAAATAATGCTTTACTTTTATTAGGATTAAGCGCTAGAGAATTATGTTTAGCCCATAAAAAAATGCCACTAAGATCCTCGTTCAATTCTATTACAGCCTCATTCAACCCTAAAGCTTTACATCCGATGTACAATTGTAAATCATCAGCATACAGATGAAAAGAACAATGATGAATGCGCAATGGAAGATCATTTATAAATATAGAAAAAAGCAACGGACCCAGAATTGATCCTTGTGGTACACCTAAAGTTACTTTGCCCATGCTAGAGCAGTCAACACCGTACTTAACAAACTGCTGCCGACTATGCAAATAAGAGTACAACAAATTAATTGCAGAGTCAGAAAATTTATAATATAAATTTTTAAATACGTGCGGATATTATTGACCTTGGGAGTAACGAGTTGGAAATTTTGGCTGTTAAACTTGCTTTAAATGGAAAGCTGGTGTTGATAGTTGCTGTTTACATACCATACGGATCCTCAGTTAATATATATGGTGAGCTATCTTTATTTTTCTCAAACCAACTAGCAGCTGCATCTCCTGATTTTGATTGTGTGATGATTTTGGGAGATCTTAACTTACCGAAAATAAAATGGCTTACAGTAGATGATGAACTTCTGCCATTCAATGGTGATCTAACTTCAGATCTGGTGATGGACTCAATCTGTTCACTCGGGCTAAGACAGATTAATAACATCGAGAACCAGTGCAGCAATATCCTCGATCTGGTGTTCGTTCCAGTAGAAGTACATGGCACAATCATTGCTTGTAATGATCTCGGCGGTTCTTCAAGTATTTTTCACATACCACTACATATCCAATTAATATTTGAAAATTGTGTTAATGTTAACGTAAATTTTAATTCTAGTGAGTCTTTCAATTTTAATAAGGGAAATTATAATGCTTTAAATGAGTTTCTGGACAATATTAATTGGGATCAATATATAACGGGTAGTTTAGACGCTTATATTGATCAGTTTTATAAAATAATGAACTTGGCAATTGAACAATTTATTCCCCGTTCACCTGTAGTTTCGTCGATGCGCGAGCCATGGTTTAATAGTCGCCTCTCAGGATTAAAAAATCGGAAATCTAAAGCTCATAAAAAATATAAATTAAACCCATCCGCCGTAAATTATGAAATATTTAGCGCTCTCAGATCTCAATTTAAAATTTTAAATCGTTTCTTGTATAATTTATATATTGTCGAGATCGAATCGAATATTAGAAACAACCCTAAATGTTTCTGGAGTTATGTTGATTCGAAACGGAATTGTAGAGGTATACCCTCGCAAATGTCTTTCAATTCTTTGACGGCTAGTGATCCACAAATTATCACTGACATGTTTGCAGCATTTTTTGAAAATGTGTATGTCCCGTCTTCGAGAGGGAATGACGATCTTGTTTTTAATAATAATCCAAACATTCAATTTCAATTTACTACCGATGACGTTCTGCACGCTCTTTTGAATGTAAATGTGAATATGAGTTGTGGTCCGGACAAAATTCACCCGCTTGTGTTGCAAAAGTGTGCTTCGGTCTTAGTTCAGCCGCTGACGAACATCTTCAATTTGAGTTTGAAAAGTGGGGTTTTCCCTTCAATTTGGAAATCCAGTTTCATTAAACCAATTTTCAAGAGTGGACGGAGAACGGATATCGAAAATTACCGCGGTATTTCTATCTTATCGGCTATTCCTAAATTATTTGAATCGATGGTCAAGGACCGCATCTTTTTCTTAATTAAAAATTCCATCTCAGTAAACCAGCATGGGTTTTACCCCGGACGGTCAACTGTGACAAATCTTGCTTTGTTTACAAATTTTTTGACGCTAGCATTAGAAGGTGGTGATGGTGTTGAGGTAGTGTTTACTGATTTTAGCAAAGCTTTTGATAAAATTGATCATGTTTTATTGGTAAAGAAACTGGGACAGCTCAACAAGTGTGATGCCCTTCCTTTAAAGTGGATTTTTTCATATTTGACGAACAGAACTCAAAAAGTTTTTTTAAATAATATTTTATCTAGAGACATCAATGTTTTGTCTGGCGTCTCACAAGGTAGCCACATTGGACCTCTATTATTTATTGCATTCATAGATGATGTGAAGCGGTGCTTCAAACATTGTAAGTTTCTGATTTACGCTGATGATGTAAAAATCTTTTGTAAGATTAGAAATGATCGCGATCTGCTAAATCTACAACAGGAATTAAACGTTTTCTGCGACTGGTGTAGCTTGAATAAGCTTTGCCTGAACGTTTCGAAATGTAAAGTTATGAACTTTTCTAGAAGACGTTATGGACGTAATGGACATGATAATAGTTTATTCTTAAATGGCGTTATGATAGAGCGAGTTCATTCTTTTCTAGATTTAGGGGTTTTGTTTTCACGGGATTTATCGTTTAAGGACCATATTGACAGATGTATTAATAAGGCTAATTCAATGTTAGGGTTTTTAATCCGTTTCTCCAAAGACTTTCATGATCCATATACTCTAAAAGTCATCTTTGCTTCATTTGTTCGATCGCACTTGGAGTATGCGTCAATTATCTGGAATCCGTACTATATCAATTCCTCTAACCGTATAGAATCAATCCAGAAGCGATTTATGCTGTTTGCCTTAAGGCGACTTCCTCGAGAGGTAAACGCTCCTAAGTATGTGTTTCCGCCGTATCTAGGCCGTTGTTTGATATTGAATATTGAACCATTGTTCGTTCGAAGACAAATTTCTTCCGCAATGTTTGTGCGCGACGTTATAATGGGCCGAATTGATTGTTCACAACTACTTTCCTTGTTTTCAATACGTGCCCCAGTGAGATCACTCAGACACCGAGGCTTAGTGATTAATCTGCACTTCCATGGGTCTAATTTTGGTATGTCGGACCCGGTTTGTAATTCTAGCCGTTTATTTAATAATGTATCTACCGTGTTCGATTTTAATTTGTCCAGAGATGAATTTAAAAGAATTCTAAAAACTTTTTTTATTCAAATTTGATTTATATAAATAAACCTAATTTTAAAAATACCAGATGTAAATTAATACTGTTGGTAAAATAAATAAATAAATAAATAGAGTTTTTGAAGTAGAAGAATATGAATAACACTATCAAACGCTTTAGAAAAATCCAATAAAACCAATAAAGCTTGCGAACCTTGCCCATCCAAAATTGAAGAAGGATCGTCAACAATGTGTACCAAAGCCGTTGTAGTACTGTGACCAGGCTTATACCCTGACTGAAATTTACAAAGAAAATCAAAATCTTTAAAATGCTGCAGAATCTGGATTTGCATTACTTTTTCTAACACCTTAGAAAGGGCAGGTAATATACTTATTGGTCGAACATCATTAAGACTGGCAACTATATCAATTTTTGGAATTGGAACAACAGAAGCAACTTTCCACAAATTCCGAAAAACTGATTTTGACAAACATCGATTAATTATATATGTCACCTGTGGAAGAAAAAGGTCAATAAATAATTTTATTATTATAAAATCAATTTTATCATATGCAATAGCTTTAGATTTAATTGATCGGATAGCACCCATAACAATTAGCCCGTCAACACAATCAAAAGCAAATTTATAATTATTATCAGAATCAACAGATCCAATATCTGACAATGGAAGAACCACTAAATCTTCACGAAATTTACAGATATCATTCAAAATATCTTCAGCAGTGAACATTATGTCAACTTTAGAAACAGAACACGAAATACCAAGTTTCTTTAAATTGGTCCAAGTAATTTTAGAATTATAAACATTACCAAAATAAAAACTATACTTAGCTTGATTGATAATCTTAGTAGATTTGTTTCGAGCCCTTTTATAGGAAGTAAAGTCACCATCTAATCCACTCCTTTTATAATTATTATACTTCAAATCTCTATACTGAATAGAATCCAATATAGTCTGATTTAACCATGGAGCAGTTGGACAATAGTAATGATTCTTTTACGGGGTACACACATAGAATCTAAATATAAGAAATTTGAAATAAATAAATCAACAATCATATTTACGTCAGAGCAACAAAAAAGAATAGACCAATCAATCGAAAAAAAACAATTTACGAAATATTCATAATTAATTTTCTTATAATTGGGCACAACAGAATAAGACAACTTATCTCTAATGCGACAACATTTATAAGAAGCAAAAATCAAATCATGATCAGATATTGAAGGGACCGGACATTGACCATAACTGATTATATTATGTCGATCAGGCTTAAAAACAACAATCAAGTATAAAAGGCTTTCCAGCCTCGTAGCTCTAAACGGCAAAAAATACAAATTAAATATATTAAAACAATCAATCAATAAATTATTATTTAGCATTAAAGTTAAAATCACCCAAACAGAACACTTTTTCATATTCTTGTAATAAATCTGTAAGAATACCATTAATATTTGTAATGTCCTCTCTCGAAGTGGGAGGTGGGTTATAAAAAACAACAATAAGGAATTTACTAAACTTACCAAACAGTTCAAGTGTCATAAATTCAACTTTACCATTTGAACCACATGATAACACTTTGACATTCAAGTTTGATCGATAATATAATCCTACTCCACCACCACGAGCATTGATACGATCAGACCTCAGAAATTTGTAATTATTTATTTGAAGAGATCTAGTAGAAATTTTGTTATTTAACCAGGTCTCTGACACAGCTAGAAAATTATTAAATTAAATTTATGAAGAAGTATTATCACCTCATCTAAATGCAACGTCAAACTACGTACATTAAGATGACCAAAAAATAAATAATTGTTAATAGAATATGATTTATCATTTGGAATGGAATGGTTAGTAACATCTGAAGTAAAATTATCACAATGAGTCTCTATATCACAATTTGTGATGGATGTTGTTTCACTAAAAATGGATTACTTCTAGGCTTGTTAACAAATTTCTTCACAAGAGTACCAGCCGGCCACGATGATGCAGTTAACAATTTGTCCATATGAACATTTGAAACTGACAATTTAAAAGACGAGTATTCTTGTATAAACCCAATGGAATTTTTCCGATTGAATCGATGAATTTTAACGTCACTTATATTAAATTGGTCCCTTAAATACAGCTTCACGTTGTCTTCACTAACATCAGGATGCAATCTTCAGACAAATACATGCAAAGGCGGCTCCACAGTACGCAAACTACTCACTCTAGCAGTACCAATAACAAAGTCATCTTTCAAATCCAAATTGTTTGTAAATGTTTGATTATCACTAATATTATGAATACTAGTTATTTTTTCATTTGACAGACTTACACAAGCAGGTTCCATTGGAGTGGCCAAGCTTAGATTGACAGAAGGCGTTAATTCAGAATTAGGCCTTACTAAATCTACATCAGCTGTACCATCAATGTCGATGGAATCAGTAGAGCCCAGGTCAATCATATTCTTATTTTCTATATTATGATCATCTTTATCAAAATTTCCCCGACACTTTTCCAAATAACACATAGATTTTTCAATTTTCATTGAAATTTGTGACAGTTCAACTAATTTATTTGTAAATGTGTTAAATAAATCACAACACATATCACAAAACCAATTTACATTTTTACTACCACATATCAAATCATACGATGCTTTTTTCAAGCCCGCGCAACGATAGTGAGCGACTTTCTTACATAAACCATACAAATTAAAAAATTTTCATTAGCGTCTTTGTCGCACATTGAGCAATCATTAGGTGCCATTGTAAGGTTTGAATAATAAATCTATACACAGAAAATGTTACAATATATACAATACGGCGAAACGGCCAAAAACTAATATCACATACATTTACATTAATATTTACAACTATAACATATATTTGTATAATTATAGCACATTTATATGCTATAGAAAAAAATTTCCGATGTAAACTGCAAAGCTGACTATAACAAACTATAACTATAACTATAACTATATTTTCCGTGGCAATGGAAAGTAGCAGAAGTAATCATGATAGCAAAACCGGATAAAACACCTAACGATAAAAAGTCATACAGACCAATTCCAATGCTGCCAATTAGGTCAAAACTCTTTGAAAAATTATTACTAAAAAGACTTAAACCAATAATTGAGGACCGACAACTAATTCCCCCACATCAATTTGGATTCAGAGAAAAACACTCCACAATTCAACAGGTGCATAGAATCACCAACATTATTGAAAGAGCGTTAGAACGTAAAAAAGTATGCTCCAGCATATTTCTGGACGTCGCCTAAGCATTCGATCAAGTCTGGCACAGTGGACTGGAATTCAAGCTGCATAGACATCTGCCGAGGTAATTCTATGCTATACTAAGATTTTATTTATCCAATCGACATTTACGTGTGAAATATGAGAATGAATACTCCGAACTAAAGAAAGTCTCTGCCGATGTTCCGCAGAGGAGTGTCTTAGGACCAATCCTTTATTTATTATATACAAGGGATATTCCAACCACAGATGAAGGAACCATAGCCACATTTGCAGATGACACAGCAACCATGGCGATTGGAAGTGAGGGCGCTGATGCAACGAGCAAACTCCAGCAGATTACCAATGCGGTTTGTAACTGGACTAAGCGCTGGAGAATCAAGCGTAATGAGACGAAATTCACGCATATCAACTTTACATATTAAAAGGCTTCCCATCTACCGATAGAAATTAACTCACGACCGGTGCCAAATGCAAACAAAGCTAAATATCTTGGCATGACACCCGATGCCAAGCTCAAGTGGAGAGAGCATGTCAAAAAGAAAAAGGAAGAACTTAATGTTAAGTTCAGAAAAATGTATTGGCTCATCGGTAGAGGCTCTGAGCTTACAATACACAACAAGCTGCTGCTATGTCGGCAAATACTGAAGCCGATATGGACCTACGGTATTCAACTCTGGCGATGAATAAGCATCGTAAATGCCCCGTGGTACACAAGAAATGAAGACCTTCACAGGGACTTACAGATGGAATACATCAAAGATGAAATAAAATAGCATGCCGCCAAACACGAAATAAGGCTCCAGGAACATGGAAACCCCTATATTCGCAATATGATAGATAACCCTGGAGGTGAAAGAAGACTTCAAAGAACGAGGCCTCTTGATCTAGTAAACATAGCAAATTAAAATTAGTATTTTAAATAGGTTTAATTTACTTTGGACCTAACCATTGGGTTTCACCCCACCAAATCAGAAATGTTTAAGAAATGTAAAATTTGTAAAAATGTTAAAGATAAATTGCTAGATGAGCAAATATGCGACGCGAATGTGGTACAGTGCCACAATGAAATGAATTAGATCTCGTACTCTGCTAATTTGTGTAATAAATTAAATTTTTATATACTCAACAACCTTCTTGACTTTTCCTCATGCAGATATTTCATAAAAAATTTCTTGGAATTCTGAAAGTGTATTTACCAGTAAAACGTGAAATATTTTTGACTGCCAACATCGCTGAAATTTAATTTATGTATATGATATACGATAATAATCAAATTAAATATTAGTTTAAATTTGGGCCTATTCGGGCTCAAAATCAGGCATTCTTAACCGATGGACCACGACCAAAGTTGAGGCCGCGAGAGTTAGGATCAAATTTGTCGAACGTAGAGGAAATTCGTAGTTTGTGTAATGACATAGACGGGCAGCCGTTCTCGAAAATATTTCTAAAAGCAATCCGCAACAAGATTCGAGGTGAAGCTAACGAGGTACTAAAAATGTACGGAACCCCGTTAGAGTGGGAAGCAATTTAAGATAATTGAATTACCCACTACGCGGATAAAGGGAATGAAACAAATCTCGTGAGAGATTTGTACAGCATAACACAGAGATATGATACAATCGAGAAATATTTCGCTAAGATAATCGACATACAAAGCACTATAATCAACCATTTTAAATTAATAATCGAATCAATGATTCGAGCTATGTAACCGCATAGCTTGGCAGAAGCATTCTTGCATTGATTAAAGGAGCAGAACATGACGTACATGAAAAAAGGTACAACCATGAACACAAACTTAACTCCACAAAGGCCAATTATATCAAGACCAATAAATCCTTAACGGAATAATTATTCGAGCGGTCCACCCATTCCTCAAAATATAAATTTTCACCCGCAAGCTAATTGGTCCAAAACCAGGGAACCCATGGAATTAATTTTTGTTCAAGTTCCAAGAATACTTTGATGGTTTAATGGGACTTGAAATAATGCAACAACTTGGTGTCACGTTAGATCTACCCAATTCAATCCTCAAAACGGATAAAGTAAAGATTCCTTTACTGTTTAAGCCAAATCATTCATCCAAACCATATTCTATATTACCAAGGAGTAAGCTTATCGCTGAACTTCCGGTACCCCTAGAGAATGGTGATATATATGTGATGCCAACTACAATCAATGCCAATCTAATTATCCCCGAGAGAATATACCGTAGTAGAAATTGGTACGCTACTCTGGAAATCGTCAATTATAGCAATAAATAACACACATTTGTTATCGAACAAGCAATTAAAGTCGAGCTGTTAAAAAATTCTTATCGAGCCGAATCCCACCAATATACTAGAATTGGGTGAAATATAAAATGACGATATCTCAAAGTTGATTAGAGTTCAATCCTGGAGAAAAAGCAGCCATCATTAAACTTTGTCATCAGTACCAGGATCTATTTCTCAAAACAGAACAACGATTGTCATTTACCAATGACGTCAAACATGAGATAAATCAGAAAGACGATAAACCTATCTTCACCAAAAGCTATCGATACCCTTTCGTCCATAAAAAGGAAGTAAAGATGCAAATAAAGAAGATGGTACAAGATGGAATCATCCATCCCAGCTTCTCTCCTTGGCCATCGCCCATATGGAAAAGCCGAAAAAGGCCAATGCAAGTGGCGATTAGTTATAGACTATCGCAAATTGAATCAAAAACGATAGATGACCGATATACGCTACCGAACATCACGCATATCCTGGACAAATTGGGCAAATGTTTGTAATTTTCGATGTTGGATCTAGCATCTGGGTTTCACCAGATTTAGGTCAAGAAAGAGGATATCCCCAAAATGGCTTTCTCCGTAGACCATGGGCACTACAAATATGTGAGAATGCTTTTTGGGCTTAAAAACGCACTATCGACATTCCATAGAGTCATGGACAACGTCGTTGGTAAACTATATTATCAACATCGCTCCAGGAGGACATGGAAAGCTTAAAACACGTTTTCTATAAACTCAGGCAAGTCAATCTAAAAGTACAAATGGATAAGTCGGAACTTCTCCATAGAGAAATGGCCATATCGTTACGAGTGATGAGGTCAAACCGAATCTCGATAAGATAAAAGCAACGACTTTCCAATTCCTAGCCCTTAACGGAATGCTTGAGAACAGATCAAAAGATCACACTTATATATACCCAGTTTTTCGAATACTGTAAAAAGTTGTTATGCAAGCAACCCATCTTACAGTATATAGGCTTTTCTTAAGAATTTATCCTTACCATGGACGCGAGCAATGTAGCCATGGGGGCCGCCTTTCACAAGGGCCTATAGGAAAAGATAAACCTATTTGCTGCGCATCCGAGCTTCTAGCTGTCATCTGGGTAACTAACACTTTCGACCGTACTGATTTGGCCAAAACTTTAAAATTGTCACAGACCATAAGCCACATGGCTTTTCAATCTCAAAGAATCATATTCCAAATTGGTTCGATAAAGATTAAAATTAGAGGAATATTATTACAAAATCACATAGAAAAATGGAGCAAAGAATACCAATGCGGATGTACTCTCACGAATGCAACCCGAAGTTAACGTTATCAACAACTTAAACACCTCCGAAACTTCAGATCCATCTACGGATTCCCAAATCACAAATAATGATGAACAAACTATCATACCAACTACCAATACATCCATAAACCATTTTAGTTCCCAATTAATCATAACAGTTGATCCAGAAATGCAAAGGTTAAATATTCAACATGAACACCCACTTGACAAACGTAGGGTGATAATATATATGCCCAGGCATCATATTCCAACCATCTGTCTTAGAATATTGCGTGACTATATAGTTTTCCAAATAGCTACAGAAGCATACCGTAAGAAATTTGAGGACTCCCATATAAACCATATCTAGTAAGAACACATATACTCTTAACGGACGTGTTCGGACGGATATGAAGGACATCATCACAAAGAACATCAACATCTGTACCATATGTCTTCAAACCAAATATGACAGGCATCCACCTAAATTGGAGTATGAGATCACGGAAACACCGAAGAGACCTATGGAAATCCTTCATATCGATTTCTGTTTCTTCCAAGGTCACATATTTCTCACACTTCTCGATATACTCATGAAAATCGCGGGGGCCTTCTACATGAAGACCCGCACTAGTGAAAGAATTTAAAATAAACTCGAACGGTTCTTTAGTATACACGGTAAACCCACAAAAATTATTGCCGGCAATGAAGGAAATATGAACACACTTTCGTGCAAAGCCTTCTTAGATGAACATTTCATCCAATTACACCATACGTCATCATATTCGTCAACTGGGAACTCCCCTGTTGAAAGATTGCACTCAACAGTTCAGGAACTTATCAAAATTTCATATCTAAATTCGCCCCAACTATAATCAATAAAGCGTTAATGAACCGTGCTATCTTATCTCCAATAACAACTCCATTCATTCCACAACTAAATTTACGCCCTTCGAACTATTAAGTGGACACTATAAGGAAACCTATCAACCCTACACCCCCAAAGGCACAGGAGTACCTTCTTAACCACAGCTTAGCCTATGAGGAACTATGCAAGTGTATACATGAGGAAACTCATGCAAAGAAGATTAAACTAATCAATAAACTCAATATCGCTCGAGATAAACCATCAAACCACTAACTAAAGATGGCAAATACCATAAAAAGTTGATAAAGGATCCATTTCAGGTACACGCTCATCATGAGCCAAACGCTGAAAGTGACCGACTGAATGGCAAGCGGTACCTCTAGATTGAAGAATTGAACATTTCACATAGTTCTGTGATGAGAATTTTGTATAAAGACCTCGGTATAAAAGCGTACAAAGTTCAATTAGCGCAGGAGCTGAGATTCGCTAATTGGGCTGTGAAACACTTGGAAGAAAATGAGCATTTTTACTGAAAAATCATCTTTTCCGACGAAGCTTATTTTCACCGCGGAGGCTACGTCAACAATCAAAACTGTCGCATTTGGAGGTTGGAAAAATCCACACGTAACCATGGAGAAACCGATGCATCTACAACGAGCGACTGTTTGGTGTGGGTTTTGGATCGGCGGCATCATTGGTCTATTTTTTCGAAAATGAGCAAGGGTGAGCTATAATAAACGAGTTTTTGTTACCCAGAATTCAACTGGAGGACACATACGACATTTGATTTAAACAGGACGGTGCAACTACCCACACAGCAAACGCAACAATCGATCTATTGCACACTGTCTTTGGAGATCGAATAATCAGCCGTAACAGAGATGTCCACCACGCAGCTGCAATTTGACTCCGTTGGATTTTTTTGTGGGGAGCCGTTAAAGATAAGTGTTAAGCTAACCATCCAGAGACTATCCATATATTGATGAGATAGGGAGCCACACAATCGAAAATATTCTGAAAAATTGTTTTGTCAGAATGCGGTACTGTAAAGCCAGCCGTGAGTCATTTGAATGAAATTGTGTTCCATACTTAATGGCAATGTATACACTTTCTAATGAAATAAACCGCTTTGAAAAATATTCACTCGTCTTTGAATTAGAGCAAAATTAAATTGCAAACGTTAGATGAGGTATCCTTGATATGTAACTGTTTAAACTTACCCTCAATTTAGTTAGTTGGAAATTATAAAAATAGGTGTCAGGCATACAGTTAACGAAAAAAACAATATGAGGAACAATATGTATTTTATAGTAAAGGGTGGCACATAAGTAACGTTATGATTTAATTAGTGAATACATTTTTTATTTCCGTATTTTTTCGTTTTTTTGTCAGGATTAACTTTGGGAAATTTATGATGGAAAGACTCAACACAGAACAAAGAACCACAGTTATTCAATTTTCGTTCATGTTGTTGGAAATGCACCTAGCACTTCAACAATTTATCGATTGGATAAGCGTCTTCGGCAACAAGGAGCTGTCTGTAATCTTCTGCGTGCTGGAAGACCTCGTGCAGTTCGAAATAATGTGAACATTGCTCGGGTGCAAGCAAGTATTGAGGAAAACCCAGAAATTTCCTCCAGGCGACGTTCTCAGCAGTTAGCGATGTCTAGGCGGTCTTTGCAAAGAATTTTACATAAATTACACCTTTTCCCATATAATATTCAATTGGGACACGAGTTAAAACCAAATGGTGCACAAATACGCTTTCAATATAGTCGCCATTTTCAATGGCGTTTAACCACAATGGAGTTTAACCACAAATTCATAATGAGCGATGAGGCCCATTTTCACTTCAATGGTTACGTGAATAAACAAAATTGCAGAATATGGGGCACCCAAAATCCAAGAATAATTGTTGAAGATCAAATGGATTAACTTAGATGCACATTATGGTGTGGTATAAATCCAGAAAGGATCATTGGACCATATTTTTTCGAAAACGACGAACAAGTTACGATTAATGTGAATTGCATTTAATACCGGGCAATGATTGCACATTTTTCAAGGCCTGAGGTAGAGAACAATCCAGAATTGTGCTTCCAATAAGATGTCGTCCAACTATGGCTTTCCTGCGTGAAATTTTTTGCGATCGAATAATATCGCATTTTTCTGATTATACCTGGCCATCTCGTTCGCCCGATTTAACGGCTCCCAATTATTTTCTTTGGCGCTACTTAAAGAGTAAGATGTATGCCAATAAGTCAAGAACCATCAAACAGCTTAAGGTCAATATACGAGAAGAAGTGAGGGCGCTGGAACCTACAATTCTAAGAAAAGTTATGGAAAATGCCCTGGAAAGAGCACGTCAGGTCGAAGCAAACAATGGGCATATTTCCAAACTATGTATAATCTAAATTTTAATAAATGGCAACGTTAAATAAAATCAGAAACAAAAAGTTTTTCATTAAATAAATCATAACGTTACTTATGCGCCAGTAATAATTTACATCCCCGGAAACGGAAGTTAAAAATTTGTAGATCATTGAATCACTAAACTTGCAGAATTACGAGAGTCAACGTTGTTTACGACTGGTCGACGTTATCTACGTTCTCGGCGAGTTATCTACGCAATCACGTAAAAATTAACATATGGCACGTAAACGCCCATCTCTAGTGATGAGCATTAGCATCGCAACCTACCACTAAAGATAGGGCGGGCTGCTCTTTGGAACTGAAAGTTATAATCATGCAATTTTGAGATCGGTTATCAAAAAGGGTTAACGTAGTGCCGAACGCCTTATCACGAGTTTTCTCTGGTGAGTCCGGGGTTATGCCTTCCTAAGTTGAACAAGAAAATCATTCTATCATCATCTTCATTTTTTGTTATTTTCTGCATCATTCTCCGTGACACCACCAACTAGGAAATTCAATTCTACATTAAATAGCTGGATAATTGGGTATTTTTGCAAGTACCCGATGTTAAAATGTTCATGGATTGTTATTAGGAAAAAATGAAAATATCACCTTACCAGTAAAGTTTATGGTTGTAATAATAGGAATTGAGCTCGTAACTCAGCTAAAATGTACACACGAACTACTTCCTTCTCCTACTACAATTTAAATAAATTAAAAAATCGTATACGAGTTTTAGAAAATTGTTTGGGTGTTACAAAATCTCTCTCGAATTAAATAAAATTGTGCTAAGCGATTCCTTTTATTATATTGTCCAAATTCTCTATAACAACCGGCTTAGACACAAATATGTTCAAACTTTTATTCATTCAAATTAACACATTTTTAATTCTCGTATGTTCCACTTTTGAAACATGGTGGTGCAATTAATTTTATCCGCCACAACAATTATGCATATTTTCAAAGTGCGAAAATTGCTGTTAATATTAGAAATATACTTATTAACAGAATATATGTAAGACGAAAAACTTAGCATATGTTGGCAAAAATTGCAAAATGAGGCAAAAATCACAACCCAATTTCGGTGCAAAAATTAAATAAAACATTTAATTCGGGCGCAAGGGAAGCTACTAGCAAACCCAATCTAAATAAATCAAGCCTACCTACCAAATCGCACTTTCATGGGAGATAGCATTACATTTGATAAATAAAACATGAATTAAAAATTTGATAAAATTGATTTTTCGGTGACTTCATAAATCGTCATTTAAAACCAATTATTAGAGAGAAATAGCAAATTAAATTTTATAAGAAAATAAGAACGGCAACAATGTGTTTTGAAAAAAGAGAAATCATATAGAAACGACAATATAAACTATATTTGAAAAATAAAAAACAACGAACAGTGCAATCATCGTAATTCAATGGTCAAGATAAAGTCAACCGATTAATATACGAAATAAAATCCGAAGCCCGAAAAACCGAAGTAAAAAGTGAACAACTTTAAGCGTCGTTTTTGTTCCGATTTCAAATTCGAACAAAAATCGTTGCAGTTGGAACCGTGGAACGGTGATTCTGAGGTAGTAATCTCTTCTTCTGAGGCAGAATCGGTTCAATTCTGAGTAGTTTTGTTCTTCTATTTCGATGGCCGCCTCGTAACAATATCTCCCAAATTGTAAAACGTATTGAATTTTGCCCCCAGAATCTTGCTCCCGGAGAATTGAACCGAAAACCGATATTAGCCGATATGGCGTTTAGTTTTTTTCTTTCTAAAATTGGTGTCTTAAGCACACCCCTGAATTCCATCGAAATTGCCCCGCTCTTAAACATATAGAAAAAGGTTGAGCCACGCCGTATTAAAAAGTTTGTCGAGTCCTTCATCTTTGTAAATTGAATTTATATCGAAAAAGCATAGAAATTGTAATTAGAATCATTCAGTTTGCCGGTTGAAGTCGCGCTATATTTTCAGTTGTGGATCATTCTGCTGATATAAGTTTGCAAACAAATCTTATTTTATAATCTAAATTGATTTTTATCATTAATCAACCTCAATTAATTTTTTTACAGTAATTATTTAATTTATAGTGATATATCACTATTTTTAGTATCACTCACCACTTAGTAAGAGACGCCAATTAAGATCGCCAAATATAGACAGTGAAAGAGCCAAATGATTGATCCCCGGTGCGGGCCATATAAATAACAAGCGATCTTTGAACGATTGTTGCGCTAAGCTTCAATGAAAATTTGTACTTAAAAAATCGAAAGACCCCTTTGTAAACAGTGATTTCATAATTAGCTGAAACGCATTGTAGTAAAATCGACTATATTCTAGAGCTCCTCCAAATATTTAGTTTTAAAATTCAATGTCACCACCCAAATATTGATAAATATTAGCGAAATAATAATAATAAAAGTTGTATCTCCCACGAAGTCTTAGTTTAGACATGGTTGAGTTATACCTACCGTGTAGTTGCGCCACTATAATTATTTTGTTTGTTCGTGCATCGTTTGTTTCATGCAACATGTTTCGCCTAAATGTATGTTATTTTATACCCACCCACAATTTTCACTAATTTATAGTTTTTATCGGGCTCCGCGGCGCCAAAATTATTGCTAATCTCCATTTTGTCGTAAAATTTTACAGCGCTGGAAGCAACATGAGAGGGACGATGTATGGCTACAATGTCGTACCACAAAAATGTTATTTAACCTTTATGTGACTAAATGTATACAATTGTACCCAAATTCATATTTTACTTGAAATTTTTTTATGATACAGTTTACGCAGGTGGCTCAAACTCTCTGACATTTTTAAACTTTCAATTAAAATAAAAAATTGGTAAAAAAATGTCGACGTTTTTCTTGTTAAAATAGACTGGAACATTTACAAATAGGTTTTCCATAGTTAAAACAGTTTTTTGAGTCTTTCGATCGTCCAGAATTCGATTGAGTACCAATGTCACCTCTTGGTGTCATTGGTTGGGGAGAAACAGCGCGTCCCAGGAGTAATTCTATTGCATTCCGTGCGAAACGATTTCCAATTACATGAGATGAGGTAGACCGTGTTTCAACAATTGTCTGTGACGATCTGTTTTCTTGAAATGTTGATTATCTTCCATGTATAAACATACTATGGCCGCAACGTCGATCATGTTATAAAACATTACAAGTTGCCAGCGATTAGTTCTCCGCTTTACTTTGTATGCCATCAACATTTTATCAGCTGTGTCTACTCCGACACATCATTAGTCATGTGTATTGTCGATAAAAGTATAACGGATTTATTTCTTTTCGATATTGTAATAATGCTTTCTTTTTTCTTACAGTTCCAACTAAGGTCATGTTCCATGACTTTAGTGCACGAATTCCAATGAACGATTCCAATTCTACCTGCTCATTTGTACCAGTTACGAGATCTAAAACAATACGTTCGCCGACGTTTGTTTGAGGCATACCATCTGGAGGCTTTCCAATATAAATTTCTCCTTTTAGAGGATATGCATTTGAAGCATAATCCCAGAATACTTTGATGCCATACTTGGCTGGCTTTGATGGTATATACTGCATGAGTTTTACTTGCCCTCTGTATGGAGACAATTGCTCGTTCACAGTAAAGCATTCATAAGGTTTGTAACCTTTTTGTAAATTATTATTCAGCATAAGCCATAGCTCACGTATTGGCACAGCCTTATCACTTTTTACACAGCAGCACGAGTATTTTCATTGTCGAAACGGATAAATCTGTGCAACATCTTAAAGCAATCACGGGGCAATGATGCTCGAATAAAAGACGAAAAATCTAATCTCCATAATTCTGATAAATGCTCTTTATTCGATTTGAGGACTCCTACTTCGATTAAGATTCCCAAAAATTGTAAATTTGCTACTGAAGTTCGCTGCTCCTCTTTCGCGCATGATATTACGACACAATGTTTGCGTTTGTGGAAATAGGGGGGTAACCCCGTTATTTTTAATTTTTTGTATTCATTTGTTCGTATCGATATGCTTGTGCAGAAATATAATTTTTTTTCTGGTTTTGCAGGTATATTACTCACACATTCGTAGGGCATGAGTTTCCCGTTTGAGAACCGGAGAAGGTCATTGTTTGGAACTTTTGGTGAAAGAATAGCTTACAATATGATAAGGAATTGCTCGGCTTAGTTTATTGCTGCTTTAAAAACAAGTCATATTTTCTCTACAGAATGAGCCATCAGACCAAGTCGTTTGTTAGTAATCCATCGCCCATCGAAGAACCGCTATCGAAACGGTCACTGTCTGTGTTTCTTCATCACTTATCGTCGCTGAAAATGACCATGCAATGAAAAAATTATTTTGGTAAATTTCTAAGAAAATCTTTGCTCGGTAATTTTCCTTTAGAACAAAATATTTTTAAATTACATCACAATTATTAGGCCTTTTCGCTGGCTGGTATGATGTTCGAACGATGTTACACCCCAATTTGTTCCTATACTCGTATAAACAAAGGAAACATTGTTCTTTAATTTTTAATCTCGTATTTTTACATATTTGTAGCCTCCTCTCTCTTGAGTCTGATGGGGACATATTGTCGAACTCTCGACGAGAGGTGGATCACGTTCGAAGCAACTAGCCAGATGGCACTACCCCTATGCAGGGAGTGCAGGAAGAGGTGAGTAAGGCAGATCTCAATCTGCTAACTGACTAAGGCAGATGAGGACTTGGTGTTAATCCAAGAACCTTGGATATACAAGTAGGAATCAGGATTTGTGGCCTCAGAAAGAAGGGGTATAAAATATTATACCCAAATAACTCTGAGAAGATCAGATCGTGTATTTTAGTGAAAAGTAATTTGAATATTTTTCTTCTTCCTTAATTTAGTAGTGGGGATGTTACAGCAATGAGCGTTGAGGTTGGCTGTGAACTATTATGACTAGAGTCAGCTTAGATGGATCGCGAAAAGGAGGTTTAGCCGGATAACCTGGGGGAACTGATCTGAGAAGCAGGTCAAAAAAGGGTTAGTGTTATACTTGGATTGATGCAAACGCACATCACACAATCGTGGATGGACAGACATTAACGAGAGAGCTGAGTTATTTTTTGATTACTTAGTAAATACTAACCTATTAGTTTGTAATATTGGGTGAGGACCAACACTTGTTATTAAAAATCGACAGGAGGTTTTAGATGTGACCTTTGCGTCCGAAACAAATTTTCATATGATCAAGGGGTGGAGAGTGGCGAGAGAGCAGTCACTATCTGATCACCGATATCAAATATATAACCTCAATAATAAACCTGCAATCCGGAAAGCGTTCAAGAATCCCAGAATGACAAACTGGAACAAATATGGTCAGGTGTTGGAGGAATTATTTCCGCTGGAGGTCCCTGGGCTTCCGGCGACAGAAGAAGAATTAGATTACATGGTTGATATTGTCACAAAGGCATGCAATCTTTCATTTAATGCTGCGTGCCCTCTGATAAAGCCTAAGGGCAGGCAGAAACCGACATGGCGGACCACGGAGTTGGAAACCTATCGAAAAGCGTGTAGGACAATCTTTAATAAAGCCAAGAACACAAGGGGGCTTCGGGATTGGGACTCCTATAAGGAGGACCTAAGAAAATACAAAAAAGAGTTGAGGAAGGCACAAAGGGTGTCTTGGAGACTCTTCTGTTGTAGAGTGAAGAAGGTCTCTGAGACTTCTCGCATTAGAAAAATTCTATCTACTAACCCAGCCAGTCCTAATTATTTAAGTAGACAGGGCGGGTCATGGACAAGTTCAGGTGCGGAATCATTGGAGCTTCTCATGGAGACCCATTTTCCGGGAAGCTTTGATGACACGATGGAACCTGGAGCTCATCGAGGAATACCTTCAATAGATATGGAGGGCATCGTGGACAGGGAACGAATCCTGTGGGCCCGGATCTGATTATACCAGCAGAGATCCAAAGGCACTCGGCAGTCATCCTCCCCTAGCTGAAGGTTATCTTCGAGAGATATGTTAAACTGGTCTATTTTCCTAAGAAATTGAAGGAGGTCAGAGTAGTATTTATCCCGAAATCGGGAAAGAGCTCACATTCTTGTGCAAAGGATCTGAGGCCTTTAACTCTATCATCCTTTCTGTTGAAAACGTTGGAAAGGCTGGTAGAATTGTAAGGGAAAGTCGGTAGACACATCTTTGCACGATCTATTACGCACGATTGGGAAGTCAATTTCCTCGCAAGAGTTTTATATGGTAGCATTTCTGGACATTGAGGGCGCCTTTAATAATGTAAAAACGGAGGCGATCATGGAAGGATTGTCATTTTTAAAGGTGGACTACTCTATAAGTAGGTTGATAAACCAGATGCTGGTAGCAGAATTATTACCTCGGAACTGGGGGAGTTTACCATTAGAAGGCGAGTGGTTAGAGAAACCCTGCAGGGAGGTGTAATTTGCCCCTTTCTTTGGGGTATAGTGATGAATAGATTGCTGTTTGAACTGGAGAGAGAGGGGTCAGGGGTGGTAGCGTATGTAGATGATGTAGCTACAGCCCTCTCAACCAAATATCTGGATACGATTAAAGATATTATACAGAATGCACTCCTGATCGTTACGAAATGGGCCAAAAATGTAGATTAGGGGTCAACCCTTCCAAGGCGAAACTGGCACTATTTACTAAGAAACATAAAATTCCGGTAGTTACCCCTCCTACCATGAACGGCATTAGACTGGCTTTTGCTGACAGAGCGAGATTTTTGGGCATAATCTTCTACAGTAAGCTCAGCTAGAAGCCTAACATTATGGAAAGGGTGAATAAGGCTAATGTAGCCATTTACTCTTGTACGAACGCCATAGGTAAGAGATGGGGTTTGAAACCAGAGCTGGTACACTGGCTCTATACCGCAGTGGTAAGACCTGTGCTGATGTACGTATATGGGGATGATGGATAAGGTGCAAAGAACGGCTCGCATGCTTATAAGCGGGGCGAATAGGACAATATCTACACCGCTTTAGTGATTATGTTCCACCTTATTTCAATCGAATTTTTTGGTAAGCAGATGGCAGCCAATATGGCTACGAGACTCTTGGCTATCTCTTAGTGGAAGTGTCTGCGGGCAGGGGCACTCTACAATAGTTAAATCGCTAAGGGAGGAACTGGCAAATCTAGATTATATTAAACCAGTGTTGTGCTTTGATAAAGGTTTCCGAACCATTGTCCTTTGAGGGAATCCTGGAGGAACGGATCAATACTGGAAAACGAGGAAGGGCAATTTTTCACGGACGGCTCTAAGCCAGCTAGACGGCAGGGTAGGAGCCGGACTTTTCTGTGAGAAGCTTAATGTTAATATATCTGTTCGTGTCCCTAACTACTGCAGGAAGTCGTGACATGGTTGAAGCATAACGTGGTATCCGTGAGGGATATCGCAATTTCTGTGGACAGTCAGGTGGCGGTCAGGTCACAGAGGCGGTTTGCCTGAAGTCACGGGTGGCGCTCGATTGCCGATCATCTCTTAATGAGATGAGCGAGTATTTCAGAATTCAAATATGATGGGTCCCTGGTCACTCGGACGTCATGAGAAGCTGCAGGGCAGACGTAGTAGCTAGGTACGGTGTGGCTCCCACGATACAGCCGGAAAGGGAAGTTCTGGGGAGACCTATAGCAGGTGAACACTTTCACGTGCAGTGAAGCAAAACAGGTTTGGCCAAAACTAGACTTGCGGCGCATCCAAGGCACTAGTATCCCTGGAAAAACGAGAAGTAGGATTGGTCGTACGGATACTCACAGGATACTGCCTTTTTAGGGAACATGCGAGAAGGCTGGATCTACAGACGAATGACTTTTGTAGAAGTTGTATGGACGAAGAAGAGGAAAAGACTTTAGAGCACTTCCTATGGTATGTTCAGCCTTTTGGAACTCGCGGACTGTGGAGTGCGAGATATTTTACGCTACATAAGTAACTCTGGATAGTTTCAACGGGAGTAAAAAGGAGATAGGATCCTGTGCTATCACAATAGGTCACTATAGGTCTAAGTATGCGATAGCAGCCACTTTAACCTAACCTAACCTAACCTACGTATCTGTCATTTAAAAAGATTGCTTGCCGTGTGCTTTCACTCATAACCACATTTAGGAGGTGACTGACTGAATGGTGATATTTATAAATAATAAAAAAAAACCTGTACAAAAATTAGCTTTTGTTTTCAATGCTATCGTTTTTTTTAGAAAGAGACCCATATTGTAGTTTGAAACCATGACGTAATACAACAACAACATATATAAAAACTCATTATATATTCATTTCCCAAGTCGATTTTCACGCAGTTTTCAGAGTTTTCTTGAACGTTTCTCTATTTTTCCATAGGAAAATATTAAAAAAGCTCATGGATCAAATAGACTTAAATTAACAAATAAAATTGGCCGTTTTACATTATTTTCAATGGGAAATAAAAAGTTGTGAAAAAAGCTTGATCAGGGAGGCTCTATTAATCTAGATGGCTCTGCTACTAGTCACGTTAAACTTTTGGGTTTTAATTAAGCTTTCAAATATTTTCGAACTACTCAACAGTTTTTACTTTATTAATAAATTAACACTATGTTTAAAAATATTTAACTGCTTTTTAAAATTTAACGTAAAAATGAACGTTCATGCATAATGTATCGTATTTAAAATCAAGTTTAATTTTAGCAGAAGTCTTCAGCAAAAACAAAATCGCTAAAATACCGTTTAAAAATTAATTTATTTGGCATCATCTTAATTATAAATGCAAATATTCAAAATTAGTAAGCACAAACGGTATATGACATGTCTGCATGTACGTATATCGCACACATACATACATACATTGTAACACATATGCCTTACAACTATACCAAAATTTAATTTATTTGTATTTCCACATATCGTTAAATTGGGCTTTGTAGTTTTTTTTGTCACCATCATCGTTTATTATACAAACCGTCTCATCGTAAACTATATGTAACTACAATATAAGAAGGTCTACTTAAAATTTGTTTTTTATTTAACAAAGGTATTGTCTCACCTCAAGTCTTTTTGTAATCATAATTTTTCATGTCTTTCTAAAGTGGCGTTAGAGATGGTATATGAATAATTTAAAGTCGAAGAACACAAGCGCACAGATATACTCGTACTCGTAAGAAAAGCGCAATGTAATAAGAATCCAAAAGAAAACAGAATAATTGAATAAAAGAAGACTTAACAAAACCGAAAGAAAAAAAGGAAGAAACTTTTAACTTCTTTTTTGTTTCTTATTGTTCGATACTCTTCTTTGGCTTTTTGTTATTTTCTTACAATTTTTTTTTTGACCATACAGAACATGTGTTTATACGTGTAAGAGTTCGAAATATAAAAAAATTCCAAAATACAATAAAACAAAAAATATTGAAAATTATGTAGTGTTTGTGTTAATTTTTATTTTATTTGAAAGAAGTTAAATTTGTGCGCACAGTGTGGTTCGATAAAACAAAAATTAGAGCTTGCGAAATTTTACAATATTTTAACAAAATGTCAAGCTTCTGTGAACCAGCATGTCGATGCCTGTCAAAAAAATTGGAGCGACAATGTTAAACTGTTAAAGCTTTTGACTTTTTCCAGCCACAATTGGTCCCGAACCAAGTGTTTAGTCGATGGCGTAGGCTAACGTATATGGATTTACCCCAACTGACTTAATTTTCAAAATTTTGAAGTGCCCCGAAATTAGTTTAATGTGAATACATAATCTATGTCATGTATGTACAGGGTGTCCTAGACTTGGACGATCAAACGCATTGACCCACTAACAGAAACATATGCGACACTAATGCAGATTTTAAAATGGTATCACACACCGGGCTAGTCAGAACAGAATGTTTCTTATCAATTTTTTCACAAAGTAAGTCGTGTTTGGTCAGAAATAACACAAAATTAATAAAATAATTTGTTTTATCACGTTTAAATATATATTACAATAAGTGTCCGAAGTTCTTTTGCCAAAATACATAATCGGCATCGCCGTATAAAATCGTTCGTTACTTTTAATAATATTCGACGCTTCGATTATACGTTGCCGTATCACCTGATCGCTGGAACCGCGATGAACTCTCCCCTTCCAATCCAACGGCTTGGATAATTTACGTTCAGGTGTTGTCTCACTACTTATGCATAGTGATGGGGAGCTCCACCATGCTGCAACCACATATTTCCACGTGTTTGTAGAGAAACGTCATCAAGTAATTCATTCAAGTCATTTTGTAGAAAACTTAGATAGACTTCCCCATTCCGACGAGGAAGTACAAAATGGTCAATCAATTTTCCGTCGAAATGCTAGTTGACAGCCTCCTCGTGGCGCATCCTGGGCAATGTACTGTAGATCGAACGGTTGTGGTATCCAAACCCTACGTAGTAGAGAAACAGTACAGCAGATAGTCAACAAAAAATGAAATGTCGGGTATAAACAATAACATACTCCAGGTGGGTCCGAACTCAGATTCTAAATCCCAGCCCGATTTATCGGGCTGCATCGTGGATTCTGAAGGGAGCAACGCGTCATTCAAAATAAATCATCGGTAGGCAACCAGGCTGATCCTGTTTCTAGTACTCCTGGAAGCACGGAACACGCGATAAATTAATGGCCGTTTGGTAGAAGAAGTACATAGAACACCATCATCAACTTCACTGCCAAAGAGCATCGCACTATGTGAACGTAACAATGAGAATGAAAATATACCTCTTCTATCATGCATACAAATTTCGAGCCAACTTCTGAAGGAACGCCCAGTGCACAAACAGTTATAATAAACAATGCGGAGTTAATAAATAAATTTGAACAAATGGAGAAATTAATCGTGCAGCTGAACAATGAAGTACTCACAGATCTAGACGAATATCACACGGATGAAGATGAGCTTGAAAGGGAACCCAATTACAGAAATCCAAGAGTACAAATAAGAAACAAAGAAAAAAAAACCAACCCAAGCAAGAGGAAAGATGAATCATCGCCAGAAGTTGAGCCAATTCAAACCCACATTAAAACTGTCAATGCAATTACTGCACCAAAAGTGCATGAGCCAGAAAAGAAAAAACAGGCGCCATCTTCGATCAATATTCTAGGAATAACAAATCACGGTAGTATACAGAAACTGATGAAAGAAGTAGTACGAAATGACTACAAAGTAATATTGCTCAGTAATAATATTTGGAAAATAAACACAACAGAGCCTAAAGATTATAAAGCTCTAGCTAGCAAATTAAATTCTGTTGGTCAACAGCGGCATACCCACGACGAGAATAAAAATGATCGATCAATTAAAGTAATGGCAAGAGGTCTCCGCACCGCAACTTGTTCAAAAGAAGAAATTATTGAGGACCTGCAAAACAAAGGCCTGAAAATAATCGATGCAGTCACATCATCAGAAAAGAGAGATGAGAAAATAGGGAAGGAAATGTTGAAATCATGAGAAGAGGACTCCCACTTTTCATGCTAACCTTCGACAATCAAGAAAAAATCGAAAATATTTTTAATATTAAGGCTATCATCAACCTCAGAGTTAAAATAGAAACACCGAGAAAGGTCACTCGACTAATACCTTAATGTAAAAACTGCCAAGATTATAATTGGGATCACGATTAGCGACTGCTAAATGACAAAACTGTTCGCAGCAGGCAAACAACTAAAATGCGAGTTTCACTCAGGCGGTACACCAACTTATTGGCGTACGGATATCAGTAAGACTCCAGATCTTATATACTTCTTTATTACAAGAGGGATTTCAGATAATTATATCCATGTAGAGAACAGTGAAAGTCTATCGTCAGATCATTCACCAGTTATTATGATACTTAGCCAAACAATGATTATGAAAGACAGCAACCCGAAATTAGTGAGCTCCAAAACCAATTGGGATCTCTTCCAAACACATTTAACAGAAAGAACTAGTTTGCAGAACCCAATACAGGCACCAGCCCAAATAAAAGACGAACAAGATAAGCTCATCCATAAAATTCACAGTGCTGCGTGGAAAAGCACTCCTAATAATAGAAAGGAAATGAAGCGCAATGCTAGCTATCCAGAGGAAGTGAGAGATCTTCTTAAAAATAAAAGAAAAGCACGGAAGAAATGACAAAAACGTCGAAACCCGGAAAATAAGAGGGTGTTTAACCATTTGTGCAACAAATTAAAATACCTAATAAAAGACATTAAAAATCAGTCAGTTAATAAATACCTCAGCATTCCAAGACAATGGAAAGTTGCAGAAATAAAAAAAGCTTCAAAAGACCAATCAATTATTTCACAACGCTTCAAATAGACCAATCATTTGCAAAGACTAAAACCAATTATCGAAGAAAGGAATCTTATCCCCACATATCAGTTTGGATTTAGGGAAAAACATGCTACGATAGAACAAGTACATCGAATTACTGATGTAATCGAGAAATCACTAGAAAGCAGTAAATATGCTCAACTATATTCCTTGATGCAGGCATTCGACAAAGTATGGCACCAGGGGTTAGAATTCAAACTTCATTGAGATCTTCCGGAGCAATTTTCTCAAATTTTAAAATCATACATATCAAAGAGGCACTTCCAAGTAAAGTATGAGAATGAATACTCCCAACTAAAATGGATAACAGCAGGAGTACCATAAATAAGTGTTCCTGGGCCAATCCTTTATCTCCTATATACTAGAGATATACCAATTACAGAAGCAACTATGGCGACTTTTGCGGATGACACGGCAATACTTGCAACAGGAAAGAACATCAATGACTCCACTAGTAAATTACAGAAGGCTACTAACCTGATATGTAATTGGACATAGAAATGGCGAATTAAATTAAATGAAGCAAAATCAATTCAAGTGAACTTTACAAATCTAAAAGTTAATCATACATCAATAAAGATAAACTCGATAGTAGCACCGCATGCAAACACTGCTAAATATCTCGGCATGACGTTAAATGCTAAACTTAGATGAAAGGAACACATAAGAAAAAAGAGAGAAGAACTAAACATAAAATTTAGAAAAATGCAATATCTCTTAGGGAGACAATCTGAACTAGCGATCCATAACAAACTGCTGTTATACAAACAAATCCTGAAACCTGTATGGACATATGATAGCCAACTCTGGGATTGTGCCAAGAAGACAAATATCAAAATCATACAACCTCCATCGACATATAAAGATTGTCGCCGATGAAATCAAGCATCATGCAACAAAACACCTACAACGTATGCACCAGCATGAAAATCTGGACATATGCTGTATGCTGACTACCACACCAACAAGAAGACTGTAAAGAACTAAACCACTGGACTTATCGCGACCAGGAGGTAAACCAGTAGACTGACTGAGACAAAAAATCTGAAGAGGAGTTACACGCAACTGAGGATAATTACTTCATCACTTCATGGGTACAAGACT
The DNA here is from genome assembly GCA_963691935.1 of Nephrotoma guestfalica. Classification (NCBI taxonomy): domain Eukaryota; kingdom Metazoa; phylum Arthropoda; class Insecta; order Diptera; family Tipulidae; genus Nephrotoma; species Nephrotoma guestfalica. The sequence continues at coordinate 91,953,524 of OY829913.1, forward strand.
CAGTCGTAATATAAATAAATAAAAAAAATTAAAAAAACGAATATTGAATATCCCATCCCATTTTAAAACATGTTTCGCCACTCCATAAAATGTTGTTAAAAAACTGCGAGTTTTCTTGGCAAATCGACGCAGCATTTCTTGACAAAATTGCATCGTTTTTAATGGTCAGCATGTAAAAGGTCTTGTACACGTTGCACATGGTAAGGGCACTCCTGAACGTCGTGATAAACAACGATCAATTTTAGATGGGTCGTCTGTTATCATTCCAATTACTCTATCTTCGACTATATCACGTTGACTAGCTGTTTCATATCTTCTCGGACGACCAGGGACTTCGCCTTCACTGTACAATTGATGTACGTTTTGAAATAATCTGTAATCGGGAAAGCGTTCCTCATTTGGATATCGCCTCTCGTATTCTCTTGCTGCTGCTCGGGCGTTGCCATTACATAAGCCATACATGAAATGCATTTCTGCATATTCGCGGTGGGAATAAGATGAATTACACTACTAACATGAATTACAAAATTTTTTTCTTTTTATACCACAAATTTTGTTTAGTTCGGGCTACTAGATTTGCTTAAGAAAACTGTTACACTTTAGTTACCATTGGGCGCGTTCCGGACCGCCAACTGTTGGCATCATGATTAGTGAAATCATCGCCAATTTGATTTCAAAATGTCATAGTACTAAACATTTTCAAAACGTTGGCTTTGATTTTACTCAACATGTTCCCAACAGTTGGGTGCCCTGAAAGCGCCCATTGTGTTTATCATTTTGTTTTATTTATGCCAATAAGTATCGATTATAGAAATCGAAATTTTGTTAAGTGCATTTTTTAATAAGCACTGCGTACTTTATGACAAAAATTGATGAAAAACATTCTGGTGTGAATAGCCCGGTATGTGAAACCATTTAAAAATCTGCATTGTTTTCCCACTGGCGTCACGGCTGGCATAAAACATCAACAAAAAAATTTGAGAAACAAAAAGACTTTACATAACCATTGTTTTTATTTGACAGAAAATAAGGCAGCTTACAAAAATGATTTTATTGGAAAGGCATACTCTTCTAGATCTTATTAAAACAGAAAGTTAAACAAAAGAACTCTTGGATTTTAAATTAATTTTTTGGTGCGGGTACGCATGCGATTTCACTAAAAAACACTAAAAGTGGAATAACTTTTGCACCATCAACAATTCGAAAAAACTTTACTTGGCTGTTTTTGTTGGAAATGATCTCCCATATCACCCTGTTTTGTTTGATTGTCCAATTCTGGGACACCCTGTATTGATAAGGCTTTGGCTCAAGTATCATATTTTCTAATGAGTGTTTGAATGATGTTTGTTCAAGAAAATCAATCTTCTCAAAAGTGTTTATAGAACAAACGGTGATGAAAAAGATGGGAAAGTTTCTTTTTTTGAATTTAATTGAACATTTGAATTTTGTTCATGTATATAGCAGATGATGTAGACACTAGAGATTTTCTAACAGAGTTTGTCATATATAACAATAAAAGCTAACATCAGCTACTTAAAACGTGTTGTGAGACGTTTTGGCAAGCTTCCCCATCCTAGCCAAGTAGCCCAGTAGAATCTGACATATAAGTTATTTGGATGTTGAGTTTCCCAGATTTTTCGAAAACATTTAAGAAAATCATGCAATTGAGTTATCAGGGTCGATCCCAATTTAGCAGTCCCAATTTTGCCAAAATAGAAGTATTTTTCGGTTTGATGTATAGCCTAGTAGAACCAAAGCATTCGTATGAGTCCTTATGTTGCTGGAATCCTAGGATTTTCCCGAAAAACAGGACAAATGATTTATATAGAGTTGTGGAAAATTGTCCTAAACATCATAAACCCCGAATTTTGTCAAATTTTATGAATTTTTTTTGGTTTGATGTAGCCTAGCAAAATCTCAACATAAATGCCATTTTGATGTTGGGTCCCTAGGATTTTCACGAAAAATTTAGGGAAACCGTACAAGCGATTTACCTACAATGTTGTCAATATTGAGGTATTTTTCGGTTTGATGTGGCCCAGAAAATGTAAGAAATCTAATTTAAAGAGCCTAAGCGCCATATAGTGTGTGTGTTTATTTTATTAACAAAAAGTTTTTCTATTTCGGGACCTAATAACTCCCCAACAATAGGTTTTCAAACCCATTTTTCAATGTTCTTGAACTTAGTGCAAACGTAATACTTACGCAATTTTATTGGCGTAGTGATAATATTTTTACTCCAAAGTTTCGTCTTACTTAAAGACGTAAAAATCGCGGGTTTTATATTAATCACGAGTAACACATTTAAATGTTTTCGGAATTAGGATAAAATTCACTTTTCAGCCGTACAGTGAAATTTTTCCTAAAAAATCTAATTTGATTATGCATATTTAGGACAAAAGTATATTGCTTAAGTGCTACTTATGACAATCATCTATAGGTTCTCAAACCACATTTCATAATAAAAAAGATATTCAACTTGTTATTAACCGAAATATTTTAGTAGATCAATAGAAAACCTACATTAGTTAAAAATTTCATAAAGTGAAATTGTTTAGTATTTGATTGAAATTCTTCTTTGACTCCCAATTAATTTTAAGGGAGCACGATGTTATAATCCTAGACTATCTAACAATCCCAGGAATGTGAAATTAATAATTAAGCACCACTTACTCATTATTGGTAGCAAAAGAAAGTTCCTTTGTAACAGGCCATTATCAAATCTTGAAATGGTATCGATTTAGCCACGGGTATAAAAAGAAAATTATTGGATATACTTCGTTGAGTTCAAGAAACTCGCATTATCTAATTAAAATTTTACGTGCAGGCAGGCTTCGTTGCTTAAAGCGCATAGTTCGTTCGGAATCCTAAAATTCAATGTTACATAATCCCGCGAGACTAGCGCACCAACTCGCATATGCAGCAAACCAAGAAACCAAAATAAACATCTGCATTCAACAGAATTAAGAATTGTAGTTAGTTAGAATTAAGAATTGTAGTTACACCTCATCCAGTTGTAATATGCACCTTCTGAACTTGGCTAAGATTCAATGAGACAATCGTTCATTAATCTGAAATTAAGAACTGATACATAACCTTAGAAATAAGACGGCCAAATTATTCAATGGGATGTAGCGCCAGCAAAATAAAAATACTTGTAATTAATGTTGGACCAAACATGATAAAAATTGGGCGAAATTTATCCGAGTTATTATGAAAAAACCGAAAATTTAACGAACCTTGCATTTTCTTCTCAACCAATCAATTTAGCGTGCCAAGTTCTGGATCTGGTTTCTACTTGAAAATTTGTAAATTTACGATTATTTAATTTAATTTAATTTGGAACCACTTCAGTAACATTCTAGATCTTTCAATTCTTGCGAGTTTCATTTTGTTCATATGTAAAAGGACTTTAGGCTTACTGCAAAACTCCCGGCTACCGTTAAAACTATTTTAACTTGAATACTCCGATATTTGGCCATGTTCCAAAGCACTGGAGTGTCGACAGTATTCGTGTTATCGCTTTGGAGACCGTTGAGCGAAGAAGACGAGGTCATTGAATCATTGAATTATTCTTCATTGGATCACCGAATTTTTAGCTTCGTGCAGTTCAACCACTGGTACAAATTTGTTTCCTTAATTGTTCTAAAACTATTATCCAACTCTCCAACCCCTCCTCCATTTGTAGTAAGGCTACGAAAAAAATAAGTTGAGCGAGACGAGTATATGCAAGAAACGAATGTCGGAGATCGTAAGGATCATCTTCGGTTATAGCCACTTCTGGCTAAATAGTGAAAACACACTCTGACTTTTAACGTGATAGAAACTCCTTGTTTTTTAAATGTGATGATGAAAGTTCCACTCGAAGCAGTGGTTGATTTTTTTAGAAATTAGCCAACCGACAATCTATTTATAAACAAGACTGTTAAACCAGAATTATTAAAATGTTTAGCATCCTCATAAGTGGAATAACTATAGTTTCTGCTTACAAGTCGGAACGAAACAAACAAAGACGTACCAGTGACAACATAACGGAACTTATAATCCTCTGATTATGCATTCGTAAATTGTCAAAATCATATTGTTTGTTACCGATGTAGCCCATTGATCTGCTTTATTCAAAGGCTAAAATACATACAAGAGGCCACTAAGTCAAAAGCAACAAATTAACGAATCGCCAGTTCAAACACCATATTCCGGGTACGAAATACGATAATAATAAACCAACCTTCCAAAGGTCTTATAAATACAGCCTAACCAACCACGCGGATGGTCTCAATCACGAACAGACGTTTGCCATCCCGAGATTTTAACACAAATTCAAGCAACTCATGTTGGTATCATAAGAAAAACACTAGGAAATCCTGGAAGCCGTATAATCACTGGCATCAATTTCTTACGTTAATTCAATATATTACGGCGGTTCAGGTAAACACCTGATTTGAGTCGTACAAATGCAAAACTCGGTATCTACAAAACAAAAAAATAATAATTTTCGTTAAATTAGCGCCAAAATTTTGACGTTTTGTTTAGTTTAGAAAAATTCTTTCATGGTGAGTGGACGTCATGTCTGATGTATACATACAACAACGGTTTAACTAACTTTAAAAAGGTGAAAAACAATATGGAAAATGTGGAACACCCCATGGTTATATTAAACGACGAGAAGGCCAGAAAACATGCTGTATAAGATAGCGGAAATTTCTCAGCGGAAAATAAGAGATTACGCTACTCGCCGCAAGTGGCAGCTCAATCACAAAAGAGAATTTATTTTGTTATATAATTACCAGGGGAAATTTTTTATTCATTTTGTATCTCTTTTTTCACTAAATAAAACATCCCAGCATTAGATCCCTAATTTTTTTTAATTAGATTATTTTCAGTTTTTGGCCAATATCTCAAAAACTTCTACTAGTAACCAATACTTTCGATTGTTTTTCTAATAGCTTAGGTCATACTGAAAATTTGGGGTGAATTGATGGATTAGAATTTTCACTATAATTTATTTAATTAGAATAACAACCGAAAGTATTGGTACTAGTGGATGTTTTAGATAATGGCCAAAAACTGAAAATAATCTAATTAAAAAAAATTTTAATTTTCAAAAGTATTGGCTATGAAATGGCCTAGTTTAGTCCAGCATAAACAGATCCTAGAATTTTGTCCTAAGTTTTGGACCCCTGATCAATACTTCTATCCAAATTTCATCGTCATTCTTTTAGAATGGCGGAAAGGCGGAATATTGTTAAATTTCAAGATTTCATTTACCGAGTTCCTCTACTTCGGAGATCAATCAATTTGTCATTTTAAAGATCACTTTTAATATTTTATTCCGCTGGGATGTTTTATTTAGTGAAAAGAGCGGCGAATAGTGAAATCTCTTCTTTCCGCTGAGAAATTTCTGCTATCTTATACAGCATCCAGAAAACGGAATATTAAGAAAGACAAGTGGACTCAACAAAAAGAAAACAGGTAATTGATGACTCTTAATCAAGCGTAGTTCATTTTGATATTCAATTAAAAAATATGTACAATAGATACAAACAAAAGAGTGAGCCGATTGTGCCAAAGTGCACACATAAAAAGAACTTGAACGCTTTTCAGTGCAGTTCGATTAACGCAAGAGATGCGACGAGTTTCGCTAATCCGTTTTACTTAACCTCGGACAAATTGGCTCAAGATGCATTCCCACTAAAGTTCGTGAGCGCAATAAATCCTGCGAGAAGAGGTGAACATAGTTCCCTTAAAAGAACTGTTTCGGTAGTTTAGTACGTAAGAAAACAAAATAAAAATATCGTACGGGTTTGCCAGGTAGCATTTTGGACATATTACGTATCAAAAAAGATCGAGTTGCGAGGCTTGCGAAAGAAGATTATGAGACCGGGTTAGGACCTGACAAAAAGGATTGTGTAATAAATTTTGTCAAAAGATTTAAAACCGTCGAACTGCATTATTGTCGAAATAAAAATATCAGAAGGCAATATCTGCCGAGTGAATTAGTCATTAAAGCAACTGTAAACTAAAATACCTGATTTAGGCAATAAAACGTCTTACTTCTGGAACATATTTAACAGTTGCTTTAACATTGGTTTCAAAACACCAGCCACCGATATGTGTTCTATGTGCATAATGGTAAATGAAAGAATTAAAAGTGAAACAGATGCAAATATAAAGAGAATTTAATGATCGTGATAAGCAGCATTGTCTAAAGAAAATGTCTTCTTGTACACTTGGACCGCGAACATGTTTCAAAAGAGGTCGATACAAATAGCATCTGCGGTACACCACCGACTTAATAATCTCGATCTGGCCAATAAGAAAATAGTACGGTTAATCACGGATGGATGCGGTTGCCAGAACAAGAACTCGATCATGATTAGTACCTGTTGTTATTGGTTACTAAAGGAAGCACCGACTAAAATATTACTAGTTTGGAATTAATTTTCCCTATTCCGGGACACTCGTTTTTACCACCAGATTGAGTATTTGCAAAATTGGAGAAAGAAGTAAATATAATCTATAACTCATTAACCATTTATCGAAATTATAATTTTAAGGGGTTTTAAAATTGTTTTCCCGTTTAGATTCGTAATAATCAAACAATGGTACAACCCGAAGAGCACATTCAAATTTACAAAGATCATGCCACTGTTGTAAATCTCGGAAATGTAGATTATCCGATCAACGGTTGGAAATCTGAGGCTGCTAGAATAATAAGGCCAACCACAAGCTGGCACTTCAAGTTTAGTGAAGCGAAGCGATTGATTCTTACCAAAGAAAGTAGAAATATATTGGTTTGCGGAGAAGTAGCTTACAAATCCGTCCTTGGAGCGGCTAAACCGATCAACAAACGGGGAAAATATTTATCTCAGACGAATCCAGCTGATTCACAACCCGGTGTACAGTTACCTGAAGCAAAACTGGCTGACGTTAAGCATTTGTTATTCAAGCATTATGGAGAAAATTGGCCGGAAAGAGAGGAGCTAAAAATTTATTTCTAACAATTCCGTGAATATATGCCAAGACGAAATATGTAAGACTCAAGTTCAGCACAAAGGCCTCCGAATTTAAATAATTTCTTAAGAAGGCAGAAATTAAATAGTGATTTACCCAAGAAGGGATTTTTATGTGATTATTTTGTTTACTTTGATTTTGTTAAAAAATGTTGTATTATTTTTATGGGTTCTTTAACTTTGTGATTTGCTGTACCTAAAGTTTATAGTTTTTAAATAAAAAATAAATTTATATTTTTTAATCTGAAATATATTTTCTTATTAGGGCTAAACTCGCTAAAAATAACATCTGTTACGAAACTCGCTATTTACAATTTTAGAAGGGCTGTAATTCCCAAACCCTAGAGGGTGCAAGTATTGTTTTCTTACTAACCGGTCACTTTAGCTTAACCAAAACACCCACAGTAAAAATATTATCAACAACATTTATATTTCCCGTAGACGGTTTCCCGCATTTTACAAGATATTTTATACGACTCATTTCTATACACTCAATCAACACGTGCGTCTATGACATTCTGTGTTGCGTCATATCGTCACATCAGGTCATCTACCTGTATCGCGACATACTATCGCACTCACAGTTGAATTAGGGATTTTGGACCTCTAGAAACCTCCACCGCTTATCCATTACATATGGTCGAGAAGAAAGTTAACGATATGGAGATCGTGTCGTACTATGGTGCTGTTCCATCATCAGAATCGATCGAATGAAGGCTAGATAAGGACAACAAACCATGGTCGGCTCTACAATCTGCAACGAAAAAAGGGTTATCACCAAAGTTCTAACCAGCATGGGAGACTCTCATCATAAAGATAAACGTCGCAGTTTTCAGAAAAAATAAAGGGCACCCATGGTAGTATATTTGGATCGGTTGGCACCATATAGAGGTGGTAGTTTGTATTCCAACGGCGACACATGTTTGTGAAATTAGTGACATCTGTAAATTGGTGGTATAAATTGCGAGAATTTGTGTTGTAACCGTCAAATTTTATAACGGTATTCACAACCCAGTGATACGAATCAGGTATTACAGGGCAAATTCGTAACCGTATTGTTATGTGATGGATGGAATTGAACCAATTTGACCAGTGACACGGTACCAAATTTGTTCCTGTCATTTGACTGCTATTAGTACACTAATAGTCACAAACTACAAAAGTTCCAAAAATTGAGTGTGTCAATTTTAAATTTCCAGCATGTTATAATTACTCGCTGCTGTGCCAAACACAATGTGAGTTCCAAAATTGCCGAAAACACATTTTGCTACTTCAAATATTATTTTGCGAAAATTTTTATGATCAAATCATAATAATCTTATGACCCACACTCTATAACTTTATAATATGCAAGTATTAAAAGGTAACAGCACACAACAACTACGATATAAGAAAAGTTAAATACAACAACAAATACTAACTTGAACCGGTTCTTTTGTTATTACAACAATATACTAACAAACACGATCGTTTACCATTATAGAAATAGAATGCGGTCTCTTTCTTACCTTCAGGCCGTACACGCGATTTACCTGCATCAAAACTATCAGAAGAGATGCTGGAAACATTTTTTGGTTTTGTTTCACGATTGTCTGTTTCTTTTTCTTTTTTTGTTTTGTTATATTTTGTAATTGTATTACAGAAAGAAAAAAATATTATATAGAAAGTCGTATAGGTATGTATGTGGTACTAACACAAATAAACACATTGGAATTCCTAAGAAATTATAAAAGAATGAAGCAAAAGATCAACATTTACAGTGATCACAAATATTTTAGTATTACAAAAATACAATAAGATTAACTTTCATCTTGGCCCTTGAATATAGATAGCTAGCTGCCTTTTAAAATATTTGTTATGCTAAATGAGTTAAGTACGGTCGTCATATTTTTAAACCGTTTATAAGCGAGATCGTCTAATTACAAAAAAAAAAAAAAATCTATTCAAAAGCCATATATAGAAATAATATGTAAGATATTTAAAAACAACAACTGACTCATAGTTCATCTTATATAAAATTCCGCGAATCAATTAATCGATCGTAGATAACAATTATAATTTTTTTTTTAAATCTGTATTGCCATGACATCTATTATTTAATAGAATTTGATTGTGGCCATTTTAAATTCAACCGAATTTTTAAATATCCAGAAATGTATTCACCTGGAGCACACAAATATTTTATTTAATTAAATAAATCAAACCACACCAAGTATATATACATTTATGTACTCGTACATACAAATAAAAACATGTCAAGGCTAATAAATTAAAATGTTTTATTGTATTTGTATTTATAATGTGATGATGAGATCATTATTTAATTTTTGTTATTCTTTTGTTTTGACTTAAGAAATTATACAAAACAAAATATAATAAATAACATTTTTATGATTTGTGACGTCATACTAAATGTATATAGTTTAAATCTATTCGATAATAGATGGAAGTGTAAGGCGATCGATCGAGTACAGAAACAAACCACCGTTGTATATATATTTCTATATGTTAGTAGTGACATCTATATATATTTAACGAAATTTTTATTTAGACCATTTATTGTTTTGAGTCGGGAAACAAAATGCATAATATTGTTAATAATTTATTAAACTAGGGTCGCCTCAATCGCTAAGAAGATTTTTATTGTTGATATTTTCTATATATGCTGCCTACAACGATTATCCAATTAGAATTGTTTATCAAGCAATTTATGCATGAAATGTGCTTCCACAGCATTTTAATTGAGAATCTTCTTAAGTGGTTTTTTTACTTAGTTTCCTAAAGGTGATGTGAAAATAATTATGACATGGATCGGAAGCGGATGTAATGTAAAATAAAACTGGATGATAGCTGGTTTTTTAGATAATCTGTGGTTGATTATTCCGTTGCTTCTTCTATATGCGGCTGTTAATTAGGTAAATGATGAAGGCATTGTGGCATGTAAACAAATGCTATGAAATATTAATTTATTGATACGCTTAGTGGCGCCGCGTCGTTACCACCTATAAGAAAAATAGGAAATGGGAAACTACTATAAAATTTGTATATGTAGAGTGTATATATAATACGACCAATGGATGGTGGTGTGTATTAATTTCAATTTAAATAAATATACGATTTTTATATTAACGATGAATTCATTGCGAATTATATAGAAACGATATGGTCTACGTTATATACACGAGTCAAAAATAAATAAATTTTTGTAGTCATTAGAAGTATATAGAAACTAGAAAAGACCACATGTTTATTACATGAACAGCGCTATCTCGCCAATGTGGAGGTCTTGCTCTGCGCCGTATAGTATTTTCCCAGAATATTTGATTTCAAATTATACGTTTTATATATTTGTAAATTTATGCAAATTTGTTGCAAAATATTTTACCAGTAGCCTTTATAATAAACAATAAAGCAAATAAATAAAAAAAGATCACATAACACAAAAAAAAAGTGCTGCATGCGTCTTACGGAATATAAATTTATGGCAATACTATTAAAAAATCAAATCACGTTATTCATAAAAACATGGAAAATGTATAATTTAACAAATAAACAACAAGGCATCATATAAAACGATCAAATATGGCGGAAAGATCGATTTATGCATATAGTTCAATATATAGTTGGGTGTGTTAATTGATAGAGGCGCTAATTACGTTTAATTCAATTAAAATACCATCTACAATATTAGAATCACATTAAAAATGGATAAAAATCCACTTGATCTGAACATATTAAAACATACAAAACTAAGTGTTTTTTTTTTATAAATAGGGGTGATCATACTAAATATTTTTTGTTAAATATCATGATCATGTTATTTTTTTTTTTTTTTTGGTCAGCAACTCACGAGGGGAACCTTATATTTTTTTGTAATTTACGGTAATTCATTAACCGTCATAATTACACAACTATACATGTAGAATTAAAGTTGTTCTAGTTTTATGGCCTTAAACATAAATAAAATTTAAGAATACTTGTATATTTTTTATGACTTTTAAATTGAATATCTTAATTAAAACTATTTTAGATTAATCATCCTATATATAGTCAATGGCATGGCTACTAAAGACAAAATATTGCAATATCTGTGTTATATTATAAAAGACATAACCATAATATGTGTATATACGTATTGGAGCCAATTCAAGATTTAACAAAAATTCTGAGATTTTTCCATATCCCAATTAAAACCTCTTAAGAAATTAAAAAATTTATTTTTCTTCAAATTTTAATTATAATTTACAATGCGGGTAAAAATTCTGGGATGCGAACTGTACATTATGTGCGAGTAAAATATAATTTTTAAAGCAACACCCAAAGCAACATTCTCTTTTTTTTTTTAAATTAATTAAGACGCTCGTTGTTTGTATACACAAAACGTCTAATTACACACATGTAATAATTTTAATTGAACTATGAACTCGCGTTTGATGACGATTGGCCTCAATCAACCGCTCAGTTATCGCAAATGTATACCAAACCGTCATGAATTTGTCGCGTGAGAAAACTTGCTTGCGCATTTTTCTTACAAAGCGCAAATTATGACATATGGTAAGCAAGATTTTATTTTATATTAGATCATTGATCAATGTATATAAAATTTAAACATCCTGAAGGATATAAAAATGGTACATATATACAAAATCGGTGCTAATTTTTTGTGTACACATATTACGTATATGTTTACAAACAAAACTGTATCGCGTAAGAAAATAATAAGAATTTTATTTTGTTAAATTAAAATATAAAATTCCATCCGACCAACCATGAACCAACTGTTATTGTTTAGTATTATGTTTTAAATAAAAACTACATAATGTATATAAACTTATATAAGTACATATATACACACATACTCGATTGTGTTCTTGAGGCGATCAACAATATGTGAAATAAATAACAACAAAAATAATTGTCTTGCGATACAGGGTGTCCCAGGATTGGACAATCAAACGCAACAGAGTGATAGGGGAGCTCATTTTCAACTAAAGCAGCCAAGTAAAGTTTTTTCGAATTGTTGATGGTGCAAAGGTTATTCCACTTTTAGTGTTTTTGGAGAAATCGTATTCGGATCCACCAAAAAATTAATTTCCAATAACATCATTTTGTACGTACACTCCCAACATGAAAATTGACCTGAATTTTACTCCACATGTGAGCATTATTATTAAGGTCTATCATTTGAATCTATTACCAGCCATGACACTTTAAATGGTCAATTTTTAGAAATTTTCAAATCTTGTGTGTGCGATATATTCAATCGAGTTTTCCGAAACACCCAACATGAAAATTGACCTGAAATTTTTGAGGTTTTGCTTCATATATTTCTTCGAGTTGTCTCAGAGGTAAAATAGTGTTGTATTATAGTTTTAATGCATTTAATGCAACGAACTAAACATTTTGGATTAAAGAAAAAATTACTGTTTAACACCAAATGCATTTACCTGATTTAACGACATTTTTAGGCTGGCTATGTATACGAATCTGTCTTACCGACTTTTATTAGCTGATAATCCGTATTGTTCTCACTCTGCATTATCGACATTTTTCGGGTGGTAGACATTAGTAGTTACATACGGATCTGCATTATCGACATTTTTCGGCCGATTAATTTTAATTGTTACAGCCGAATCTGCATTACCGACATTTTTCGGCTGGAGCGAGTCGGCTAACAGTATCAATCCGTCGAAACGCACGTTCGTTACTTTTAATCAGTATTGTGCAATTACGCGTAAAAAATAATTGTTTACATTTTTTACGTAACTAATGTAAAAAATGATTAATTACGGTAAAACATTATAATAAATGTAAAAAATGTAATTAATTAGGGACATTACAAGCAGCTACATCTATTGAAATGTTATTAATATATTCTAGATTATTTTGTGGGCCTGACAATTGCGACAAAAATTCGCCGAGACCCAGGGAGCTTAAACAAATTTTACTAGATTTCTGGGAGCGCCAACTAGTTATTACGTGGACCGTGGAATGATTAGTTAAGAATTTCGATTTTTGACTGTTTTTCAAACTAAAAAAAATGCAAAATCGATCTTGCAAATTTGAAAATCGGTTTTTTCTTTTCAAATTCCGGTTAATTTCATAATTGCAACTTCAATACAAAAATTCAGTAACTAATAACTTTATTTTTTGCTAAAATAGGCTCTTAAAAAGCAGAGACTATCAATTGTGTCATTAAGGCGTTACCTAATTTTAGTACAGACTTTTCCTGAAGAAGAAAACGCTCTTTCAGCTTCTACGCTGGTTGGCGGAATCGTCAATAAGAATTAATAAATAAATTCAAAACTTTCTCCTCTCGTACCGGTATCTTCGAACTGTGTTAGTTCTCTTCTTATAACGGTCAAGAAATTTCAAGAATAATTTTTAATTAAGAGGGACGGTGGAGCTCTTATTCCTTTTTCAATTGCATTTTGCATCATCTGTTTCATAGTTAGTTGATTTTGTTAGGGTTGTGCTTTTTCCTGAATCTGTTAATCTTGTCAATAATTTGTAAATCACAGATATAAGCGTTTTTTAATTTAATTTGGAACTTGCGTTATCGACATGGCTCCGTTCGCTAATTCGTAATTCTAGTTTCGATTGCATTTCATTTGAAAGAATACTATTCTGCAGTCTTGATAACATGAAGGTAATAGCAGCGTTCACAGTAAGAAGATTTGTTAGCTTTATTGGCTCAAGCACTTTAATAATCTCCATCTATAATATCCAATCATTTTCCCAAAATGGATATGCGGTATGAGGTTTAGTTCTACGATCGCCATCTGTAGACTTCGAGCATTATCAACAGGCTACTCCATCGCGTTTTAGAATCTAAGGTTAATTCCAATTCTTTCCGATGGTTCAGTATTACATATTTTTACAACGTGGTATTTCTTGTTGGAGAAGCTCTAAAAATGTTTACTACTTTACGATTATGGTTATGTGAAATTTCAAAGTTCTCTGCACCGGGATTTACATCATCCTCACATTCGGTTTCGGAATCTACAGTTTCTTGGAAATTTACTTCGTCAAAAGTATCAGCAGTTTCGGATAATTCGTCAACGCCAACGACACCCAATTCAGAATTTCTATTCATATAAAGCACGTCAAGCAATGCTAGCTGAATGCCGACCTTCCAAATCTTTTCATTACCGATGCTCCGTCGGTGGTTATACTTTCAATGTCATTTTCAAGCGATAAAGAGAAATCGTTTAATTTATTTTTAATTAGCTCAATACACTTTTCGGCGGGAGCACTACCGTGAATACGGACTATGCCTAAATTCCATTTTTTTCATTGGAATGTGCATTTGTATTTAAGAATCGACGGTTTTTATAGAAGTCCACTCATCAAAAGTTCAACTACTCGTAAATCTAATTTTATTCATTTTCTTGGTAAACAATTCGGATCTTGTTTCCTCTTGAATTTTTGTAGCATAATCCATTACAATTTTTTTTATGGTGTTGGGTGATTTTGGTATTAGATTGCACGTGAATCCTTTGGCCATAAGCAATACCCTGAGTTTATTTGAGGTTCAAAGCCGAGATAAAATGGCAGACAAAGAAAAATCTTGTTTATTTTCACCAAATAAATCTGTAATTTTGTTGGATGAACTTGAATCAGTGCAATTTGATGTAGATAAGGCACTTATCTTCCGTTTTGCTACATTTATATTGTGGATCGCTCGTAAATGGGAATGACGCGCACTAGTAGATCCACCGCACCATTTAATTTGATTTGCATTTAGCACAACTTTCAATTTTTCGTCGTAGAAAATGAGCCACGATTAAATTATTTTCATTCAAAAATCTTATGAAAGGAATGAACAGAAATGAAGAAATGTCAAACAAACCAACCAAAAAAGTATAATTTGTACGAATATCGAAATAAAAACTGGGTGAAGATCGAAAAAATAGGCCGAAAGTACACACAGAGGCATCTATTATAAATATAGGTAAATATTTCAAAACCGGTTTGAAAACGGAACGACTAATCGGTTAGCCGGTTAATCGAAAACCGGGTTTGCAATCACTAGAAATCACTCGAATTTTAGCGTGTATATGTTTACAGATTAACACTAAATACATGAATTTAAAAAAATTCTAAAACCCCAGATTTGCGAGCTTTCGTATGCACAGGAAATTAGAAAGACAAAAATTATTTTAGCCAACAACCAAAATAAATTTCAAATCTCAAAATTTCAATAGATGTAGCTGCATATAATGGTTGTATGATCGACTAGAAAATAACGTATTTTAAATTATTTTACTAATTTAAGTATTTTCATGCAGATGTCGCTAATTAATTACATTTTTTACATTTGTTACGCCATGTAACGTAAAAAGTTTTGCGTAACTAACACAATTATTTACGTGTAAATAAACACGTAATTAATGTAACGTAATTAATCTGCACAACACTGCTTTTAATAATATTCAATGCTTCGATTATTTGTTGCCGCATCACCTGATCGGGCTGGTTTAATCTTTCATAAACCAGCTCTTTATAATAACCCCACAGAAAAAGTCTAAAGAATTTAAATCAGGAGACCGCGGTGGCCATGCAATGGATCCTCCCCTTCCAATCCAGCGGCTGGGATAATTTACAAGTCATTTTGTAGAAAACTTCGATAGACTTCCTCGTTGATCCGATGTGGGAGTTCAAATGGGCCACTTAATTTCCCATCGAATATTTCCGCCCACTATTCCCGAATATGCCCTCCACTTTAAAACATGTTTCGTCACTCCATAAAATGTTGTTAAAAACTTCGAATTTTTTTGGCAGCGAAATAGCAATTCTTAACAAAATTGCATCCGTTTTCCATGGTCAGCATGTAAAAGGTCTTGTACACGTTGCACATGGTAAGGGCACAATGTGGACCATGGCACTCCCGAACGACGTGATAATATATCAAGTGGATCGGCTGGTTTATATATTCTCGGACGACCGGGAACTTCGCGTTCACTGTACATTTGATGTACGTTTTGTCATAATCTGTAATCGGGAAAGCATTCCCCATTTCAATATCGTATCTGGTATGCTATTGCGGCTGCTCGGGCGTTGCCATTACATAAGCCACACATAAAATGCATTTCTGCATATTCGCGGTGGGACATTTTAATTATAAACGTTCGAGTATGTATGTATGGAACTACTAACACAAATTACAAAATGTTTTTTATGCCACAAATTTTGTTTAATTCGGGCTTCTAGATTCGCTTAAAAAATTCATCATTTTGTTTTATTTTTGTGAAGTGCATTTGTTAATAAACGCGACTTACTTTGTGAACAAATTGAAAAAAATTTGCATTAGTGTCGCATGTTTTTCTGATAGTGGGTCAACTTTCTGTAGTACATTGTTTTCCCGCTGGCGTCACTTAAACATCAACAAAAATTTTGAGTAATCAAAAGACTTTAC
Source organism: Nephrotoma guestfalica (assembly GCA_963691935.1). NCBI lineage: Eukaryota > Metazoa > Arthropoda > Insecta > Diptera > Tipulidae > Nephrotoma > Nephrotoma guestfalica. The sequence continues at coordinate 91,969,955 of OY829913.1, forward strand.
AAAACCATTGATTTTATTTGACAGAAGATAATACAGCTGGAAAGGCACACTCTTCTAGATCTTATTACAAAAGCAAGTTAAACAAAAGAAGTCTTGGTTTTTTTAAATTAATTTGTTGGTGGGCGCGCATGCGATTTCACTAAAAAACACTAAAAGTGGAATAACTTTTGCACCATTACAATTCGAAAAAATTTTACTTGGCTGTTTTTGTTTCAATTCTGGGACACCCTGTATGTACGAAGGAGAGTAACTATATCTAAAAAAAAAACTACTGTGTATGTCGCGCGCGTTTAAGTTTCATAAGATTTTCAATTTAAAACCGTTTCTTATTCGTTTTCTTCTGTTTTAAATTGATTTGAATTTTCATTATATTGGAGTCTATATGTACATATAGTGTGGCTAATTGTTTTAAATTACAGCGTACACATAATTGTTACTATATTTAGAATTTGAAATGTATTTTTGGGTGCAATTATTTGAATTAGAATAAACGGTGTAATTCCCGGATAGTCGCGTGCTTCCTATAGTCTGGATCTAGTACTAGTAAAACATCGCCTACGATCCTTTATGTAACTAGTTGAATGAATCACTTTGAAAATTACATTTTGATGTTATATGGGCGTTTACAAATCTAAGTTGTTTGATTATTACAATAAATATTGTATAAGATCAATATATAAAGTATTTGTGTCTACAATAACTTTTGTGTGCAAATTGCCATAACAAGGAAATTCATTTGTTTGCTGTTGCATTTATAATTATTACGGTGTGAATAATGAAGCGCAAATGTTTAACGTAAGTCTTATTTTAATTTTATAAATTCCGTTAAAAGTCAATTTAGCATCAATTTTGTTATAGAAATTAAATTATCTTGACTCAGTGTAGTGAAACAGTGAGTTCTCAATTATAATGCAGAATTAGGCCGGCGGCAAACACTATTTTCTGTAGTTGAGGTTTCAAGGAAATAGTGCAAATATTGCAAATAGTTAAGCTGCGTTGTGTAATTACGCGTAAAAAATAATTGTTTACATTGTTTACTTAAATAATGTAAATAATGATTAATTACGGTAAAAAATTGAAATAATTGTAAAAAAGGTAATTAATTAGCTACATCTAGTAAATAATACAGCCATTACAAGCAGCTACATCTATTGGCCTGACATCTGCTAATTAATAGCGGCACTACAATAATTTATTGTGTAATTTATTACATAAATATTCATCACTGAATATTTTAAATAAATACCAATGCACTTTTCGGCAGACCCATCTATGATTCAAAGGATGAAATATATTTTTAATAGCTTAAGTAATCACCTTACCAGATACCAGATTTGTATAGAGCTTATACAAATTTTACTGGATTTCTGGAAGCACCAACTAATTATTTCGTGGCCAGTGGAATGATTAGTTTAGAGTTTTGATGTAATGTTACTTAAAAAAAAATGAATGTTATGAAATGCTGGATGTGGCACATTTGGCTGAATTAATCAGGTAGATTGTGTGGTATGATTACTGATGTTGGAATAACGCTGGGTGATTTATTTACGACTGTCTTTTAAATTTAAAAAAAAAGTAGGAATCACCCAATTAGAATTTTAGCGTGTATGTACTTACAGTTTACCACTAAATACATACATTGATGAGTGAGCACTGGTATTGAGGACCATTGATGACCATTGAGCACTGGTATGCACAGGAAATTAGAAACACAAAATATTATTTTAGCCAACAATAAAAATTAAATTTCAAATGTTAAAATTTTAATAGAGATCAGATGTCGCTAATTAATTACATTTTTTACATTTTTTACGCCGCGTAACGTAAAAAATCTCACGTAACTAATACAATCATTTACGTGTAAGTGATAGCGTAATTCATGTAACGTTATTAATCTGCACAACACTGATCTCGAGCACTAAAATCCATGTATGTATTGAAATAAGGTGAAAATGAAGACCATTAGATTACCCAATTTAGATATCGAAAATTTCGGCGTGATTATATTGGCAATAGATGGAGCTCAACGATTCACAGGCAGATAGTAGTGACCGGAATCAGAGACAGGAAATTCCTGTCCGTATCAACAGCTTCTTCAAGATCCGAATTCAGGAAGCAACGATGACGTAGTAGCAGTGTCGATGAATAAGCTCGGGGCTACATGAAAGAAGAAATACAACTTGATGGAGAGTCCAGAGTTCCTCGAGCTCATGAGAAAGGCAAACACAAAGTAATTTGAGCTGGTACAACATATTATATGGTTGCTAACCTCAAAAAACTCACTCCCGTTACAACTGTTCTTGACTGGTCCTGCTGTAGGATGAATAAGCTCGGGGCTATATGGAAGAAGAAATACAACTTGATGGAGAGTCCAGAGTTCCTCGAGCTCATGAGAAAGGCAAACACAAAGTAATTTGAGCTGGTATGTTGATTGTTGATATTATGTTGGTATATGGTTTATTATATGGTTGCTAACCTCAAAAAACTCACTCCCGTTACAACTGTTCTTGACTGGTCCTGCTGTAGGAGTCATGACTGTTCAAATTGCGTTTAAAACCACCCTTTCGAGTTTCCAAACGCCATTATCGAACGAGGTCAAGGTTTATATATAGATCTTTATTCAAGTATGTCAAGATAATACTCAGACGCTTAGATTTCAGACTGAAATGATTTTTATTGATGACTTGAGGCAGTTGCCACCAGTTAGAGCCACTCAGCAGTAATGGAAGGGAATTACTATTTATGAATTGGCCGAAATTATGCAGCAGGAGAATGCTGAATTCTTATCAATATTCATAAAGGTTGGCCATGGAGATCGATTGGATGAACAAGAGTTGCAACTGATTGAATCGAGATTCTGCAAATAAAAAAAAATATTTGGAGAAAAGCCTATAACTATGGCTCGAGATATATAGACAATGCACAATGTTAAACGACCAGTCGTACATTTTTTTTTGTCACCACCAGGAATCGAACCCGGGACCCCCGAATCACAAAGCAAGCGCCCTGCTTACATTGCTATCGGGAGCGACAAAACGACGGAAGCAGAGGAATTCTGTCCTAATGGGGTTCCATTATTCAATGCTAATGATTCAGTCGATGTGTATAATTTGAGAATCTTGAGTTCATCTGATGAAACATCGAATTCAGTTGTTAGCGAAGTTAGCGAAGGACAATACAATAATATACTAGCACACTTAGTAAGACACGATGCTTCACTTTCAATTAAAAAAAAATCGCCACGATTTAGGCCTAAAGATAAACCGTGAGTATAATATAACACAAATATCTGATTTTTTCAGAATCATACAAGCCCTTTTACTATTTTGGGTATGAAGATTTATTTTGAGGCTGACACTAAAACATGGCGGTTTTTATTTATTTGACAGAAAATTGTTTTCTATATCTCAAGAAAATTGTGTCTTATATTTTTGGGCTGACACTTGCGTATAGTCAAAGTTTATATATTTTAGTATTGCCTTTTTGGAGGTTAGAATTTGGACCAACTTCATTTACATCCTCTGGACAGTAAAGAAATTGCTACATAATCAGCTAGATTCCGCTCTAGCGAGTGGCCAGTCCTACGTGAAGGAAGGATGACCAGACTCTGCCCAAAATCGAGATCTTCAGAAATTTCATGGAACAAGATATTTCATTTCTGCTTTCAATAACGTTGCCGCAGAAAGCATTTTAAATAATAATGGCACAACGTTTACATCAGCAGATTTTCATGAGTTCTGTTTTCGCAATGGTATTGATCAGTTAACAACTGACCGTTCATGGAGCTCTTTCAAAACCACCATGAAGAAACAATTGGGAGATGGAAATAGCACTGATCACACGAAGCTAACGGTTTTTAGCAGTAACCGATTTACGCTGAGTCCTGATTGTACATACAAGCGAAAAAACTTCATGGTCGAACAGCCTGTGTTTACGCGAGACTTATCAACTGGTGTGACGTGGATTGAGAGAGAGTACATTTTCGGACTCTGAAGATCGTCAAGAGCTACCACGTCGTCAGCAAGGATTCAGCCACCAGCGGTCTAATTTGATCCCTCATATGATTGGGGACTTCATCAAAATAAGGAGGGGGGAATATTTTGTATGTGCTTCGGAAAACACTAACTATTCATCAGTCTCTCTCATTTACAACAACAAAACATTTTCTCAGTTCTTTCATTTAATGAATTAATAAATAGTTTCACTGTTTGAATTATTTTAGAAATTACTTTAGTTTTGCGAAAACCAAAAGTAAACGCATGCAACATCTGGACGAAACAAAAAACATAGAAAATTATTATTTGGGATGAATGTACCATAGCACATGGAAAACACTTGAAGCGTTTGTCAGTCATTACACAAGAATGTGACTTTACTTCACCATGTTCGTGTCAAATCATTTATTTTTCGATCACTTTTGGATATGGTTAGCGGGAAATTTACAATTGGTTGATGCCATAACACGTGAGATAAAGTTCCCGCCTGATTTTAGCTAAATGCAGCCGCCAATTCAAGAAGTTGAAAATTGTTTGAAACATTTTAAAAATTTCAATAATGATGATTGGACTTGCGAACGTGCAGTGTTAGCTCCTAGTATTACGAGGCCAATCGATTCATCAATCCAGAAACATCATCATCAAGAAGGTATGGTTCCTGAATTAGTCAAATATCTGTTTGCGATACGGAAAGCAACTTCCTTCGTAATTTTGTAGCAGTGCTAGATTTCTTCAACGCTGCATGATGTGATAAATAGTAGTTATCCAGGATTATATCCGTTGGGCCGGCTTTATGTGGATTTAAGTATTTATCCATAAAATCTCTGAACTAAGTTGCTAGTTGTGGATTTCTAGCATGTGCTGTGAATTAGCGACCATCTTTGTTACGATACTGACTGATTTCAAATAATCGTCGCTTGCAGGGAATTTGCTCTATTTCAGAAAATGCTGCCCAATTTTGTTTGTTGGGCAATTGGCCCATCGGGTGAAGACTTTAAAAGATTATTCAACAGTATGTCTATATAATATTCGTCATCAAGTAGAAGTTTGATAGGGCAAGGAAAGTAGATAGTAGGTCTCGTCTATAAAGCTTCTATAAGTTTTTTTCCATTTCCATTGATTTAATTGCTACTCTGGCATGTTCTGGGTCAAACTTTCGAAAACTAGTGCATTGACGCTTATGTTGTGCTAAGAGGAAAATCGTAGTCTTATTGAAAACTAAACAACTGAAGTAGCAGTCCGTTCTAACCGAGAAACTACACAACAATTTCTAATTTTAGTTGCATGCTTGCTCTGTTATGAGTGTTGCCTGATCCAGGGTCAACTGAAAAGGATTTCTATGCCTTGAAGCTTGCCTTAGATAAATAGCTAAATTATTGTTGCATTTTGGTTTGAATAACGTGTATGCGGCCTTGCTGACTGGAGTAAATTGCTGATTCATGTGTGCACGTTTTTATCTTGATAGCACTACAAGCGATTGGAAGCGCAGTTAAAGATAGTTCAGGAAGTCCTTTACGATTTGAATATCCTTGTATAAACGATGTGTTTCACTATCCAATTTTCTTGTTAGCATGTTTAGTAGTATCGATCTCAAGAATATATATTTATTCCTTACTTAAGAGCATGCAGACATTCTACTACTGTATCATGCAACGTCCTTATATGGTTTGCAGTTTCTGTTTGGATGAAAAGTTGTTTATCATCGTATCTAGACATTAAAATACTCCAGGTAGTGGAATAATTTTTTTGTGATACGCTGAGGCGGCGTATGAGTTTAATTGCTTCTCAATAAGTTTTGAATGCTTAGAAATTTTATTTCTATTCGAGGGAGTTCTATCTGGGATTGGGTTTTGTGAGAACCAGCGCCTATGCGTATGGAATATATCAAAAACAAATTTGGGATTTAAAAATGTGATTTTTTACAGTAGTTTAGGCACGTTTTAAAGTCATTCTAAATATTTTCTAAGCATTCAACAAGTACTTCAATGATATTGGTCAACTGCTTAGACCCAAAAGAGTGTACCTATATATATATATATATATATATATATATAATTTTTAATTTGTCTGACAGGGTGTTCCAAGAATTCTAGAAATTTGATTTTCACCTTAATAGTATCCTTAGTAAGTTTTATGATCTTCTAATGGGTCTAACAAGGCGTTCCATGAGATTTAAAAACGTATTATTTTAATGGGCCTAAAGGTACAGTCCGAAGTCATTTTAATAATTTTTTAAGCATTTAATATGAACTTGAAGGGTGTAAGCAGTCCAATAGTGATATTATTGGACTGCTTACACCCAAAGAAGTGTCCTAGTAAATTATATGATTTTCTATGATCTTCTATTATGTGTTTTTTTATGGTCCTTACGTACCTTCCAAAGTCATTCCAAGTATTCTCCAAGCATTCAGCATGAACGTCAATAATATTGGTAAGACCCAATAGACAACAATGTAATTTACCAGGAACACTTATTTGGACCTAATCAGTCCACAAATATCACTGAAGTTCATGCCAAATTCCTAGAAAATACCTAGAATGACTTTAAAATGTGTTTAGCCCCATAGTTCAGGGTTACCATGTTCTTTGAAAATGTTTGTTCACACTCCTAGAAATTGCACAATATAAGTTCGCCTAAATGATTACTTTTACCAATACTTTCACAATTAGTTTATTTCTTAAATTAGTTTGGATAAATGTCTCAGGCATACAAAATTAGGAACTTTTTCGGTAACAATGACAAACCAAAATTAAGAGTAAAAGTATGAAAGGAAATATATCGGATGGATCGGATACATATTGAAAATTAGAAAGATATACAGAGTGTACCAGAATTGAACGAACAAGCGAAGCAGGGTGTGCATTTGATAAAGAACACGACCTACTTTGTGAAAAAAAATTGATAAAAAACATTCTGTTGTGGCTATGCATGATACCATGCGTAATACCATTTTAAAATCTGCATTAGTGTCGCATATTTTTCTGATAATGGGTAAATTTTCTGTAGTACATTATTTTTCCGCTCACGTCACTTAAACATCAGCAAAAAATTTTGAGAAACAAAAAGACTTTACAAAATCACTGGTTTTATTTGACAGAAGTAAATATAGCGTACACAAATGATGTTATTGGAAAGGCACACTACTCTAGATCTTATTAAAAAAGAAAGTTAAACAAAATAACTCTTGGTGTTTTGGTGGGTGCGCATGTGATGTCACTAAAAACACTATTCTTGAATCTTTCTTATCTTGGGAAACTCACAAGTTGTCTTCTAATAGCTAGCTAATTAAGCGAGAAAAAATGTTTAAGGCTTAACCTATGGTAATTCTTAATATTAATATTCACTATTTGGTTTGTTGTTTCTATGCATTAGTGAGCTAGATCTAAGGGATCTTTTCTTTTAAAGCGCTGATATCTAGGCCTCCATAATATTTCCCGAGCTAATGTGTTGGGATGTAGTTCTAACTTAGTTTGGTATGCTGTATTGTATCTGATAGGACTAACTTTAAAACTGTTAAAGATTTGATATTTTTTCTGAAGAACCTACGTTAATACTTTTTGGAACATAAAATCAATGTCATTATAGGCGAATGGTCTTTTTAAGCGAACGTACATCACGTGGGAAGAATAGCAAAATCAAACGAGACTTTGAAATTTCGTCGCTATAGCCGGATGATCGTCACATCCGAGGTCGCTGTAAATGAATTTCACTGTATATGGCTGCCAGCTTAAAATGCCGCTGATAGTAAAGAAATTGTTGACCTTTTAACAAAACCAGTATTGGTTTAAAAGTACTACATGCTAAAACTACGAGGAGATAACTGAAATTTGACAGTGCTGATATAAGCTTTTGTACACTTACGTTTACAAAATTTATTGGTTAGATTCCAACCAATTTACAACAAACAAATTTAATCGGTGCAGTATTTGGTGATAAGCAAATAACATTCCCTCTAAAAAAGTAGTTTATGAAATCGTGCTACTACCATCATGACTATTCGTTTCATACTGTATTGTTTAGGTCATTTTTGATAATCAGCTCAATTCCATAAAATCTATTAAATTATGGGGTGATTGACCGAATTTAAGTAAATTGATCATTCCATACTCAGTTACATGACCCTTATAATTCATAGTTCCCAAAAAACGAAAATTTCAATATTGAACACATCACATTAAAATATAATTATACATATGATAATATCTCAATATAAGATAAACATAAATAATAATAATAACAAGTATTTTTTTAAGAATGGTTAAAAAAACGCATACAGAACTCTAATATATCAGTTAACAATGCCGTTGAACAAAAAGAATTTTTGAAAACAATAAAACCAAGCCGCGATGAATGATCTTAAGATAAATACAAATCTCGTTTCTAATAATGCGTAGCGGCATTTCGTGTTTTAGTAAACAAATAATTTTATTACAACAATTATAATTTAATACCGTATGGTTTATATATTCGTTTAAGACGAATACACAAAAGGATATGAAAAACACTTTAAACCGGAAGAATCAAAATAAGATTTTATTTTGCGCGCGGCTGCTGCTACTTAAAATTAATAAAATTATATTTTATGGTGTAAATAGTACGCTAATAATTAATTTTTAATAATTTGCAGAGAACAAGGTGCATACGTTACCAGTAATTTAAGTTTTCATGGAATAATTTCTATTATAAAACGTTCACTTTGCATAAACTAATCCTATTTGGATGAAATGGACAATCTTACCTGTAACGAAAATAAATATAAAAAAATAATTAATTTGTTTCAAAAATTACAGAAATCATATTTTCTTTTAAAATATTAAAATTTGCATGAAATTTAATGTACCATGTACAGTGGTTTGGTGTGGCGTGAGAATGCCATTACAAATGAGTGTGCTTAAAGGGATGTTGCGCTTCTTACACATTTTAATACACTTGTTATATATGTAGAATGTGAGAAAATCTGGAGAGTACGCGACTAAGTAAATGACTTGTCATCTAACAGTATTTCGGATTGCAACTAAAAACGGGTGTTCCTTTGCGCATCAAACATGCGCAAACCTCAGCTTTACAAAATAAAATTTGCTTGCCACTCGTCTTCTGAACAGTAATTATATGTTTGTTAAATATTTGATTTGTAACAACCCAAACCCTATTTTAATCATAATTTCCAACATAATCTAGTGTGCAATCAAAGAAATAAAAATACAGTGTGGGAAATTAAATTAGGCAGACAGTAAAGTTATTGTCCCCTGTCTGCCCTCTTTAAATTTCTTCCGATTCGTTATCAAGTATCGTTTGCTTTTATCGTTACCTTCCCCTTAGTTTATTAATCTCGCCAGAAAGGTCTAATCAGTCAATCTAACGTAAAACCGTAACAAAAAGAGAATGATACAGTGATGGAAATTAAATTAACACATTTTTAACACTATTTTTTAAAGAGGCTTCCATACTATTTATGCACACTTTTAATAACAAACAAAAAGTGTAAGATGTGTATAATATCAAGACAATACTTAACGCGAGAGTTAAAATAGAGACATTTAAAAAAAAAAATAGCGGGTTAATACCGCAGTGAAAAAATGTCAAGGTTTAAGTCATACGCAGAAATATTGCCAAAGAGAGGCGGAAAGCATCATGCCTTGCCCGGTTAGTAAAAATATTGCTGCAAAATGTGTCAATTGCAATAAGCCAATTCCGGCAAACTACCGGGGATGTGAAATAGCTAAGGAGCTACAAAAAATAAGAAATAAAACGCGAAAACAAATTCCAGGAATATCGGTAAAAAATTATCGAACTTTCACCAAAGAGGAACCTAAATCTTATGACAGTAAAACGGGAGAACCAAAACTATACTCGCAAGTAGTCATGACGAAGCGGTGCTAAAAACCCATGCAAAATCCATGCTCTATTAAAATGATACAAACAACAATATCTAGCTATCACCCTGAATAACCCAAATTTCATATAGAAAACGCATGTATGCGTCAAATACAATAAAATTCGAGGTTGCGAAGGGGTTGACAATTGCGTAGCGAAACATAATAATTCACTAAGGCATTGTGATTATACTCTGTATGTAAGTGCAAAGTTTTTTCAATGTATTTGTAGTTTGGCCACTGCAGTCTGATGAGGCGACCGAATTTTTTAAATTAAACAATTCAAGCTTCATTAGTTCGAAACCAAACTTCCAACGTCTTGGTAACCTCACCTAAATGTAAAAATAAAATTTGCTGGCCACTCGTCCTCTGAACAGTAATTATATGTTTGTTTAATTTTTGTTTTGTAACCACCCAAACCAGGGATGGTATTGGCAAGAAAACAAAAGTACTGAATTGATGAGGATCAGAGTACTGAATCCAGCTTGAAAGTGCTTTCTACACCATTACCGACAATACCAACATTTCACCAACTTTACTAGTAAATTTCAAGGTAAATAGAATTACATTTGATGAGACTCACATAAAAATAGCAATCTGTAGGACCCGAGTCACAATTTTAATTAGCAAATTAAATCAATTAATGACGACCATACCCATTTACAAGCTAATTTTAAAAATAGTAGTTAACGATCCACAATTTTTTGTTTGCCAAGTAATAGGATTTTAACTGTTGAGTGCTTCTGGTGCTGTTATTAAAAAATTGCCAGAGGAATTAAACTACTTTTTCGCTACTATTGCAGACCTGCATTGCCCGTTTGCTAATTAAACCTTCTTATTGAGTCATGTTATAGATCTTATCATGATCTCGGAAATTATTATTTTCTGTTTATTTACGGATTACCGAAAGACTAGATATTTTGTGATCTTTGTATGTAAAAAGTTCTAAGATAATTAACCGTCTAAGCATAAAATTTTGCTAGAGCAGACCTATTAGAACCCAAGCCTCCGTATCCCGACAACAATAATTTTAATGGAAACTTAAGGCCTATAAAGTATTTTGGCAAACGTCGCCCCAACGTTTTAGCGCAATGGGATTAAAGTAACCGAGACCACTTAGAATTTTTTAATTACTCTTTTTTACCCCAAGCATCACAAATATTTAATTAACAAACTACTCGAGAAGCAAATTTGCCGAGAATTAATAAATTTTAAATTTATTATCTAGATTTTAGACCTATCATTTAAACCAATAAATGCAGAGTCGCATTTTGCACAAGGGCATAACAAAATATTACACTTGACTCAAACTCAATTTACTCAAGATTCGTAAGTAACTGCTGATGAACCCCTCTGATATGAAACCCAATGGATTGCATTGATCGATTTACGAGTGATATTTTTGAATTTTCTCTAAAGTACTAAAAATTGCTCGAAAGTATCGAAGTATTTTTCATACAGCCAAATTATCGAGAAAAGTACTATAGTATCGACAATATAATAAAGATACAGTGAGGGAAATTAAATTAGGCAGACAGTAAAGTCATCGCCTTCTTTCTGCCCTCTTAAAATTTCTTCTGATTCGTTATCAAATATTATTTTACTTTGTAATTTTCACCTTCTCCTTAGTTTAGAAAGCTCGCCAGAAATCTTTAATCTTTCAATCTAATGTAAAACCGTAACAAAAAGAGAACTTTACAGTGCGGGAAATTAAATTACTCACACTTGTTTTGAGTTCAAAGCCGAATTTGAAAACTGTGTTTATTTTTTTATTTTTTTATGAAACAAGTGATCAACGGAATATCAGTGGCAATATGCAAGAAGCCTACTATGTAGTAGGCAGAAAAAAATTAAATCAATTTTCGTAAATTGATTTCTAAATGTTGAAAAATATATTTGATAACGGGTAAAAAATTTCGTGTGGAATTTCAATCAATTTTATTTGAAGTCAAATATTCTGTACTACTCGACGGGATACGTATCAGTGAGGACCGTGCTGTACTGATGTTAAAACACTTCTCGTTTATTCTATCTTGAAATTCAGCCCTCTCCAGTATTACCAGCTGCCCTAAAGTATTTGGAGACTTTACTGATTATTATTGTTGTCCGAAATCGACAGTAAGCACAGCTTTGTGACTGGTCGCTTGAATACACTGTTCCCATATCCCAGTATGACCATCTTTAATAAGCCTCAATTGATCGATGACAAGGTTATCGTTGGCTCTCAAACACTTTGGTCGCTGCTGGAAGCGAGAAAGGTACTCCGTCGACCAAATTTTTCAGAAACGGTGATTCATTCTCAGCAGTTGCTGGTAACAGGTGAGACAGTTCGTCTTCATATCGAATAGCGTTGGTTCAGGCGTCGTGATTTGTATCTCTCCGATTAAGAAATACTCTGGAGTGAGGATCGTTCGATCAGGCATAGCAGTGTCGTCAATTCGGGGTAGATAATATCGGATAATCAGTCAATGATTAAGCGATTTTACATCTGCTTCCCACAAGACGCAAAATGCGGCAAAGCAGGAGGAATAAAGTTCCAGGTGGAACCTGGATCTACGTCCTTGCATCCTTTGCGCAATCGCTATATAGGTTTTGGATTTTGCCTTTTCGCACCGTAAACCATTTGAACGATGCGATAAATGAATTCGTGGTGAGCTCGGACACCAGACCCAAATTTAAGGCTTTCGTAAATATACCCCTTTGTAGATACACCGCCGCGGCCTTGGTGTAGTTTGATGGGTATTGGGTATGTATAGTTCACGTTAGTGTGCAGGCACGGTTTCGACGGAGTAATACGAAGCGATGGAAGATTGGCCATCAGTTGGTTGTCTTTGGGAGACAGATCGAATATGGCTGCTATATGGCAAATTATATTCGTTGAGACAGATACCGGAAAACCTCAGCTTTTGCTGAAGGCCGACTTGATAAATAGGATTTTATCACGAACCATGTACACATTCCTTGCAGCCTTGGGAAGGCTGAAGCCAGTAGAGGTATTCGTCGTGGAGTTTGGAGTACATGAATTTGGGCCTAGATTACCGCGTTCTTTCAAACGAAAAGAAAAAGTAGGATCGGAAATTGGGCATTCCAGACTCAATTTAGTGGATTAACCATGATCCCAAGCTTTCGGGTTAATTACCCATGATTGTTTTTCTTCGATTAAAGGGAATTTAGAGCAACATAATTATTCTAACACTCCTATGATAATAAAATTAATGGAATTAAAAAAATTCAAAAGGTTACAGAATTTGTTGCCCTATGACCTCCAAGCCCACATTGATTTATGGAAGACATTAATGAGTAACGAGTAATATAGCATCTAGGTAAAAGTCCATGATACGTAAGGAAAGATGGCATATGGATCAAAAAATGGAAACCGTTGAAAGAAATAAGGCAACGAGCGGTAAAACATGGATAACGTATTTCCCAACATTTGTAGATGGGTAGAATGTTGGATAACCATAAATTCGATGAAGCGATTGCTGAGAACAAAAAACAAAAGCTTAATCCGGATTGGATGCAATTGCAGTTGGAAAAAAAATATTAGGAAAAAAACTTATTTTAAAGAAATGCAGTAAAGATACGAAGTGATACAAGTAAAATACAAGTTAGATTAGCTTCACTTTGATGAAAAAATTCAACCGTACCATTAATGTCAGTCAGTTACGGGACACCCTATACAATTTTGTTTCCATAAAAACTACCTCTTACCAACATATCAGCGAGGACAGTTTTGACGTTTAAAAGAAACACACAGGTGCTTTGTTTATTTCAAAATTGAAAAATTTCCCAACCTCGAAAAAGTGGAAATTGCTTGTTTTATTTGAAAGCGTGTGTGAAAAAAATTGTTATATCGATACGACATCCTTTTAAACGTGGAATCTATTTGAAACAATATAAAATCGAATAATTACAAAGCTGAACCGTCAGTTAATAAAAGAAAACTCGACTCCTTTTGATTATTTCAATGCCTGGAATACGCAACTAAACCTTGACTCGTTACTCACGAGTTGTTACTATGGTAACAGAAGAAAATTTTGTAATACTTATTAAATCTTAATTTTTTCAGAAGGGGGAATATCTAGCCTACTGAGAAACAAAAAACTTTATAAAACAATTGCAGCCAAACTACAAAGTGATAAAAACATAATGAATAATTTATTGTGGGGCAACAAGATATTCAAGCACTTACTAATTGAACCAAAAATTGTTTTACGTTTCTCGTGAGGAATATTGAATTAATAGACATTAACAATAAATGTCGCAAAATAGAAGTAGCAGAATGCTTCTGAAATTGCGTGAACCCAACGAACTCTATAGAATACTGCAATAAAAAACTCGACTCTTTACTAATTCCTTAGAAGCTCGAAAAAGTCCCGAAAACACGATTTCTGATAAGTTATATTGTATTTTAATTGTATTTTGGTACCAAATACCTTGATTGCTTTCGTTGGCATAATACAAAAAAATAACTGAATTTAAACCATGCCCCACGAATAATGTTTGTTTAGTTTAATTTGAGACTCACAAACAAACGTGATATGCTACATCATTCCATTACCAACGTTTCCTTCCTAAATTATTAAAAAATTCTTATGTGTCCGCATACTGATCAATTTTGCGCACTTAATTAGCTCTTCATACACTTTGATAAATACCCATCCATTAAATATGTTACTATCTAAACCCTTAGTGAAATCACTAAAACTAGATTTAACTAGACTTAACTAAATTTAATTAAATTAATATTTAAAGGTGGTTTACGAACAATTCTATAATTAATCTCAAAGATTATCACAAAAATATAATTAATTGGTGGATAAAAATAATTAATGGGTGGACAAAATTGATCAAATTATGAACAATCAAATCAACTCTCAAAACTTCCTAAACCATTCTAAATATGGTGGAAAAACTAAAAATGGGTGGACAAACATCCAATTTACAACCAATGTAAATTTATAGTTTGAGTTACTTTACACATTTCGAATAAGCCCAATTTTCATTGAATTAGTTTGTGAAGGCAAAATTAATTAATTGATAGACGAAATTTATAACATGCACCCATGAAAGCAAGACTATTAAGGAATGGTTTATAAAATTTAAAATTTATAATTTCTCAGAACTCAAAATTGATGGAAAACCAATTAATTGGTGGGCAATTTTAATCAATTTGTACACAATTATAAATCACAACTATTTTATTTAAATCTGTATTTGAAGTTGTTCAATATCCAATGAACTGCTTTATGGGGTGGGCGAAACTAATTAATGGATGGACAAAATACAAAACATTTAGACAATAATAAAGGCAAGACAAATGATGCAGTATTGAGTGGACGAAATTAATAATAGGTGGACAAAAAATTTACAATTGTTCACGAATTATATTATTTTTAAAGTCTGTCACTTATAATTTTCGAAAAGCAAAACTTTTCAAGCTTACCTTAGATTAGTGGAAAAACTATTATTGGGTGGACAAATATGTGCAACTTGTACACCACATCATAAAACACAATCAATCTATTTAAATTTGTTTTCGGAATTGCTTTACGGACAATTTATAATGAATCCGAAATATTTTTACATCAAGCTCAATATTCGATAAATAGATTTGTAGAGGAGGGAAGAACTAAATCTTGGTGGGCAAAATTCATCAACAATTGCATAAATCATTTTATTAAAATTTAACTAAATAATACAAAATATTTAGGAATGTGGACGAATTTTACAAATTGGTGAGCAAAATTGATTGTGTCCAATCATATAAGGCAGAACCAAATTAACTAGGATTATGGGTAGTTTATGATTTATTTCAAAATCTTACAGAAATTAGACAGAATTTATTGGTAGCCAGAATTTGTTAACTTAAGCCATAACTCATTTATTTAAAAGTAGCTACAAAATTAGTGTGCGGGATAAAACCTCCTTAATATTCTTAAGATTCCAAGGCTTAAGACGCACTGGGTGCAGGAGCGTGGAGTAATTACCAACCGCATGCCGATATTGACCGGAAGCTACCTGAAGATGATGAGATAACCATGGAAGATTTCACTGGTACCAAGGACTAATTGTTCGGAGCTCAACTTTATCGTATTTGGCAACCTGTGTTAACTTTCGCCAGTGAGAGGAAACCAGAATATGAACCAACCATTACAATTTGTCGCAGCTACCATCCTCTGGGAGAACTAGTTTGTTCATCTCCTCAACGCTCTACGAGTTGGCAAAGTGACAGCAACTCACTACGACTTGTTGATGTCGAAGAGAATGACCACCGCTTATGGATGACTGAGGACGCACCTAGGAGTTAAAAATTTTCGTCGGTGAAGTTTTTTGTTACGATCCAACATTGATATCGTTATAAAAGTTCAGAGAGGGCTAATGTTCGTCTTGATTACGGCCAAGAGGACATCCACATGATCGAACCGAGCAGTGATGACTTGCCCACCATGGCCATGGGCCATGTTGTCGTTTACTTGATTCACCTTAAATACGAACGAACTGTTTCCCCGTTTCCACTGTGAGGTAAGCTTGCAAGCTGTGGTTTGCTTGAGAGAAGTGTTTACGCTGATTTCACCTCGCCTTAGTAGCCATGCTAGCTGGTGAGGATAGAAATGTAATCTGGAGTGATAGAGGGTTGCGATTGAAGATCTTATCGAAGCTTTTTCTCTAAAATTTACTTATTTATGTAAATTTTAATTTACATAAAGTAAAGATCAAAATTTCAGTCAATTTTGTCAAATCAATATTTATGAATCTAAAATATTTATCTGATTATAAATATCTTATAATATATATAGAGAATGGTTATGAAATGTTGTCGAGTTAAATGACCGCCAAAAATTTAATTAGTCAAAATAGCAGTCGGCATAAGATAATTAAACAAATTTCAAAAATTATACCAATTTAAACAATTAACACATAATTAACGGAGAAATAAAATTAGTAAAAGTTGTTCACCTAATGGCTGTGTATCTAGAAATTGCAAAATCAAAATTTCCGGTTACAAAAATTTTAAAACATTTTTTTAAATTTTTTATGAAAGACATTTCTATCCGACATGTAATGTAAGGTAGGACAGCTTCTTCACTTTCAATAACAAAAGAAGTGTTAAAAAGAAGCTGGCACAACATTTTTTTATAAATTTAGTAAAGTTGAGATCATAACCAAAAAATTTACTTGATTCCTAACCTTTCCTCTAACACATACAAACAAATATTTTATTGTTTAGACGATCTATAAACTCTAAAGAATTGTAATGATGACATTAATTAATTATGTCCATTTATAAAATTAGCATAAACCCGTAATTTTAAATTCTAACTTAACTGCTTCTATTGTAAGCAAATACTGACATTGAGCACTGTATCGTAATCTACTGGCTATTTTATTTATTTACACCAGCACCTCGGTTAGCGTAGGTGTTGCAGCGAGAACATATAAAATAAAAATATTAACGGATAAGAGACGTTGGTGCCATTTTAATATCGATGCGAGCCGGCCCTGTCCAATTTTAAAAACAATTAACAATAGAAAACAATAAATAAATAAAATCATTTTCTTGGGTAAATCTTTGTTTATTTTTCTCATAATTAATTTTAATTAATTCATTTTTTTTTTATAAAATGGCTAAAAGTTGTTTTCTTGCGTACGAACGACTTTATTAAAGTTGACCCAAAAAAAAAACTAAATTAACTCTGTCTCGCATATTTTATGTGTACGTAGAATTTTAGTGGTAAAAAGCCAATAAATTTAATGAGTTTAAAAATTATGTTTGTGCCGCTTCATGTCCTTCAC
This sequence comes from Nephrotoma guestfalica, assembly GCA_963691935.1. Classification (NCBI taxonomy): domain Eukaryota; kingdom Metazoa; phylum Arthropoda; class Insecta; order Diptera; family Tipulidae; genus Nephrotoma; species Nephrotoma guestfalica. The sequence goes on from OY829913.1 coordinate 91,987,621, forward strand.
TATAGAAGCCCTGCATCTTTCTTTAAAATCGAGCGCACTGTGCGATTACAATAAAATTATAAAATTCAAATAAATCTAGTTATGCAAATTATCTAAGTAATAAATCTTAGTTTTATTGTAATAAATAAGTCACAGCAGTATATACGAGAGTACGGTGAGAGGGATTATGTACTTGAAGCATACAGAAAATAATTATTTTTTATGCGCTTGAAATTTTAAATATCATTGGAGGACACACCTTTTAATCAATAATTACATCGCGATGATGATCGTGAATCAATAATGAAACTTGCTTGATTGATTTCATATACGAATACTGCGTGTTCATTTTCAGCGAAAATAAATTATTTTATACTTAGGCTTTACGAAACGCGAGAACTCGTCTTTTAGATAATAAAAGTTAAATGTGTGGGCGTTCAAAATATTTTTCTACTCGTGCAGAAAAATTTTTGGTTGATTCTTCGTATTAGCATATAAACTTGTTTGGTTAGTTGAACTAGCGCATTCGCCGGATTACATTGTTTGCCATACGCTTTAAAACTATGTATGTCTGTATAAGTAACAATAAGTTAGTGTTATCCAGTTATGTGATCTTTCAGTTTTTATTTATAGAGAAATTATCATAAGTTCACACACAAAACTTATTTACTTTACCTCTAGAGATTGTAGAATAGATTAACAGAAAATTAAGTAAAATTTAAAACTATCAAATTTTATTTGCGATGGGAATTTATTTGAATACAAAGCACTTTCTGTTCGCCGATATCTACGCAGCAATACGTTTTGAGTAAGCAGACGTCAGCAGAATGGCTTCAGAAATTACCGAAAAAAATTTCAACATTTGTTCCAGTATAGCTCGCTGGTGCTATTTCCCAGAAAATGAGTATCTGATGAAATTTTTCTCCAGATCTCTACATTTTGCAAAGGAGTGGTTATACAATTTTTGTTTCTAACGGTGGAAGCAGTTTAAACTGAAGGGTTGCATCACTGTGCGTGCTGACAATCCGCATTTGCAAAATAACTACTTGTTTACAAAATCAACAGTCAACGTAATTGCACACGGGCACTGATAAACTGTAATCCAAGCAAAAGATAAGCAGCGCGTCTTTAGTAATAAGAAGTCAACACGAGAAATCAAAATCTGCAACATAAACCGTTTTAAGCGTATGGTTGATCAACTTAATCAAGTGAATCGTAATCATTAGGTCGAGGCAAGAACTGATAAGTAATTTAAGGTTTAGATTAGCACAGCCTAACGTTTAAGATTGAATTAGAGAAAAGTGCAAAAACAAGCGAATACAAATTTGGGTTGAAGTGAACCCGCCAACAAAAATTGTTGATAATTTAGTTAACAATTGGTTATAGAACCAGCACACGACAGCAAAATCGAACTCAGTTAACAAATTTTTTTGTAAACCTTTTTACCAATTACGAAAACCGTCACTATTGTGTCTGTACTAAATAGACATGAAAAGCAACATTTATTTAATTTGTCCGCTACTTGATAGACAAATTTACCTCCATTATAATAAATCAGTATAGCCAAAATAATCGTTAGATATACCACAGTTCCATTGCATGAGCAGAAAAAACGATATTGAGGTTTAGATTGCAAATAGAAACATTTGATTCAATAGACTACGTCAAAAACAAATCGAGACGAATCAAAAATGGGAGAATTACAGTTGATTTGTTTAGGATTCCAGATTCTGTCAAGTCAATTACATCTTTCGATGGACACAAAACACATTTATCGGCATGGCTAAGCACAGCGGAGGAGACGCTACGAGTATTCAAACTAACCTCCAAGAGAAAAAATTTAAGGATATATTATGCTTAGCTGAAAATCCTCGAACATTACGCGAAATGAAAGAAATCCTACTAGAATTGTTGTGCGAGAAGCAGGAACTTTCATACTAAAAATCACTTGTTTGGCCAGTAAAAGCCACAATACACAGTTAAAGGCACAACACAATCAAGCGCGGCATCATTGAAAAGGATTCATTGGTAGCATTTGCGTCAGGTCTTATGAGAGATTACTTCTACTATGCACAAGCCTTAAACCTCAAAATTTAGAGGAACCCTATGCTTTCCTTTGTAAATTTAACTCTAACGAAATTATATTGGGTAATTCAAAAAAGCTAAATAACAAAACTAAAACTAGTTTCTAAAGAAAAACAATTCGGGACAAAGCAATTACCAACCTGCATTGGCCCGGTTAAGAGAAATTTACATCATTGGAGGTAGATCGATTAAAGAGTACAAGAAAAACGTTCAAAAACACAATCGATAATATAGAGGTCCCGAAGACTAAATCATCTCGCATTCCTCATATGTTATAATAAATTAACTAACAAAACTGTTAAAACCGGTACTGATACTAGAGTTAATAAAAATAAAATTAGGCCAAAAATAATAGCAAACCACCAACAATATAAATCTGCCACCACAATTCTATTACGAACTTAACTTCCACGAATATTTCGATGGAACATCGCATCTCAGTCAATGGCATTCACCAAATTGACTAAAAATCTGCTACGATCTCATTGAACAACATAATTATGAAATTCTATAAATATTACCACCCCCCCCCCCTCCCCAAGTAAATTTTTTTACCATCATACGGTAACCTTTTACACCGTAAAAATTGATTGAGCCACTAACTACCAAGAATTAATTACCACCGAAATAATTATCTAAACTAGGTAATTATTTCAGTGGGAACTACAATTTTCAGATCATTAAACCAATCCAAGTGTATGGGAATTCACTTATCGAATTAGAATGAATCAATTGTCTAAAAACGAGAAGCAAATGCTTGCAAATACCATTTACGATCACCAAAAAGTACTCTTGACACCAAATGAAAAATTCACTGCAACTGTTGTTCAATCAAAAACTCGATAATAACAAAAGATGAAACCCCAGTCATACAAATATCCGCACAACTTGATAGAGGTACCATCCAAAATTCAAGTAGTTCCTATTCCTCTCAAATTTTGGTAGTACCCAAAAAATCGCACTTCAGGTATCCGTAAAATTAGAGTAGTTATCGACTACTGGCAATTAAACGATAAAACGATCAACGATAAATTTCTCATACCTCAGATTGAGAAAATATTAGAGAGTTTAGGGAAATCCATTTTACAACGTTAGACTTGAAATCAGGATTTCATGAAATCCAAATGGACAAATCCACTCAAGAGAATGTCATTTGGTATTAAAAATATCCCAGAACTTGGAAAAGTTGCTTTGTGAACTTGGACGATATTATAATTGTTAAGAGACTCGAACACCTATCAACTTATAACTCACAGATACAACTCGACAAATGCGAGTCCTTAAAAAAGGGACCGAATTTTTCGGGTATGTAATCACACAAGAAGGAGTTAAGCCAAATTCCTACTCATCGGCTACTCACAAACAGATCAAACAATTTCTTTCGTTGTGGGGGACTAACGCCAGTTTATCCGAGATTAAACGTTAAAAACATTACCTTCTTGTCAACATGACCGACCTAGAGTGCATAGAATCGTTCAAAACTGTAAGAAAAATAATTTCCGCCAAAAGACCAATTGGATTTGTGTCCAGGACACTGAACAGTTCTGAAACGAAATAACGAAATACACAACGAATAAAAAGAAAGCACTGGCCATTATCTGGGCAGTAAAAAATATAAATCATTCCTTACGGAAATAAATATACGCTTCTTACGGAGGGGTTTATGCCCTCAGATTCATCAAAAATTCGGAAAAGTATACCGAAGAAAATACCGAAAACATTGACTTGGAGAACGAATCAACTAAGAACAATGCGTCAAGTAAATCGAGAGACTATTGCATCCATTTGCCAGATCGGTCTTTAAATTAGTACAGGAATCAGATCATCGTCAAAATTTCTAATCCCAAATCCTCCTAATTTCAAAAGAATTATAATTCCTGAAGATTCATTAAAGGACGACGAAATTACGAAATCTTAAAAAAAACCGGGCAACAATCTGAAGTTTAGTACTCGAAAAACTTCAAGAATCATTTCTGGAAAATTTTTGCCAAAAAGGACACTTCGTCCTCGTCAGAAAAAAAGTGGAGGACGTAACATATTTAAATCGGCAAGATGCAATCACGACAAAAGAACATTAAAGAGCTCATAGAGCCGTCAAAGAAGTAGAGAATCACTAAAAACGTAAGCAGTTATTTAAATTCCTGTACATAAATTGAGAGATCTCAGAGGTGTTGACCGAAATCGCTTCACCGGAAGTGACAGCATAAGTTGGAGCGCTCTCGTTTTTTGCAAATGTTTTGAAAAGTTGTCATTTACGACTAAAACTACTATGAACTAACAGAGTCTAAATTAATCAGTTTTGCAAAATTAAGCGGAAATGACGACTTTTGGCAAAAAAAGACTGTGTTTCTCCACAAATTCGGACAAAAATATTGTAAATTAAATTTTAAAAAAATTGTTCAGATATTTTTTTTAATTATACCAGAAATGTCGAGTTTTTTAAAAAAAATACTTTATTTCACCAAAGCTCAGCATCTCTAAAAGTATAGCATGCGGATTGACTATTCGAAACGGAATTTCATAAACCGATAAATTGGAGGATTCTTACGAAATTTGATGAAAAATGTGTGTACTGGAGGTGGCAGCTTCCCTATTAGCTTCGTCAATTTTTGCAATGAAGTTGAGCAGTATAGCATTTACATAAAACGGCAAAGAATTAAAAGATTCAAATAAATTTTAAGATTTAATTTTCAACAAGGGTTGACCTTATTCGTTTTCTAAATTTAAACAGGAATCACAAATAACCATTATGATGGATTATAATGGTTATTTGTGCAGGAATAATGAATTTTGATCTTACAACACAGTTTTACTAAAATTCTTGTAAGTTTAATTTTTCGCTTTGGAAACCAAATATGTTGTATTCGAATTGGGAAAATTAATAACCGTGCACGTCAAGAAAACCGGATTCTTACCATCATCCCTCTTAACAACCACTCAACCACTCGATATTGCTTTCGAGTCTTTTTTATTATTTGTTTATATTCGTGGAGGATTTCGTTTGAAAGCTCTTGAATTAGAAAATGCTTTTCAAAATGCCAAATTAGCATAAGAATTCTTAGTACTCAAAATTACCACCCTGGCACTGCTCACGTGCATATCGCAACAATTCTGCTATTTGCATTTTAATTTACAAATCCATCGTTTTGGCACTGGCATCCAATTTATTATAGATATAAACGTCTTATATAATTGAGAAATTGTCGAATAAAATCAAAAAATTATTTAAAATACAGAGGGGTGGATACTCGATTGGATCGAGCGAGCAAGCAATTTGCCAGCCGAACCCCTGACTTCTCAATTAATTTTACAAAAGAAATTTGAATTTCTAATTATATTTTTCATACAATTTTTGCTTATTTTTGCGATTGCAAAGTAAAATTCGCTGTTTCAAAAATTGTACAGCAAATTTGTGTCTTGTTTTACTATGACATCGCAAACATGAACAAAATTTTTATAAGAAATATAATTTCAAATTCAAATTGCCTTAGTAAAATTAATTGAGTAGTCAGAATTTCGGCTAGCAAATTGCTTGCTTGCCAGCCGATCGAATATTTACCCCTGTATTACTCAAAACTAGCGCTATGATGCTGGACACAGATACATCTGTTTCGACATCACCATTTTAGTTCACAGATTCACCATATCGGCGCTGGTGGCAAATAAAATTAAAAATCTTAAAATACCACAAACATTGCTATAATTGTTTCAAAAACCACTTGTAAACCCCCGCGTGGTGACACCTAAAAACTATAACTTGTCTCATTTTCCGGATATTTATTTATATAGGCGAAGAGAAATTTTCTAAGAATGTATCCCTTGCACACCAACCCGCACTTCTCGAATTTGTACAGTAACGTACAACGCCCGAAATTTGCAATAATTTTGTTTTTGTAACTTTAGGACAAAGTTATGTGAAGTATGTCAACTGGAAACATAATGGAAGTGTTTAACGAAATTGTGTTCTTACCTAGCGGAATAATGCATCGGATTGGTAACCTGATTGATCAATTTTCGTATAGGTTATTCGGAATTATGATCTACGCAAAAATTGAACAAAGTTGGCAATGAAGTTAGCAAAAAAAAAATTTGGCAGAAGATAATCAGAGATTTAGATATAGAAATATCGTAAATCTTACAAAACTGCCAAATTCCACATGAAAATTAGATACAAGTAGATTTAATACTGACAGGCAGCGATATTCAATCGACAACCTGCAACGGTACAACTGACGCTACTTGAGGGATTAAATGCAAGGACTCTACTTCAACGGAAAGTGAACGTGAAATTGTTCTCCTGTTGTTCCTGGATCTGTGATAAGAACAGAAAATGGCTCATCATTTTTTAAAGTTTTTCAATTTTCTTACCTTACTGTCACCAACTAACCGAGGCGTTTGCTTTTCTTGATATCAAACTGAATATTTTGAATAATAAATTAAATTTAAACGGATCGATCATATGGTCTTAACCCCTCAATCCGATAATTGTGAAAAACAAATAGGATTAGACTAGCATCACGACAGAATAAGCCGGTTATTAAAATCAAAGTTTAAAATTTCTTAAAACCCATGATTATCAAAACTTACAATAAATGTTAATGAATTGCCTAAAAAAGGATTACCTTGATAGGGTAAATGAAATGAAATAATTATGCAATCCAAATTATACCAAGTTCTATTTTCTGATTTTGCTGACGACAGATCAGGAAGTTTATTTGATCTTTGAGTACATCACTGTTCTCCGAGACTCCGTCTGTATCCATTTCATAATCCAGACTCGAACGATACAAACAAAAATGATGTAGCACAAATACTTCATATATAATTTTACATACAACCGTAGGCACCGGAACCTCGATTTCGCAAGCAAGAAGCAACCAAGGTTCTAGTGGAAACCCGGAATCACCTAACAGAATATTTCCGAGTCATGTACCGAACCTGGAAACCGGCATTTGCATAATTATTGCGCATTTTTGGATCGCAACAAACAACTACATTTATACTTGGGTATTTTTTTCTGGAGCGAAATAAATTCCCACGAAAAAATTAATCATCCTCAGATGGAGTAATTAATGCAACATGACATCTATTAATCGCGCCAAGCACTACGATAATTTCAAATTTTGCCGCAAAGCCCAATTTTCTTTTCCTTTGATGAAGAACAATTTTCAATTTTCCCAATTTTCTTTTCTTGTGGGAACTATATGTGCGATACGGCTAGAAAATGACAACTTCCAACTGCTAGCTGATACGACCCATGGCCATAGAAATGTAAAGCACACAGTAATTTAATTCTGAAGGAGATTGATGATTGTCGTGACATTGGCTTCAACTTTAGTAATAAAAATTCCACTGTTCGCTTAATAAGCCTAAACAATTTCTTGAATCGGAATGAGGGCAATCCATAAGGATCACTTGCATCTCGGAGCATCGGTAGATCAGCGTGGTGTCGAATTCTATCACAGAATTTCACATATAGGTAGGCCCATTAAAATAATTACATTTTTAAAACTCATTGAACACCCTGTCAGACCCATTAGAAAATCGTAATACTTGCTTGGGACAGTCCTTCTTGTTTCAGTAGTCCACCAGTATCACTGAAATTCATGTTAAATGCTTAGAAAATACTTAGAATGACTTTTGAATGTACCTAAGGCCCATTAAAATAATTACATTTTTAAATCTTATGGACCACCCTGTCAGATCCGTTACAAAATCATATAACTTGCTTGGGACACTCCTTCTTCTTTCAGTAATCCACCAGTATCACTGAAGTTCAAGCGCTTAGAAAATACTTAGAATGTCTTTGGAATGTACCTAAGGCCAATTAAAAAATCACATCTCCTCTAAATTACTTAAAATAAATTCGCCTAAATGTTTACTTTCACCAATATAATTACAATAGGTGTGTTGTTGTTCTATATTTTGGATTAGTTTGGATAAACTTCACTAGCATTTTCGTCTAATCAAATGCCCCATTAAAAAAAATGTAGACTCTTCTCGTTCGTCACCAAGCTTTAGTTATTTCATTTCAATCTAGCAGAACTGAAATCAAAAATCGAACCAAATCTAATTAAAGATTTCTGGCCCAATCAAATGCCCACTCGACTCCACTCGATCTTCACCAAACCTCAGGTTGTTTCAATTAAAACTAGAAGAACCCGAATATAAAATCGGAACAAAACCGAAATTAGAAAATAACACAAAATCTGGCTAGCTTTGAAATGTGTAAGCCTAATGATTTATCTAAAACGAGCAGACCTTAATTTTCAAATTTGTTCTAAATTCGTTTTTGATATTATTGGAAGGGATGGAGCCCAAATTTTTTAAAAAGAACATTTAATTAGCCTATAATTATCCATAGTACTTTTTAATATTCTATTGGATAGGTTCTGCTAGCTTTAGGCATGCAATTTTGTAACGTTTAAACTTTATTTTCATAACTGTGATCAAAATGATGCGTTTCTCATTTCTACAAAGCCCACGGAACTTGAGGGGCCTGCAAGCAAACATAATTTTATTATGATTATGAACGCCAACAAAAACTTTCTTTCTGACGTTATTCCTCCTTACACACTAAACAACTAAACACACAACACAACAACTAGCACAACTAAATTTTCGGGTTTCACACATAGATGGTGCTAGCAATACATCTAGCTGTCATTTATGTCAAAACGCAAAAAAAAAATTCTAAGAACCAAAATGTCGAGTTTTGTGCCAAACAAACAGCATTTGCGGGAAGCTTTGCTTTTCTCCTTCAACCTAAAAAAAAATGCAGCTGAAGCACGTCATTTGTTGAGGAGGCGTGTACGGCGTACATGCATCATCGAAAACTATCTGCTAAGGATGGTTTAAATGTTTCAGAAGTGGCGATTTCGACATTGAGGACAAGAAGCGCTCGGGAAGACCAAAAACATTTGAAGACACCGACAACTCAAGATCAACTTGCGGAGGCATTAAACACGACTCGCCAAGGTAAATATTTCCAAATGTTTACAAGCTATGGGAAGAATTCAAAAGGAGGGAAAATGGGTGCCGCAATAGTTAAGTGAGAGACGGATGGAAAACCGAAGAGCCACTTGCAAAATTGTTTTGAAAGAAAGAGCTTCCTGCATCGAATGGTAATGGGGGATGAGAAGTGGATCTTTTTTTAAGAATCCCAAACGCAAAAAGTCGTGGCTTTCACCTGGCGAAGCATTAACATCGACGGCACGGCCAAATTGCTTCGGAAAGAAAACAATGATCTGCGTTTGGTGGGACCAAACAGGTAATAGTGCAGCACAACAATGCTTCATGCCATCGCACTCCCATCATCCAGGACACCATCAAAACGCTGAAATGGGATCTGCTACCGCACTCGCCTTATTTGCCTTCGGATTATCACTTGTTCCGGTCGATGGCGCATGACTTTGTAGTGTTACACTTCACCAGTTTCGAAGAAGTCCAAAATGGGTTGGATGAATGGTTTCGGTCCATTTCGCGTCGGTTTATCGCCATGGTATTCATGATTATTACTAGAGAGATGGCAAATATGTGTAGATAGCGAAGGACAATACTTTGAACAAACCATTTTTTATATTTCTATTGAAATTTTCCATTTTTCTGTTTAATTTAGTGGTTTACACATCCAAAACCGAAAATCAATAATGGGCCGGATCTGCAAGTACATCGAATTCAAAATGCGAAGAGCTACCCGATGCGGTTATTTACTCGGTAATGCACGACTGATAGGGTTGATTACGAACCCCGTTGAAAATGAGAGAAGTCCATCGGTCTTGGCATTCAAAGTGGCAGGGTTACTTCATAACGGCAAAGAATATTATACATTTTTAAAGTATTGATCGGTATAGCCCCAAGAGTCGAACAACAAGATAAAATATGATCTAGCACAATTTATTTAAAAATACTGTTATGATAAAACGATATCATATACAAAAGGCAGCCATTACCTATTCTAAAATGGTATTGAGACAACCATTTTTATTTTATTTTATATTTTTCGATTTCAATCAACATAAAAAGTAGCATGTTATACTTTAACCACGGTGAATACATTTACTGCGTATACTGGAACTACATGAAATGTTTCCAAATATGTTCATATACAACTTTTTTTTTGTATGTCTCTGCTTACAAAATAAATTGGAAAGGTATTTGATTTTAAACCAAAGATAAAATAATTGTTATCGCTTTAATACACTGTGCGTCTGGCATATATGCAAGTCGAGTAGTATGACAGAATACATAATTACTGGGTCTCATGAAAATCATCATCACACTTCGTTATATTTATGTATATCACCACTAATTAAATGAGGCACTCATTGAGGTTTCATGTTTTTGAAAAAAAAAAAAAAAAAAAATGTCATATATTTATTATCACAAAATGTGCATTATGCATTCTTATGTATGACATACGAGACTTACACAAAAAATTAATATCAAACGACAGACAATAAAGCTACAGTTAAGTCTTAAGACATTTTTATAAATATAAGTTTGTTTTCCTTATACACATTCTATGAAGAAATGTAATTGTGTGTGCGAGTGTGTGTTTGTGTATCAAACAGAATTAAAACTAAAGAAAACTTATTTCAATTTTTTTTAATTTCAAACAAAACCATCTTTAGAAATATACGAAATCAAATAAAGAAATCTGGTTCCTAAATAGGACAACAAAAAATACTAAAGTCCAATGGTTTTTTATGTTTTCTTATAAATATTTATTATCTCATTTCTGTTTGCATTGTGAATGTGTGTAGCGTATGCGGAGATCTTTTCATTTTATTCAACCCTTTTCTTGTTTTACTGTGTGGAGATGTTTAATCTGTACGTATATACGAAAATCCCATGGAAATCTTCTCATCCAATTAACATATCCATTGACACACATAATGATGATGATCGGGTTCATGGCATTTTAATGTGGGATTCGGTACTATATTAACACATAATTAAGAAATATATGACAGGATATCTGTCAAAAAATTGTGGAACTAAATTGATCCGACTGGTTGTATATTGCGAGTGCGCATTGTAAATGTATACATGCGGGCAACGTAATCAGAACTCTTGTGTCTAATAAATCGATCATATTTTGAAGTGTCACAATCAACTTGTAAAATTTAACCGACTTTGCTTAGACCGATACCGAGTACTTATCATATTCGATTATGCCACGAAAGATAATAAACAACTGCAAAATTATATCGAATTATTATCAGCAATTGTGGCAAAGCAGCGTGTTTGTTTGTGATGTGAATTGTCTAGTGGCCTATTTTTCGATTACAAATATTCCTTACTTCAGGAGTTGTTACAGAAAATTTGGATCAATTCTTCATACCAACTATATTTTTGCTAATCATCGAGGGCAAGTTACATGGTCGCATAACTTCATTTGTACCGCCTCAGAATCAATAAATGTCGTGTTAACTTATTAGCTGAATTAAATTCAGCTTTTTGAAATGAAATGTAATTCACGTGGCAGCAAGCCATTTCCTGTTAAAATATTTACTGGACGGCTTGCACTCGGGCCGATTCCCTTCATTGAAGCAACTTGTGGTATATGCCGTTTTTCGTTTTGTTGTCAGGTGTGAGAAAGAATAAAGCGAATGGTTTGCCGACACGTGAACATGCTAAGTACAATTGACCGTGAGAGCAACATTCATTTTCTAGATTCAGGCCATAACAACGCAAGGTTTTTCCTTGTGATTTGTTGATCGTCATGGCAAATGCAAGACAAATTGGAAATTAAATTCGTTTAAACTCGAATGGCATGGTCAAATTTCGAAGCATGAAGACTACCGAGTCAACCTTCAGTTGTAAATTGTGCAGTGGCAAACCAGGCAGACCCAATAAGTTTAAAAATTCTGTTGGATAGTTGGTTGTTTTGACTTCATTTGTTATACAGTCGATAGATTTGAAGGAATGCAGTGGACCAACGATTTGATTTTGAATTGTGAAGTTTATGTGAACCACATCTTTGTTTTTTGCCGCAATAATTACTCGTTCACCCAACCAATTGCGTTTTTTGTTGTTGGCAATGAGGTACGGGAACACTTTGTTAATGAGCCCGTCCTTCATTCAGACGAAATTGCAAAAACTCGGCGGAAACAAAATCAATCAATCATTCGTCGACAGGAACACGACCACTACCGATAGTCAGCAATTGTTTAGCGAAATCTTCGGCAGATGGATCGTTTAGCAATGCAGCTCGCATGTTTGTCGTCAGCTGAAATTTCTTCGATGATTTGAGGCAAGCGTTTATTTCATTGGCAGCGGTCGATCTTGGAATGTGTTTGTGCACAATGGCCCCATTCATCCTAGATGATGATCTGACTTGCTACCAAAACTTTGGCTATTGCTGAGTATTTCGCAATGTTGCAAGTCGCTGAATGAGCCGTTTGGCATCCTTCTAGCAACGTGACCGCTATCCCAGAAGAAAAAACTGCTACAGCAATGTCGGATCTCGCACGAACAATGGCCAAAATCAATCACATGAGGAATGTCTTCCCTGGTACATTCGTTCGAACTGATTGGTTCAATGAATCTCGATCGTATTCACGTTCATGTTTTAATTCTCAATTGAAAGTGTCGTTCGTTCCACGATATAGCGTTGGCACTCGTAACTTGACTAACAAACTGCCGCACATGAGGTAACACATGTCTTCGATCAGAAGCAAAGCCTGGTTATGTATCTTCTCATTCACCTCGAGATCTGAATTCCCTGAACTCACACGAATTCGATGTAAAATGTCTTCTGACATGTCATCCTAGTACTTGTTCATGGGAAGCAAATAAATGTTTCAGCGATTGTCATGTCCCAATGTGTATCGTTTTCAAGTAAATTGAGCAGTTGACATGCAACATGAAATGTTGGGCACACTACACCATTGACAGTTCGAAGTGATTCAAATGATGTCGGCCCACGAACATTCACCAGCAACAAACGCAAAGAAGCATTGGTCATTCTTCGGATGAACTGTAGTGTAAATGAAACCAAGAGCCGCCGGAAGCGCATTGATTCCGTCCGATCACTTTGGCAAATCGAAATGAAAGTGGTCAATGTTGTCGCTGGAGGTGTTTCAGCACGCTGAGTAACATTAGATGCTTTGGAATCTAATCGTTGGCCATTCTCCAGATGCACCGCCAAATGTATAACAATGGGATGACGTTCATTTGTGGGGAATGAGAATATACGCGAAATCGACTAATTGCATCTCACAAATCGACCAACTTGATAATCACCTTGCCACTGAGACAGCACAATCCAGGTGTTTCTCCAGCGAACTTCAATGCACCACAATGCTCGCACACAACATTCATTGAGCCAATTCAAACGAAAGGATGCGAGCTGTAGTCAATTGTGCAACCGTATTGAGACGCTACTCGATTCAAATCAACACTTGCGACATTTCTTCTTACCCATCGAAGATTATCACGTTGTTGATCTGTGCGATAATCTCGACGATTTCTTATTGTCAACTGACCCGTTTAACGAACTGCCTCTCTTTGTTCTTGTGTTGGAAACGACCTGAGGGAGATTACCAAACTCCCAGACTGTGTGAAATAATTACAAGTATTCAAGGAATCCGCCACAATATGTATTGTCGCTAAATAGTGTAGAGGGCATATTGAAGGATTATGAGATCGCCAAAGACAAGCCGATCTATCAGGCCGTTCTCCAAAGCATACGTCAAAAAATAAGGGGAACCGCGGATTCGGAACTCATATCGTATAACATTTTTACCACACTTATCACTAAATTACGCTGACAAAAAAAACTAACGTACGCTGGAACATGAGCTTAGCAGATTAACGCAGGGAAACAACAGCGTCGACGAGTTCTATGCTAATGTTAATCACGAGCTCTCACTCATCATATAAAGATAAAGACCGAAATTTATAATACGGACACAATGAAAGTTTTAATGCAAATGTACAGGAACCGCGCATTAGACGTATTTGTTAGAGCTTATCCTAGATATCTAGAATGCTAACAGTTAAAAGACCGGCAACTCTACCTGAAGCCTACACATCCTGTTTGGAAATACAGAATTTAAATTTCCGAAATCTAACCATACCCGATAGAAGGTTTAACAGCAGCAATATAGTCACAGTTCCAGTCAATCAAATTTATTCGCAAAACGAGCACCACCTCTCCCTACAGCAGAGAAATATGGGATACGGAATTAATCAACAACAACAAGACGTCAGATTACCACAACGACCACAACAACCGAAGCCACCAACACCGATGTCAGTGGATCCATCAGTAAGAACGCAAAGGGTCAATTACATGAATCGCCCAAATCAAAAGGGAAGTGACTTCGGATGCAAATTCCTTATGAAGAATGCGAAGATTAGGAAGAATGCATTCAAAACTATGAGGACAACCAAAAAGAAGGTTCCGATCCAACTGGTGAGATAAATTTTACAGAGGAGGCCTCTCGCGTCTACCTTACCTAGAGTATAAATGCCGAAACGACAAAATACTCAAAATTTTCATTGATACGGGAGGCAACAAAAACTTTATAAGGAAAGAACTCGCTAAGGGTGCACAAACAGTAGGGAAACCGTTCACCTTCAAATCAGCAGGGATGACATATCAATAAAACACAAAATAACAGCACCTGTATTTAAAAAATTTGGAAATGATATCCCGGTGGACCACTTTGTGTTACCCGGTTTGACCTCATTCGACGGCATAATCGGCGATTATACCCTAAAAAAGGTAGAGGTCATGATAAATAGGAGAGAAAACTTACTAACCATCTCTCCAAATGTCAATATTCCATGAAGAAGAAAATCTCGACCCAAGTGAACAACATCGAAGTCAGAGATAGCCATTTGGGCGGAGAAACGAAATTAAAATTGAAAACATCAATCAAGGAGTTCTTACAAATGTTTGGACTGATCAATGACGAACAAATCATCGACACACCCGTAAGAGCAGAAATAAGAACAACAACGGAAGATCCTGTCTACACGAAGACGTCGAATTAATTCGAGGTTCTACACAACAATCGACTTGACATCAGGCATCCGTAATATAAAGATGAAAGAAACGGATATTCCGGAAACCGCATTCTCAACAATAAATGGGAAATGTAAATTCCTGCGGTTACCGTTTGGGCTGCAGAACGCGCCCGCCATCTTTCAGCGCACGATAGACGAAGTTCTTAAAGAATTTATAGGGAAAATATGTTACGTCTATATCGACGATATAATCGTCTTCGGCGGAAAAATCGAAGAACAACATCTTGAAAATATTAGAAAAATGTTTAAGAAACCAAGAGACGCAAATCTCCGGCTTAGCCTCAATAAAACGGAATTCTTGAAAAATGAAACGGATTCCTGAGTTACATCTTAACCAGTTCGGGTATAAAAGCACACCCAAAAAAGTAGCAGCAACTACGAATCTCAGACTACCAGAGAATCTTAAGGAATTAAAAGGATTCCTTGGACTAATATCTTACTACCGACGATTCATCAGGGATTTTGTTAAAATCGCCAGACCACTGGCGAATCTCACGAGAGGGGAGAATCCCCAGGTAAAGGCGAATAAATAAAGGAAAGTCAAAATCGAGCTGAGTAAAAAGGAATTAAAAACGTTCAAACAGCTGAAGGAACAGTTGTCGTCAACCGATCTACTCATATTCCCTGACTTCGATAGACCCTTCATCCTAACAACGGATGCTTCAAAGGCCAGCATAGGAGCGGTCCTATCGCAAGGCGAGGTAGGGAAAGATCGCCCAATCAGGTATGTTTTGAGATCTCTAAACTCTAAAGAAGAAAATTACGCCACTAATGAGACGGATATATTGGCGATAATGTGGGCCTAGGACAGTCTCCAGAACTACCTGTATGGTGACAAAAAATAAAATTAGTGACAGGCCGACGTTTACGTTAAGTAACCGAAACAATAACAACAAACTCAAAAGATGGAAAGCGCGAATTCAAGAATATAACTATGAGTTAGTATACAAACCAGGCATAACAAATTTAGGTATACAAATTCCAGAAGAATACATACCAACTCTTCAGGAAGTTTATCATTGAAGAGGAGCACAGGAGGGCTCATAGCAATTGGAAAGAGAAAACAACAAATTCTCGAAAATATTACTTCCCTCATATGGCCAGTCTGGTTAAGAAGTACGATAGAGATTGTGACAGTTGTAATGAGTGCAAGTACGATAAACACCCTAACAAACCCCAAATGCAGAAAACACCAGTACCTACATATCCCTCAGAGATAATACACATCGACATTATAGACATCAAAAACGAAAAATGTATCACATGTGTGGATAAGTTTTCTAAATTCGCAAATTCTTCCATATCAAAGATCGATCGGTACTACATCTGAGAGATAAGATGATTAAAACGTTACATTACTTCACGGCACCACGAATGCTCGTGATGGATAACGAACCTAGCTTCGTGAGCCCCATCATTACCAATTACATCAAAACACTTGATGAAATGAATGGCACAGTTGAACGGGTCCATTCAACGGTAATATAAATATTGAGATGCATCAAAGCCGAGTATAAGGACTTCACGATAAAAGAATTTGTCAGCATAGCCGTAGACCGCTACAACAACACCTTACACTCAGTTATAGGAAAAAACCCGAGCGATATATTCCTCGGCAGGTTACAACGAATAAATTATCAATATCTGTTAGACTTTAGAGAAAAAGTCAATGAAGACATCGTAAAACGAATAAAAAATAGCCAAAAGCTAAAAATTCAAAGGGAGAATGTGAAAAGAAACGAGACCAAATCTTATGAAATTGGCGAAACAATATTCACTGTTATCAAACATATTCAAGGCAAAGATAGAGCAACATTCAGGAAAGAAACTGTTGCCAACGACAATAAAGTCACAGTGACAACCACCTCCGGCAGAAGAATACACAAAACTCACATCAAGAACGTCACTAATTAAAATCATTTCTTTCCAGCTTGTGCTTGTGGACCTCAATAACATCCCTTAATATTTATCATTACGCCACCCCAGTAGTTTCGATAAGAGAGGGAAATGGCAACATAATCAGTGGCAATGGGATGATTGGCCCATCTAGTATCTTGAAATCACAGCTAGCCTACCAGATTAACGAAATCCATAAATTACTAGGAAAACTTAAGTACCACAAGCCGAAGACCAAACGTTCCATTAATTGTATTGGCTCAGCTTGGAAACAGATTGCTGGCTCACCGGATGCTACTGACTGGGATGCCATACTCAGCAGCCAGAACAGAATAATCGAAAATAACAACGTGCAATACAAAATAAACAACGCCATTACCCAAAAGATCCAACAGATCCTTTGAGCAACACAATGAAATCCAGCTGCACCTAGAAGGAAACGCTGACGACGTATTCCAACAAACAATGTTCAATCGCCTTCAGTTGCTTAAGGAAGAGGTGAAAGAAATAGTCAGAGCAGTTCAGTTGGCAAAAGAAGGAATAATAAATTCCAACTTGTTAGGCAAGGAAGAAATTAATCGACTGGTGAATGAAATAGAAACCCTACTGTATTACAACGAAATAGAGGCTATAGAGCATGCGGAACCAACTATGTTGATGCGAGACATGATAATCTTATACGTAATTTCGATACCAAAAACGAAAGGGGAAGAATTCCACCACGTAAAATTACGATCGACCATTAAGAACAATAAGCAGATTCACCTGGAATACAGTGAAATTCTACTAAACCAGCATAGAATATACGGCATAATTAATCAATACAAAAGTAGAAGAGAAATCACTATTTGTGGGCTTAACCAGTTACAAGGATGAAAAGATTTAACGCAGGGTGCGAATTTTCTTTCAATGAGAAAGAGATAATCGAACCGGTAAACCAAAATACCATATTTCTGAACAACTTCAATGGTACACTAAAGCAAAAAAGTTCAGAGAAACCCCTAAACGGGAACATCCTGATCCAGTATCAAAATGAAACCCTGGAAATAAAAGGATGGACATTCACCAACAGGGAGATAAAAACAACACAAATTCTTCCACCCCTACTCCTAACAAACAACACGCAAAGAGGAGTTAGGCTCAACCTAGAATACCTGCACAACCTGCATCAAAAGAGCATAAGTCTACTGGACAAACTCACCATAGATTATCAAAACAACAATGCAACAGACATCGGGATAATAACAATCATAATAATAGCAATTATCATTTTGATAGCACGCATAGGATACAAGAAAAAGAACAAAATGGTTTGGCTTCCTAAAGACGGAACCACAACTCCAGCAACACCACACATGGGGATACAACCAATCAAAATAGATTTCTAATCCACGAGACGAGGATTTTTAAAGGGGGAGGAGTTAAGGCACAGTCCTGTCATCAATTCATGCCACCACATTTCATGGGAAATCATCAAACTAGTGGAATGTGCATTCAACAGAGGTTCAAGTTCCATTCTACATAAATTGGCTAAACCAGCAATGCTCGTGCACACGGCACAATTCTTTTATATTAATTATATTTGAGAATCAGTAAAACTGTAAATTCGCGTGTAAAATATTACACTTGCATATTTTTTATATATAAATCAAAATTGAAATATGTAAAAGTTAGATATAAGTTGGTATTTGAATAAAGCAGACATAGCCTGAAAAATATTTTTTTAGTTCAACCTACGGTCCTGAACTTAACTTAAATTGGCTGCCAGAAGAATTCTAAGCGAAAACCACGTTCATTCAGATATGATAAACGTTATAACTGGGGCGTTGGGAACAGTAACTAAAACGACCGCAATAACTACATCACAAGCATACTGATGAAGCTGCCACAAACAGTCGACAGGCAGCCTCTTCCTTAGTCTATTAAAACCAATGCGGCAAACCCGATTTTTTTTGTTTAATTTGAATTTGAAAAAGTTGAATTCCCTATTTATAAAAAGTTTAATTTGAAATAGAAAAGTTTTGTTATGAATTTGAAAATGTTTTATTTGTTTTGGAAAAAGATGCCAGTGAACTTTAAATGGCTCAATTTGGAATTGAAATCCTATACTTCTTAAAATAATATTCTTATACTGTGAGTCTGTGACTCAAATCATTCAGTTGCCGTTGTGGGAAGGAGCAGAAACCTAGTATTTTCCCAGACATATTTTATTAATAAAGTCGGCGCACACAAACAATTAACGAAAATTGTGTTGTAAACTTTGGGAATCAATTAAAAATTGAATCCCATCGAAACGTCAAAATTAACCCCATGTATACATAAATTAGATTAACCTCTTGTTTTATTTATTGATCAGAATGATTATTATTAATGTATACGGCATTGATAAGAAATTTAGGTATTTAGAATGTACTGAACCCCTTGCACATTTCCCAGTATCTATACATCGTCGATATCGTCATAAAATAATAATTAAATTACACAAATAAATAATTTCTTGCAACCAAAGTGAAATAAAACAGAATCCAATCCCTCCAATTCGAACGTCACTCGTCATCGTCTTTCAATCATAATTTTTTTATCGTTTTTTATTTTTTAATTTTTTTGTTTTATAAAATACATATTCTTCATTATTAATAAAGTCACACATAAATAAATAAATAAAAAATTTATTTTCTTGAGAAAATCTAACAGACAAAAAAAAATACACAAACGAACTGTCGCAAGTTTTGTTTTCAAATTTATTTTAATTGGATTGACTTTCATTTTATTATAAGTTTTTAATAAAAAGTAACAATTTTAATTTTTTTGAATAAATTATTAGTTTTGTATTTATTTGTATAAATAGGAATTATGTTATAGTAACATATTTCGTTTAAGTTTTTTAAATCTCCAATTAGAAAACTTAAACATGATCTTAAATGTTTATTATTATTTGTAAGACAGAATAAAAGATTTGTTGTGTTATTTGTCTTACTGGTTCGTTGAATATTTTATAGCTGTACGACCAAATGGAATGAATCAAAAAATTGTATTTTACTCGAATGAATAAAATATTAATAAATTAAAAATATTGGTTGCGGCAGGGTTTGAAACATAAATATTTATAATTGGCTCTTGGTAGATGAAATATCTTAAAACTGAGCCAGCCCTAAAAATATATTACTGATACAAGTATTGAGACTACGTCTAGCAAGTGGTGAGCAATTTTCTAGTGAAACTTGAAAACGGGCTACTAGATTATATTTTACCAAGAAAATTTTATTTTCAAATTATATTTTTATGAAATTTTTGTTTTATTGGCCAATGCGCGCAGTAAACAACAAAAGATTTTGCGTCATTAAAATCTTGTCACTATTTAGCACGCACACACACTGCATTTTCAAACAAAACTCAAGCAATTGAGATTTGTTTGGAGAGGCAAGC
This sequence comes from Nephrotoma guestfalica, assembly GCA_963691935.1. Lineage (NCBI taxonomy): Eukaryota > Metazoa > Arthropoda > Insecta > Diptera > Tipulidae > Nephrotoma > Nephrotoma guestfalica. The sequence goes on from OY829913.1 coordinate 92,008,048, forward strand.
ATTGCTTGAGTTTTGTTTGAAAATGCAGTGTGTGAACCGGCTAATAAATAGTAAGTACGGCACGAGTTTATGTGTGTGTAAAATTATTTTCATTATATGTACAGTGCTGGGAAAAAAAATTGGACAAACATTATTTATTGCAAATTGGAGTCTTTTTTGCTAAAATTACAAAACTTTTGAAAGCAATTGGCTTATTGTTTCATTTTAAATACATGTATGACGTAATTTTTGAAAAAAAAATTACCTGCAATTTAGGGGTAAAACCCCGAAAAATGCCAAAATATTCAAAATACGTTGATTGGAGTTAAAGTAATGGAATAAACTAACCACCTATTTTTTAATTTTTGTTTTGTATTTATTGATTTATAGAAGTTCTATCTTTAATATTAATATTTTGTTGGACCGCCATTTGTTTTTATTACACCGGTACAACCCCGCAACTGATGTGCAAAAAATCACGCCTACCGTTCTTGGCCGTCATTAGGGTGCAGATGTTTTATTGCCTGTAATTTTTTTTTTGAGTATTAATAGTGTATATTTTGTAAGATTAAGTCATTCTGTAAGTGATCCTAGACAAATAAATAATAAAGTGCAATTTTAATTTAAAAAAAAATGGGAAAAGTTAGTGAGCAGTGTGAAAGCAATATGTTGTTTTTGGCGAAAGAAAATTTAACCTCGCGTGAAATAGCAGAAAGATTAAACATTCCTAAAAGTACTGTCGCGTGGAATATTAAAAAAATGCGAGAGATGGGCAGTACACAAAGAAAGAACGACTCTGGAAGGCCCAGAAAGACAACGCCAGTGGAAGATCGTTTCATGATATTACAATGTCGTCGGAACCGTTTTAAAATTTGATTGGACATAAGACGGGATGTTGTGCGAGTAACGGGAAAACAAATTTCAGCCAGCTTAGTGAGAAAAAGACTTGTTCAAGCTGGTTTGAGAGCACTTAAACCAGTTCAGAAGCCTGAGTACACTTTACTAGTGAAAAAACGTTTGCTATGGACCTAGGAGCATGTTTCTTGGGCTCCAGAGATGTGGAATGATGTAATTTTTTCCGATGAATTAAAATTTAAGCTGCATGTTGGAGATGGAAGAATTCGCGTAAGAAAACCGGGCGAGAGGCTTAGCAACGAATGTCTTTTAAGGCTTCCACCGAAAAATGAAGGAGTTATGGTCTGCGGATGCTTTTCTGGAAATGAAACCGATCGATTGTGCTTCCTTAGTTCCAGTATTACAGCAGCTGTTTATCTGCAGATCCTACACAATACTTGCAAATTTATTTTTCAACAGGACAACGCTCCGTGCCATACCGCCAAAGTTGTGAGTTATTAATTTTGAATTGTAGATAGAAAAATTGTCTTTCAGATAAACATAAATAATTTGTTAACAGCTTGTTTTTTCTTATCTCTGCATTTAAAGCTAAAAAAGTACTTCGAAGAAAAAAGTATCGATGTGTTGTGCTGGCCCCCTTATAGTCCAGACTTAAATTGCATTGAAAATATTTGGTCTATAATGAAGCTAGAAGTAGCAAGAAAGCGCCCAGAATCGATTCAAGCTTTAAAAAGTTTGTTGATAACGATTTGTGAACCCATACCTCCTACGAATAAAAGCAAATGGCGGCCCAACAAAATATTAATATTAAAAATAGAACTTCTATAAATCAATAAAAAACAAAACAAAAATTAAAAAATAGGTGCTTAATTTATTCCATTACTTTAACTCCAATCAACGTATTTTGAAAATTTTGGCATTTTTCGGGGTTTTGCTCCTAAATTGCAGGTAAATTGTTTTTTTCAAAAAATTACGTCATACATGTATTTAAAATGAAACAATAACCCAATTGCTTTCAAAAGTTTTGTAATTTTAACAAAAAGACTCGAATTTGCAATAAATAATGTTTGCCCAATTTTTTTTCCCAGCACTGTATATTAGTTGCTTAAGCAGAATGGAAAGGAAAACCAAAAATAATTAAGGTACAATTTCATACTAATCACGTACGTATAAACAAGAAAAAGATTCTGACAATAAATATTTTGTTTGAACTGGTGTGCATCAGTGCATCTAGTACTAATGACGCAGTGTTACTAGATACTAATAGGCATTGCTTTAAAAATTTTACTATATGACGTCATTTTATGTCGGCGGTTCTGATCTTTGACTATAGATGCCAGTAAAATCAAATAAATGATATTTTTAATAATATTTTTTGCAAAATATTTTTTCTACAATAAATTCTACAACAATTTCAATAAAAAATTATATTACGGACTATTGGTAAGAATTAATGTATGCATTCAATATTTGGTTAAACCTCTAAATTTCAAAATCAGTTTACAACTGTCTGTGTATTACTGTCATCTACAGTTCAGAAAAGAGATTGTCGACATAAACTTAAGGTGCATTGGTACAACACGAGCCGCACTTACTATTATTGCTACAAAAATGCTGCAAAAATCCCCACTTTAAAATTTTGTTAGAAAAATACATCGTGCTGCCGGCTGTATGACCCGGCACTATAGGATTACTGTGTCATTGTCATGCCAAATAAAAACAAAAATTTTATAGAAATAGGAATGATTTTTGTTTGGTTCTTCGAATCGGATCAATGAAAAATCAGGCGTCTGCTCTGATTCTGTTTAATACTTATTATTTAAATTACCACTGGTGGGGTATAAATAACCAGACTGAGAACTAAACACTTTTAAATTAATTTTAATTCTCACTCTGAGAATTTAAACTCCACCAGTGGTAATTTAAATAATCAGTATTAAACAGAATCAGAGCAGGGGTCTGATTTTTCAATGGTCCTTCTTGCTGGTTGCACCCGGCATACACATACAACAGTTTAGAGAAACCAACAAAGCTCTCAAACGCTAAAACAATGGAAAGTATGGAGGTGCTACTACGTATTCAGCAAGAACATGAGGTCAAAATATCCGTCTTCCAAGGGAATTACAACAAAAACGGTGAAGTTTATAGAACAAACCCCTCATCATAGTACATCATAGTACAACATCTCATCTAGTACGAGAAGAGAAATAGTTCATATATACGATCTCCTCATAGATGAGGTGAACTGCTTAATGACCGGCCAACACTCCGACATTATTTACGCCCGATCGGTCATAACCATCGCCACTCACTAGTCAGGGTTTTGGATTTTATCAAACAACGAAACAAACCAAACCAGGTAAAATTGGTAATTCACAGCTTTTATCAATACCTCACAAGGATTGGAATTCAATGGACGATGGTCTGTCACAGCCAAACAAGCTGTTTAAAAAGCAGAACTTATTCATGCGTTAATTACTGTGCAGATTACTTAAAATAATATTTGCAACTAAAAACAAACCAGCTGCAAAAAAGGTGGATGAAATCGACCAATTGCACACTGAAATTATGTTAGAAACGAACGAAGATGAACAAACGACCAAATATTTTCAACAGAACTTTCATGGCACCTTGCAAGATAAGGTGGCAGGAACAATTATTAGATTGCAACAATGCCAGAGAGATACAGCACTCACAACGGGATGTCTAAAACAACCTACCAACATTGGACTACCAACTTTTTCTGGGGAGTTCGAGAATTGGAGCTCATTCAACGATTTATTTACTGAGCTCATTCATCGGAACAATAACATTTGCGATACAGTAAAAATATCGTACTTATACAGAAAAATGTCGCTTACAGCTGATCAGCCACCTTTCAACAACCGGCGAGAATTGCGAAATTACTTGGATTACTCTAGCTTGCAAATACCTCAACTCATTACTATCACTGCCGTGAAAGGAATGTTACAAGGCATTGAGCGGCTGTATATGAACTCCCCGTTCAAGTCATTTGCAGCGTTCATTCTAATCAAAAAAATAAACCCAGAATCAGCTAGGCTTTATCAAACAACGTTATCTAATCTAAGAGAAACTCAACCGCAATGCGAAAACCTACTGTATACATACCGCCACGGTGTCAGCACGCAATGTTGATTTAAGACTTGTAGAGGACGTCACAGTTTATAACAATGCTGACAATTCCGGAACATGTCAAAATTAGATAGAGCAAAGTTAGTGAATGTCTGCGGCCTTTGCGTATGTTTCGTGCCCAGCATAAAAAGGTCAGTGCCGATCGACAACTTGTATTGATGAGACATTATCATGCACTTCTGCATTACAATAATGCAGCGTCTTCAAGCATGGGTACAACTCAAACTTTTTCAACTATCAAGGAACTGTACTACCCATCATCGGTGATAAAAGCAACTACCGGCACAGAACAGTTCGTTACTTTAAGGTCCTTGATATATTTAGGGTTCCAAGCTACCTTAGTATCATTAAAGGCTGCTCACCTACGGAAATTTTGCGAAATAGGTGAAAACAAAGCTGGTAATTGCAGACTCGCCATTAACATCAAACTGACACCAAGATTTTCTAGAGACTTTTCCGTAAATATCGCAGCTTTGATATTTGACAAGCTCATACAGCAAAAATAGATGGAATTAGCCGACTCAGTTACAATCGCTCGCAACCAATTGATTTGGTATGGAGTGGATTATTATTCTTTAATAATAATCATCTACAGCATTTGGGACGCACTCTAGGAGCCAGATCATTATAGTTCGAAAGGAAGTTTACAAAGGATGCATCATTAAAGCGGATGAAGCGCCCTGAAGCATATGGAGTTAATCCGAGCACGGCATGAAGATATCGAAGTGAATATTCAAAATCTTCAGGATTCGCTCCAAAGAATTTCCATTTTTGTTCTGTTTGAACGTAATTAAGATAAAATGAACGTGGTAAACCTTTTACGATTTGCTTCACAAAATTTTCATTTTCGGAATTATTCCTGCTAATTATGATTCAATGAACGAACTAAGATGAGGTATTATGCCGACCCCTATAGACATTTAGGCAAAATCTGCAGGGTTCGCTCCAAGTACAATGAACCGGCCAAAATAAGGCTCCACATCTTGCGTTTTGTAGATAATAACCTTTCATCTAATTGAATTTGGTACGTAAATGAATCAGCCTCTGGTGACCATTACAAACCCAAAACCTTAGTTATCTCTGTCCGATTTAAATAAATTGCTGACTGGTCATTAGCCTCAGCATTGATAATGGCTTTAAGATAAAAAACTAAATTCTGATGAATTATAGATCTCAACTTTCTGAGATTCATTCCAACAGTTTTTAAACTAGAATCGATCTCACGACTCACGTCCTTAATGTACATCTCCCATTGTATCACTTTTTCTGCCTCTGAATAATGGGTTTGATACTTGCAAAATACGTGTGGCCAAAAAGGAAGATGATGCTAGGCCGCCAGTTATCGTATTTAACTTATAGTTCTGTATTGCGTGACTGCGGCCTGATGCATTCTAACCAGTTCACTGTTGAAAAATATCTAGAATTTGTTATATGGTGCGTCACGTAAGTATTCATGAGAACTTCAAAATCCTTCGAGTTAGATGACGGAATATATATCTTCGAAAGGACTGAGAGTCTGTCACGGTATGTTTATTACTAAAATAACTGAAACATATATTCTCGTCATCTCTCGAAATTTTTTATAAATCGGATGTATGTGAGCTAAAGATCATAGTAGTAAACGCTGTCACTTGTGACCTCGGGTTAGCAGGTGTGCCCGAACATTTCGGTTTCTCGTCAGCTTTACCTTATAGTACTCGGGAGGATCAGCTCTATTTGTGACGAATTTGAGGAACGACTTTAAACTCAGTTTCGACGGAATGCTGCACTCATAAGGTTCGTGTAACATCATCCAGTTTGGTAACCAAAATATATAGGAGCCGAACATCGCGACCATTTCCTTCATTACTTAAGCTTTGCAAAGCACATATTACCATTTTGGCAGATTTTGGCACCCGCAGGCCTGGTAATTTCAATTCTAATGCTACATTTCAAATTATTTGCTGATTTAATGAAATATCCTACGCTCCGTCGGTAACGGTCAGATGTCTTTCCCATACATTCAAATCGGCAATCATGAAGATTTGTGAATATTTTTCCTCCACAATTTTTACTTAATATTTCATCAATAATAAACGATCAGGTTAATTCAGCTGACAAGAGTTTCTACACAAAAAATTTTATTTTTAAAGATGTCTAACCTCTTTTACTTGCGTTGCAGAAGATGATTCTTAACAACTCCATTACCCCCGCCGAGCTAACCCCCCTATTTCCGCGGTCATTACTCTTCCGTCATTACTCCGCTATTTAATTACTCCCGGTCATCACCCTCGAACATTTACTTCCGATCATTTATTCCCCGAATATTACTCTCTTTTTCCCCTTTATTTATGTTGGAAAGTCAATTTTCAATTATTGAAGATATTTCCAGAAATCACTCAACACTTAAACTTGGTGACACATTTTACCTCTGGTCATACTCGTCGTCCGTTACTCCCAGCCGATTACGTTATGTCATACCAACCCGCCATTAGCCTGTAGCGGTTCAAAAATCCTTTTTCACTTCGTGACATTCATCGTAGCAAAGATATTTATACACCGCGCTGCTTAATTACGAGGGATAGCTCATTTTGCTGAACAGAGCTATTCCGCCATCTACGTTCGCGAATCTCGGTCTTTATCGACTATCGATAAATATCGAGAAGTCAAGAAAAAAGAATGAGAAACGGAAAACAGTCAGTCGGGTTTTAGAAGTTAAAAGAGACATAGTCTCATACACACGTGAGTGAAAATAAAAAAAGGGAAAATGAAGTGCAGAACAATCGTTCATCCTTAAAATTATAAAACAATATTTTATAATTAAAACAATAATAAATAAATAATAACGTTTGTACAAAATAATAAAATATAGTGAGTGTAATAATTTAGATCCTTAAACCCACTATCCTCACTATAAGCCCATCGGTCACTTTCCATTGATTTTCCGTATGCCTAACTTCATTAGGTTTGGCTAAAACTCTACAGCTTAAAATCACATTTTCACCAACTTAACAAATATAACGATTATTTAGGAATTAACCAGTTCTCTAGCAATCGGTGATAACTAGGCTTGTATAAGAAGATGTGGAAAATCCCATTCGAATCACTTGATTTCGGAAACAAAATAAATCTGACTTTATAATGTCGCAACCGCCAAAGTAAACTAAAAGTATTAGCTTCACAATTTCTTTATTAAAATAGGGCGGACCACCATCACGAAATCATAAAACTCAAGTTTACAAAAATTAATTTATTTTCTGGAAATTTACGACCTCGAAATTTCAGCAGGATTGCCATTTGCCTCGATATATGCCAACCTCTACCAAATATGTAAGAGTGTCACATTATTCATTCAAATCTCCATTCGCGGTAAACTATGTCGTTTGACTCCATATAACTACCGTTAGTTATTACTTCACAAGGCTGATCCAGCCTAGAGTGCTAGTTTCTTCTGCTAAAATTACTTCATTACTTCGCTTTGTTTCTTTGAATTCTTCCGCAATACATGCTGACTCACTTAGTATGGGAAGTCGACGAAAACCATCGTACATTATATTCCTGAGCTTAGGGTATACGATTGATTGCTGAGGAGCTAAATTTGGTCCTTTTGATTAATTATTTATAAATCCAAAATGATCGATCGAAATTTCATAATCAATTAAAACTGTATTACTAAGATAAAATTTGGTTCATTCAAATCGTTAAAACAGTCAACGAATTCAATCATAATCAGAAAAGCGTCTCATCCTAATTGGAAATATACCAACATTTCTTAAGAGTAATGGCGGGGGAGGGGTTGTAATGGCGGAGCGCTGATAATGGTAAGAAACACATAACCGGGGTAATGGACCGGAGAGGGAGGACAGTTTTTGCAATAAACGTTTATCGTAGGTCCAATTGCCATGATATTGGCCACGATTTATGCTAATTTCACGTGTTATTGACGGGATTACGGGTAAATCTGCACCCGAACCAATAATCAATTTAGTAGCCTATGTTTCGCTATGAACAAACTACGAGTATTTATGTAGGTGGTGGAGTTTATGCAAAACTCGTATCAATAGTTCAACGTTGTCCCGTGTTGTCTACACCACGTAGATAATTCTACATGTGTAGATAATGTAAAAAAGTGATGTCGACAATGTAGAGAATGTAAACAATGTCGAAAATTATTGTTACTATTAGAAATCAGTAAAATTCTTTGATTTCTTGATTGTTGGATCCATTACGCCTCGATGGAGATTTATACATCTACCTCATGTTGAAAAAATTTTAACCAATGATTTTATATGGAAATGAGATACTCGTCCTCCTATGTATATTTATATGAAGCTTGTAAATCCAACAGGAACAAAAATTGATTGAACACAGAACCCATTTGTTTGGGGCCGTATCTGTACGCAACCTTTTTGCTTAAGAAATGTATGCTGGGAAAATAAACACTAAATACTTGGGAAAATAAAATGGATACAGCATTCGTTTCGAAGATGTATATAACAGACGGCATTACACAGAGAATTACATTCATAGCCGCAATTTTAGCATCGTACCGTATTTTACTTGGTCTCGTTAAAATTCACCTTCATAAATTCGATTCCGACTAGATTTAAATTTTCTAATTGTGTAAATGTACCGCTGAATGCAAAAAAACATTTTTAAAGATGCCAATATTTTCCGGATTCCTTGGTTAGACTCGATGTGGATTACATCGACGATTGTATGTAGCCATAATACAAATAACATATTTGCGTGAAACGAAAACTTACAGGATCCTTTAAAACCGCAACAGGACATTACCTCCAAGGATATTACCCCTGGGCAACAACCTCTCGGACCATTACCGCCCGGCCTTTATTACACTCCGGTTATCAAAATCCTGGATATCACCCGCCGAGCATCACCCTCCCCTCTCCCGCACTGCCCCATTACCTCCATTATCACCTGGTTATTACTCTCTACCCTATTATACCTTGGTCATTTTCCGTCCGTCATTCGCCCTGAGACTAATTTAAAAAAATACTTACCTAATTACGTGAGTTTTGATGTCAAATCCAACTAGAAACATGATGATTGACAAAAATGGGGGGCACGGGGACGGGATATTGGCCTCGGAGTTAATATCCTGTGAGGTAAATTCTTAGACACCTACGCTTATTTACCGATGTGCAAGTCGCGCGAACTGCTAATTATATGGCGTACGATAATGTATCGAGTGATATAACCAATAAATTTGATGCAAGATATTTTAGTACACAGTTCTTTATGAAAATGTCGTAAAAAATTGCGGGCAGGTGCTCGATATCGAAAGTGAACGACTCCTGGAAGTGGTGCTACATATAATAGGTACCATAAAAATTGGAAGATTAGATGTCTAACAACCAATTAAATTAATTTGGAGATTTTTGATCTGCCAGTAATTCTGCTTTTTGCAGATGGCGTGGACAATTTCATAATACACTTTTTAAAAGTTTAGTTTAGTTCGAGTATTTTTTCCAAATTATCCTGTTTTCTAACAGTAATTAAAATTAATGTTCAACTGGTGACAAGTACAAAGTGGCAAAAATTAAAATTCTCTGATAAGAGAAGAAAGTATAACCCAGTTGTCCAATAGTCCAATATAATATGTGGCACTAGAGTTTGTTGATGTCAAAAACTTAAGGCATTGCACATATTTGTTTTGTAAAAACTTAATTATAATACTGGTAATTCGCATTTTCAACTGTAAAACTGTCAGTTCCAGTTGGCAAGTAATGCAGTAATCTGCAGGTAGCGTGAAGTTTCCGACAAATTGACAAAAAACCTTACAAAAGCTTAAAAGTGTATATACACAAATATTCTGATTAAATTTTACCTACACTATTCATGTGTAGTAAGGATCAACAGTTAATGACAAGGCATCGTAGAGATGTCTACGCTTAACGGTATATAGGATTATGTTAATTAGGCAATTTTTCATGTTTTCTAGAAGCCAACATATTTATGCGATGGGGCAGTCATAGATTTGTTGCCATTGACCTTCGAACCGCCACTACACTTTTTACTATAGCAAAATTTTAAAATTAAAAAAAAAATCTATGTTTGCCCCACCGCATAAATATGTTGGTTTTTAGAAAATATATTGAAAGGCTTTGGCTTATTGTTGTGGCTAAATTAGCTTGCCACTGTGAACTTAATTTTATTAGCATTTTATATATTTTGATTTACAAAATAAGTTTTTTTTGAAAGTGTAGGTTTACACTTTGTGAGCTGTTGTAAAGTTTCTTGTAATTTTTAGTTTGTCGGAAACTTCACTATAGTTAATCTGCATTGCCTACGAATATTCTACATACTACCGGTGTGAAGTTTTCAACATTTATCAAAAGTGTAGCTAACACAAATTAACAAAAAACAAAAATGTAGATACACAATTTAACAAAAAGTGTATAACTACATAAAAAAATTGTGGCAGGGTTGATATTGTTATAATTTTCACTAAATATAATCTAATCTAATCCGCAGCATATCTCTGCGACCTTCGAGGATTTTTTTTGTTTAGTGTAAATGGAAATAATAAGATAGAAAGTGTAAACCGGGTCTTGTGGGTGTTTAAGGGCCATCAACACTTAATTCCTTAAACACCCACAAGACCTGGTTTACACTTTTTATCTTATTATTTCCATTTACACTAAACAAAAAAAATCCCCGAAGGTCGCAGAGATATTCTGCATATCACTAAAGGTTGAAGAGTGTGTCCTCGAAATGCCAGTATACTCAGATTTGTGGTGTCTTCTCTAGAATTTAGTGGTAATGGCCCTTAAACACCCACAAGACCTGGTTTACACTTTTTATATTATTATTTCCATTTACACTACAAAAAAATTCCCCGAAGGTCGCAGTGATATGCCGCGGATTATATTTAGTGGAAATTATCACAATTTCAACCCTGCCACAATTTTTTTATGTAGTTATACACTTTTTGTTAAATTGTGTATCTACATTTCTGTTTTTTGTTAGTTTGTGTAACTACACTTTTGAAAAATGTTGAAAACTTCACACCGGTCTACATACTCTATGAAATTTCGACATTTTTTACACCAAAATTAATTGTTTACACTATTTTAGCAAGCAACATGTCGACAATTCCAAATTACGCGTAAACTTTGAGGGCTGACTTACTAATTAATTTGCCACCAACTCGATGCATTTCGGTATTTCGTTGTTGCCCGCGTTCTGTTTGAGTCGACATTATTTTTGTACATGAATCTACTATCTTTACTTTTAAATTTGTTTATGTGCGATATAGCGCAGATAATTTGAATGCTCCGGATCGAACCAGTTCCCACCCACATATATACGTGTAAACCCGTTTACTGAGGTTTCAGTTTGCACAGAATTTTAGCATCAAATTGCTTACATATTTTACAAGTCCAGAGACGAAAATTTCTTCCTAACTGACACTACAGTAAGAAGATCAATTTAATAATTTACATTACAATGTGTTACAATACAGTTAATACTGTAGTCGGCCCTCGTTTGTCTCGACACAGCATTTCTATAATTACTATATAATGTACAATGACGTAAATAAATACGAGTACCACAACAAAATGTGATACTGTTTTGATTAGAATATTACGAGTTAGGCACGTTTTGATTAGTTAGCAATGTTTTCTGATATAATGTCTAACGTACATATAGATTGTATTACTCATGATCTAGCAAATTGTTACACTGTCATATAATTTATGTGATGTTCACTCTCTATATGTAATTCCAGGTATTTAGAATGTCAGGCTTTTATTAATAATATCGTAGGCTGTACGATTCAAAAAACACTCGTATACAACACCAAGGAACCCAACAAAATTAAGAATCTATCATACACATAATGTTTCTATATATGGTGATACAAGTTTATAAATTTAACCTCTTGTGACATTTTCAATAAATTCTGTTTTATGGGGAGATGCGTGTACTTCGTCGCCGTATACAGAGAAATATGTGATCTGAACACATCTCTCAGGTCAATAATTATTAGTTCAAAATTTATATGTATTTCGAATGAGTCACATGAAATTTATTTTTGTATTTTGTTAGCACGCGATGGTTTAGTCATTTAAAAATGATGTTCAAAAGGGTTAGAAATTAGATTGCAAATTAAGGTGAATCATATATGGTATGTATATTAAACATATATACAAGTTCACCCTCTTGAAATCACTTGTATTTCTACATTACACAATTTTAAGTGTATATACACTTGATTCATTTTGATTACATATTTGATTGACGTTTAACTTCTTAACAGACCGCTTAATCTATGTAACAGTATCCCTTTCATCACATCCATATATATTCTTGTCTGGGAATTTGAGTACAGATAATATAGAGAATCAAACTCGATTTGTTTGGTTTTCCGTGTTTCTTTAAAACTTTCTCGCCGTCGTCGTTGTCTACCTGTTGCTTCCATTCATATACTTTACATTATTATTGTTTGTCTAAAAGTTCAAATAACATAAAACCGATCATTTAAGATAAGTTTCGTGATGGTATATGTATACATGCAATGGTGTGTGTGTGTGTAAATATTTTGTTACGACATAGATTTTTGTATGTTCTTCATTAATTTACAGTCGAGGGACTGAAGCAAGCGCGCGCATACGGCTCCTTCTATTCAAGCCGTTGAATTAATAATTAATCAACGTCTTATACATATTTATCATTAATTATAATCTTTATAATGTAGCTTTAAAGATGAAATGTGATAGATAAACCTAAACTGTATACAAAATAATACGCGTATAAAAAAATCGTGTGTGGGTGCCTTTATAAGTATATCTTGTTGGTTTATATAACACACAAAATCGTATGTATTTGCGTATACAACATTCACTACTGGAGGACGGCTTGGTTCTTATTTTGCTCTATGTATATATACATTTGAATAGTCTCAAATTTCAATGTTTAAAGAGAATACGATAAAATAAATGTAACAGGCTCCTCAATATGTTGTGCAAGGTTTAAAATTCTGTTTTGTTACGGCTTTATAGTTTCGAGCATATACAACTGCGCAAGTGGATATGCATTCACACATACGAACCAAAATATTTCTTTTACCTAAAATTTTCGTTTTCCACTTCTTATTTATTTGTTATTAAGATTTGAATGAATTTGATGCTGCTGCTGCTGCTGCTGCTGCTATATGTTGAAATATTTCTCACAGATTTTTTAATTTTTATTTTTTATTGTGTTTAAGATAAAAATTTATCTTGTTTTTGTACTTTGTGTGATTCAATTTTTGTTTAGGAACTATTCGATGTCTATAGATTTTTGTATTTCATTTTAAGATGATCGCTTTTCACAAGGCATTGTGTTACTTTTACCTTTTATCAACAATAAAATAAATTGTGAGGCGATTTCATTAAACTTTGGTTGGGAGGCATAGATGGATTCTAAATTAAGGGAATTGAAAACATGCTGTATAAGACAACAGAAAATTTCTGCCAGAAAAATGTGTTTTTCCTATTCACGACTAGAGACCAGCAAAAAAATTTTTAAATTTTTAAGCATATCAATCAATTCATGTGTTTTTTATTCGTTCTCTGGGGTGGGCTATTGAGCGCTGAAAAGGAAATTATCTATCCGAAATTCCGCTACTACCCGTACTGTCGCTGTATCATTCAAATTTTAAAAAAAACCAACCATAAAACGACTTGAAATACATCAATTGACATTTATTTTGCCATGACGTTATAAACAAGAATTAATCTTGCTGCGTTTATATTGTAAGATTAAGTTTGTTATGGTTTAAGGGTTGTTTTGTTGTCTGGACAATGGCACTGAGTATGTGAACAATTATTTGCCTAGTTTTTTAAAACCATGCGGAATTCGACATCAAACGACTGCGCCCTATTCCCCGGAACAAAATGGCATCGCGGAAAGGATGGAATAGAACCCTTGTTTAGAAACCTCGTTGTATGTTAATAGAAGCTTGTTTTCTGAAAAGTTTCTGGGTGGAAGCAATCTCAACAGCAGCATAAGTAAGTGTATGGTGCATATCCCGAAGGAGAAACGCAAGAAGTCTGATACCAAATTAGATGAATGCGTGATGCTTGGATATTATGACGACTCTAAAGCTTATCACCTCTAACATCCTGTCAAAAAACAATCGTGAAGAGTCGAGATGTTGTGTTTATGGCAAGCCAACGAATTCAGGTGACTGAAGATAATAGTGTTGTAGGCTATTTTGATCCATTCGCAGAAATGCAATCGAAGCCTGCTGAAGCGTTGAATAAGAGTGTGTCTTCGATGCAAGAATTGAGCTTGGATTCGATTAGCGAGAGTCAGGATGTTGTATTGGATGTTGATGACGATGAATACGTCCCAGATTTTATGTCGTATTTATCAAAACCACTTGAATCAAATGATCCCGTGACAGTTGAGGAAGCATTATCGAGGTCACATTGGGACCTTGGGAATTGTCAGACCTTCGTGCCTTCCCAAACTAAACCTATTGCTTGCAAGTGGGTTTTCAAAACCAAAAGAGTTGACGTAGGTCGAACTATCCGTCATAAGGCTCGATTAGTAATAAAAGAATACGCGCAGCAGAAAGGCATTGATTATGAGGAATCGTATTCACCAGCTGTGAGATACAGCTTGATACGTTTTCTAATGGCTTTGGTAGTGAAATTTGATCTTGATATAGACCAAATGGATGCTGTGGCGGTCTTTCTACAAGGTGAAATAATAAATCAAGGTATATACATGTTGCAACCGGAAGGGTATACTACTGTGTGCAAAAAAATAGTAAGACTTTTTAATTTAAATTTCGCGCGGAAAACCAGTCGTCGAAATATTTATTTTTCTATGTTGGTATGACTGTCAGTGACATCTGTGCCAAATGTCACATCAAAATAATCATTAGTGTTTAGTATACGCTTGTCTTACTGAAGTACAAAAAGTGCATTCGGCGATTTTTGTGCCGAAACGTTCAGAGTGTTGCAACAGGCCTTCGGTGATAATTGTATGTCGCGAGCAAGTGTTTTTGATTGGTACAAATTGTTCAACATTTTATTAACGTGTTGCCATCAACACCAACTGATGATCAACACGTTAATAAAATCAAGGAATTCGAGAATCGACGATTAACAGTCAGAGACCTTACTGCCATCGTTGAAATGTCGGAAGGATCAGTGAAAACCATTTTGAAAGATCATTTGGGCCTAAGAAAAGTGAAAGCACGGTTGGTTCCAAAATCACACAAAATTTGAAAAAACAGCGTCGCGTTGACGTCTGTGAAACAATGCTTTCCGACTACCAGGATGTCAGGAAACGTATTATAACTGGCGATGAGACTTGGATCTACGCTTACGACTCAACCAAGTCAAAAATCAAGATGATGTTGACATTTTTCTTCGATTATCGAGGTGTGGTGCACTCCGAATTCCTTCCGACCGACCAAACTGTCAACAAGGAATACTATTTGAGTGTTATTCGTCATTTGAGCGAAGCTATTCGTAAAAAGATGCCGGAATTATGGGTCGACAACTCTTGGTTTTTGCACCATGATAATGCACCTTCCCATACTGCATTGGTTTTACGTGATTTTTTCGCCAAAAATTCCACCCATATCGTTCCGCAACCACCGTACTCACCTGATTTAGATCTGTGTGACTTCTGGCTGTTCATCAAACTCAAACGACCGCTCCGGGGAAACCGTTTTGAGTCAATTGAAGACATTAAACGTGAATCGCTAAGCGCATTGGAGGCTATTCCGGAAATTGACTTTAACAACTGTTTCGAGGATTGGAAAAACGTTGGCACAAGTGTATTGAGGCCGGGGGGATTACTTTGAGTGGGACGAAATAGTTTTGGAGAAATAAATAAAGAATTTTAAAATTATGAACAATAAGTCTTACTATTTTTTGCCCACAGTATTATATCAACAGCGAGTGAAAAAGTCTGCAAGTTAAACAAGTCAATATATGGATTAAAGCAAGCTAGCAGAGTTTGGAACGCAAAACTAGATAAAGTTTTAAAAAATGCTAGACTGCTAGATATAAATGAAGCTAAACATATCTTGGGCATACGAATAACACGTGATAGAGCTTTGGTTAGACCAGGAGGCCTTTATGAATCAGGTGATGAAGAGATTCAATATGCAGGACTGCAATCCGGTTTCGACACCTTTAGATTAATCAAAAGTTGACAAAAATTATATCGCCACAAACGAATCGAAGAGTAATGAAATGAAGAATATACCATATCAGGAAGCGGTTGGAAGCTCGAAGTTTGCAGCACAGATAACGAGGCCCGACATTTGTCTGGCGCACTGGGCAGCAGGAAAACGGGTTCTCAGGTGTCTAAAAGGAACAACTGATGATAAGCTGTAGTTTAGTAGTGATAGTTCATCGGATGTGGGGTATGCTGATTCAGACTAGGCAGGCGACTTGGACGATAGAAGATCGACTACTGGTTACGTGTTCAAGATGCAAGTAGAAGCAATAACGTGGAAATCCAGGAAACCACAAACTGTAGCTTTGTCTATAACGGAAGCTGAGTATTTAAGTTTATCGTCGGCAGTTCAAGAGTTATCGTGGCTTAAAAATCTGGAAAAGGAATTACTACCTGGAACACCAAAAAGAAACTGTACTGTATTGTGATAATAAGGGGGCCATCGGTCTAGCCGACAGTAATGCTCATCATCCGAGAACAAAACACATCGATATAAGGCATCATTTTGTTCGAGATTAAGTTAATGAAGGAGTTGTTGACCTTCAGTATTTCGCAACTGAGACCATGATTGCCGATGAAATGACGAAATCTGTATCATCCAGACGTACGATTTTCTGTTTCAAGTCTATGTGCATGGAGCTCAATAAAAATTAATTCAGTGGGGTGTTGTAAATTGAATTTTTGTTAATGCTTAGGTCGCGTTGTAGTGTTATGCACATCCACTTGAACCAACTGCGTTTTTTGTATCTGCACATAAAGCCTAATTTCTGCATTACAAAACGAAGGCATTTTAAAATTTCTTTTAACTAAAAAGTTGAATGGAAAATATTTGTTTGAATAACATCTACAGGGCGCTAATAAAAACACGACAAATAATTGAACAGAAAGTTTTATGCAACATCAACGAATTTATGAAACCGAAGAGAAAATGTAGGTTTAAACGTTTCGCAACGAAAAAAGTTAATTTTTCTTTGAAAAACGATGTGCGTATATACAGGGTGTCCCAGAATTGGACGATCAACCTAAGCAAGGTGATAGGAGAGCTCATTTCCAACAAAAACAGCCAAGTACAGTTTTTTCGAATTGTTAGTGGTGCAAAAGTTATTCCATCCAATTAATTTAAAAAAACCAAGAGTTCTTTTGTGTAACTTTCTGTTTTACTAAGATCTAGAAGAGTGTACCTTTCCAATAAAATCATTTATATAAGCTGTATTATCTTCTGTCTAATAAAATCTGCATTAGTGCCGCATGTTTTTCTGATAGTGGATCAACTTTCTGTGGTACACTATTTTCCCACTAGCCTCACTTCATCAACAATTTTTTTTTTTTTTTTTGAGAAACAAGGAGACTTCACAAAACCATTGTTTTTATTTGACAGAAGATAATATAGCTTACTAAAATGATGTTATTGGAAAGGCACACTCTTCTAGATCTTATTAAAAAAGGTAGTTAAACAAAAGGACTCTTGTTCGTGAAAACTTTACTTGGCTGTTTTCGTAGGAAATGAGCTCCCCTATCACCCGTCAAATTCTGGGACGCCCTGTATAAGGACTCTCAAAATATACTTAAATTACCACACTCATCATAATGTAAACAAAGGCAAAAACAAAAAAAATGCCTACATTGGTAGCAATCCATAAATTTTTAGTCATTTTAAAGTGAAATCTTTTCAATTTTTTAACAAAAGTGTTAGAAAAACCCTCCTGTAAAACCCTACGCTGGGTTTATATTTTATGGTAGCTGAAACCATAATCTATATACACGAGTAACATAAGAATGACAACTGACGTCAGTAGCATTCCATAAATTTTTGAATTAATTTTAGTGTGAAATTTTTTCAGTTTTCTAACAAACGAGTTAGAAAAACCCCCTGTCACTATCCTGGTGTATATCTTGGTGTACTCCCTCTCATGTATATAGATTATGGGGTACCATAAAAACATAAAACCAGGGTAGTTAGAGAGGGGGTTTTCTAACACTTTTGTTAAGAAACGGAAAACATTTTACATTAAAATGACTAAACATTTATGAAGTGCTACCAACGTAAACGATTTTTTTTTGTTTTGGCCTGTATTTGCATATTTTGAGAGTCCTTATTTATACGCAAATCGTTTTTTAAAGAAAAATTAATTTTTTTCGTTTCAAAACGGTTAAGCATATATTTTTCTTCTGTTTCATAAATTCTTTGATTTTTCATAAAGCTTTCTGCTGAGAATTATTGATTTGTTTAAATATTTCAAAAAATGCCGGCTGGTTTCAAAAAATATCAGCAGCAAAAATTTACTTTTTGTGAGACAGCGGCGAATAGCAAAAACACACTTAATAATTGTATTGAAATTTAATTTTTTAACAAACCCACAAATTTCCATATATGAGAAAATATGTTAAGGTACTAACTATGATGTTCAATTTAGGGCGAAAATCACCCTTTTTGCATTGTTTATTTAACCCGAATATCGGTAGTGCAGAGGATGCATGGCAGAGAGCGATAATGAGACAACAACTACATCATTAACGCCAAGCAAAAATTATAACGTGAAGTACAAATTTGGATACCGGATGGGAACAGCATTAATCTAATTTTAAACTGGAAGTTTCTTATCAAATCTAAAATTCAAAATATGGGATGGATCTCATCTTAAAGCAGAGGAATTAAAAGCTGCATTAAAATCAATCATCAAAGTTGTACAAGTACAATATTTTGAAAGGAGTTCAATAGGTTTAATAACACAAGCAACGTTTATCAAAGGATGGTACAATAATAGCACTCAATCCCTTTGTCGATGGCGAAGGACTATTAATAGTTTGAGGAAGACTAAACAACGCTAATCTACCTAACATTTGATGAGAAACACACCACAAAACACTGCATGACACGGCGTAGAGAAAATCAGGCTTCTTTAGCCTACTTAAGACGAAATTACTGGATAATAAATGCGAAAACAATCAATCCGTTATATAATCCATAGTTGTTTGGTATGTAGCAGAGTAAAAGGATTAACCTCGCAACAATTGATGGGAGTATTACCTAACTACTAACAGTGGAGTACATTACGCTGGTACCATCAGTTTGGGCTATTCATCTTAAACTCGTCAGCGATTTAACAACGGAACCTTTCCCAGCAGCCTTTAAACTTTTCACGTCCAGAAGAGGCCAATGCCTAAAATTAATCAGCAATTGCGGCACACATTTTGTGGGTGCTAGTAAAATATTAAAGCAGCCAGCTCTTGTTGTTCAGCAAAGAATTAGGTGCTAAACTAGCAGAAAAATGGTCCGAATGGCACTTCTCCCGAGAAGTCCTCACTTCGAAGGATTATGGAAGGCCGAAATGAAGGCCACAAAACAAGATATTAGAAAGATTTTTGGCGGCCTCACAATAACTTTTGAAGAATTCTCAACCAAATTAGCCCAAATATGGACTCATTCATAGAGTCTTCTTTGACTTTCATGTCTATCGGAATGTTTTCTCGTCATTTACTTTAAATAAAATTATAAGAATTAATTTTGTGTGCAATATGAAGTTTAAATCTTCAGTTTGTTGGACGTTTGTGGTATCTAATGGATCAGGAAAAAACTAGGTTATGGAGTAACTGAAAAAATAGAACCTTTGAATACAGCATGAACACAAGCAATGTGCATGAGGCATAGCAAAGAAAGTATATTGGCAAACTGTATTTGGATTTTATGAACCACGCACGCTCTTATAAATGAGCTTATATGCTCAAATGGGGTGCGATGGTTAACAAAATTGTTGTATAATAAATAAATAGTCAAAATAGAGCAAAAAAAAAAATAGAAGCGTGTCTCAACCAGCATTAGCTTCAGGACTTTCTAATAGGCGTGAAATTAACTTACAAAGCTAGTCCAACTATTTTGGAAGAAGTGGAATTCAGAGTACCTCTTACGGCCCCAAAAACGAACCTAAATGGATAAAACAATAAGTCAACATGAAGGAAGGAAAATTAGTTCTCATAAAAGGAACTACTCTCTTCAACAAGATGACCACACGCAAGAATTATTAAATCCATCTTGGCCATGGCATGGTCTCGTAAGAGTTGTTACAATAAAGCAAGATAATAAGTGTTTGACAAGAAACATCACCAAAATAAGACCACCGATATCTGGTGGATCAGAGGACGCAATAAACAAAGACAACTCGCTCGCACTAGATAATCCAGTACCAGAAACAAAATAACCGAAGGCAAGAGCAAGCTAATCAATCAAATTATCTGCATACTGTGATGACAATTTATTATGTGGTACATTTTCAGCTTAATCTTCATGAGTGCCCATAAATTTCGATCGGATTGGCATCAGGTGACTGAGACGGCCGATCCAATGTTGTGATGCCCTTTTTAGAGTTTAAATTACGAATCAATTAGAGTTCCCCGCTCCAAACCATTTGCCAAATGGTAACAAACCTCGCGAATACATTTTGTCCATGAAAAGTGCGTTTAGGTTCCGTGTGGGAACGATTAATTTACAAAAACCTTGGTTGGTGAAGTATCCCCATACATGGAGCTTGGGCGGATGCTTCAATTGTTTGCACAATTTTTTTATACTTAGTTGACCAAACACGCCTTTTAACATTAAAACTCTAAAAGAATGACTCATCGGTAAACACAACATTCGACCAATCTTTGTTTTTATGTTCATTCGTCCACTGTAGTCGCTTTCCAATGTGTTTTTGTGTTAGCAGTGGTTTGACCAAAGTATTACGATACGTGTAGCCATGCTCCGTAATTCTATTTCATATGATTGTTTTTGGTATAGCAAATTTTTTTTTTGCCAAATTTCCACAGCTGCATCCAGCGTAAACGAAAAATGTTCACCAAATAATTGAATAGTGACGTCATCCTCCTTTTTTGTAGTGGTTCGGATTTTGCCTCTATCTGGCAATCGTTAACATTTTTATACAATGTCTAATCTAGTAATTCTCTTCTATACAAATGTTTTCGACTTTTTTATATATTTTGCTACACTTGCAACCGACTTTGTTGGTCCTTTCGGATGTATCCTTTAAAACACCGCTTCAAATCGTTACAGTTAAACTAATTTTTGTTTTAGAACGTAAAAGAGGAATCAATAGATAACCGTTTTAAGCTCCGCCCATATTTGTTCCTATAGTTTTAAGGACAGTTAAACCATACACGCTCTTGTTGCGCCTACTGTACGTTAGCACAAAAATTTATTTAGTATTTGGCGGTGGGCTTTTCTAGCGAATGTGAAAATTTTATAGAAAACCGTTTGAAATTCACGAATTGTGAATAACAACCTTAGCCCCTACAACTATTTCAGGAGTGGTGATTTGCTGTTATTTTGGTTCTAGTGTGAAGTGAACTTCACAAAGGTGAAGTTTAGGGCACTTTCCATATTATTTTCAGGAAAGTTTAGGAAATAGTTGATGGAAATGGTTTATGTACGTCTTACCATACGTAAGTAGCGGTAAGTTGCCTAAATTAGGCAAAGAAAGTTAAACTGTTTAATGATAAGCAGAAATGGTGGTAAACCCAAGGACCAGAGATAATCTTAACGTTAATCCTGTGTAAGATGTACTTCAACTACTTGACACTATAGGATCTTCTGGTGGACCAGGTTCCCAAATAAATATATACAAACAGAGGTCTCACAAAATTGTCCAGATAAAGTTACAACCACTCCAGGTATAAGTAACTTTCACAAGACATTATTTTCTTGAAAGCCTGACATTTGTACTTTAAAATGACACATTTTTCATGAGAATTGGTTCAGTACTTTTTTATAATGAATTTTGAATGAAAACACAACCAAAATTGATGATTATGCAGAAAAAATCTTGGGGATTTTTAAATTTAAATTACAACAAAATATGGAAGCAAAACAAAAACATTTTATGGGCTTAAACTTAGTATTGCTCCCCCCCCCCCCTTTATCGGATTTCTGGCCCGGACCCTCCGAGGGCTGGCCACTTCATCGTCTCGAGTCCAACCTCATCAATGAACTGCCGAGTGATTCAGCTATGTGACACCGGGCATTGTTATGCATCAATATAAAATATTCCCCTATATATCCTACGTAGGCCACTCCAAGATTCAAGAAAATATCCACGATATATCTTTTAGTGGTCCGACCTCACTTACGGCCCGTCTTGTAGTGAGGTTGCCTTCCTTCAAGCGTCATCTTACTGTCCATTAACTAGCACCTTCATCTCAAACTTGTCCAAGCTCCTGGCTGCACATCGATGCGCGTGAGGTAACGATCTCGCAGTGAATTTGGGACGAGAAATCGAGCGTCCTTCTCATATGTACACTGATACCGGTCTTCGATTGAAGGTACCAGGTCCCTGAAACCTCCTGGGTGCTCTTTAGACAGCAGATTGGCTTATGCTTAGCTGATGAGCGACTTCTTGTTGATCACGTCCTACTTGCAATAAAGCAACAACTTGTGCGGCATTTTTGGAGTGGTATCCATGATTTTGAGGAAACAACGAATGAAACTGGTAGAGATTTGTTCAGGCCAACGTCTGATAATCATCGGAACATCGCATTTTGCTACGATTGCTTTAATTTGAAAAGTACTGTATAGATTTTAATGATAAAGGTGTCCTTGCAAAGATAAAATACTAAGCTGCCAAAAAAAGTTGTTTTACGAAAATCGGCTTGTACGCGCAGAGGTTAGAGTCGATTTAGTTGCTCGCGAGTGTGCTTGTAGGAAATACTTGCTCCCGTACCGTTAACCTTGGTCTGTATTATACTATTTAAGCTAAGTGAAAGCGTTCCTATATATTCGTTTGAAATTGCGCACTACTAAAATTTTTAAATTCTATTAAATACTACTGACTTGGCGACACTCTCAGATATAAAATTGTAATCGCATTGTTCCACGCCATTTAAACCCTTAACCGCCCGAAACATACATATATAATCATATAATATAAACACAAATAATGTTGAAGAGCTTCATGGAAAATTACTCCAAAGCAAATAAAACTCTCGCACAAAAAATTGGCAATCTTTGCATCTACTACACACACACAAAAAATAAAACCAAGTTCATTGAACATAAAATTATAACGTCTTGTCAATATCTTACATCGTTCCATACACAAACACACACACATATGTATACAGACGAAATATCGTGTTGTATTTTGTAAGATAAAACATTTCTTAATTATAGATTTTGATCGTTTCAATAAGTATTTTGTTGTTGTTGCGTATTTTCAATTTGCAATCATTAAGCCGGTCTGATTTCCTGTCGCTGGGCATTTTAATCGTCAACGAATTATTAATTTTGTTCGTATACGAGTATATACATACATGTACATTTTGATAAACGTCTTACGATATACTTAATTATTTCATTATCAACGAAATGGTGGTGGCTGCGAACTAAATTTACATGCGCATAATTCTTAAAATTATTAATATTTGCAACAGCATCATCGTGTAATTGAAATTCAATGCGTATATTATTTTTTATAAACAGATGCATATGTCATGTGTATTTATTTTTTAAGACGACACGATCATCTTCATGTACTTTGAATTTTGTATGCGAGTCTATGTAGTATTCCAATATTACATATAGGATTCATTCAGCCGTATGCATATCCGCATTTTATCTGCATCGATGCGTTTTAATTTTGAGTAGCTTCCGTACATCATACTCTAAACAACCCTAGGGGGGCGCGATTAAATATTTCCCATATTTCCGATTAGATGCGTTTTATCTTAGTTTTAAGAGTGAGATCCTTTATTTAATATAACTACTTGTATTTTTATGTAACACTTCCGGTAAATCGAGTTTGATGCTGTTTATGGTGAAATATGATGGTTCTAATAGATTTTGTTATTTTAACGAGTCTTTTAGTAGTTATACGTTTCTGTCACAACTTTCACTCTAAACCAATTTAGGTTTTTTTATATGTAAATTTTTTTTAATTGTTCTACTCTACACAAAAACCGTAAATAGTTTTTTTCATATTGTAATTATGTATAACACATTTCCTTCCTAAAAAAAATTGTTTTATGTTCAGTTTTGTTAAAAAGAGCATCCTCATTATACATAAAGCATGAATAGAAATAAAATCTTAAATCCATATGAGAACACCCTTTCCAGTTTATATAAGTTCACCTTTTGATTATGTTCTAAGGAGGGATTTTCTTTTTTTTACAATTTCGTTTTTTTATGAAAATGAGTTTTCCGGTTTGTGTGCATGCGTTTAATTGAAACATCAAGATTTTATGTATTAAAGTATGTTTGGCTTTATTGAGATGGTTTAAGTGGATGCGGATATAAAATAGAAATATAATTACCGGTCCTAAATGAAACGTCTACTGCAAGACGTGATTTTTTGAATAAAATTGGCTGTCAGTATTTAGTTTAGAGTCTTTTGTATTAGCATACGTGTATTGATTCAAGCAGTTAACCCTTTCGATACGGAATGGTACATTTTGTACCACTAGATGTTTAAACTGCACTGCTTGCTCTAAATGACGATCTACGCGGAAAATGTAACGGTTATTTACGAGAATAGCCAATTTTTTTTCTTTTCGTGCAATTCAGTTTAGTACCAAACTTCAGTTTAGTACTATCGAGTGACAACAAACATTTTTATAAATTAAAACCCTTTACGGGCTACTCGTTACGGATTTATAATTTCCACTCAATCTCAATTTTTTGCTGCTATATGTTGATCTACTATCTATCTGAACATAATCACTTAAACATATTTGGGAGGAACCTCATGGTAGGTAGGGGGTATTACACATTTGTACCAACAGTATTTTTTGTATAAAAATATATTTTTTGTAATATTATTTGCAGTGAGTATATTTATTTTTGTGTAATATGGTACGATGCGAAACAATTTTTACATAATGGTATGTCACACTCCTGACACAACGTGGTGGTGCGTTTTTGAATTTTCTTTTTAGAACAGTTTGTGCAGCGACGTCTTGAATTGATTTCGATTGGTAAATGTATAGAGATACTTTGCCCAACAGTTTTCTAGACGATCGTCAGTTTTTTCGTTGCACCTTTGCAGTCTTTTTACCATCAACTATTAACATTTCTGACAATGATGTTAGGAATTCAATTAGTGGAGTTTTCTTCTGTCTTCCCTCACACTGTATAATCCAAGCATTGGCAACTGCTTTCATTGGTAAACGATACAAATATATACTTAACCATTTAATTTTTTTTTAAATTTTATCATTTCTGGACAGGCGATTGGGAGCTGGATCAATCTCTGTGTTTTTGTAATAGTCGTCAATTCTGGTTTATGGCAATTGCTTAAAACCATACCTTCTTTTGTGTCTCTCCACTTTGCACACAAAAAGCCTGTTGTAGAAACTTTAAATGTAGATTCTCCCCGTTTTATTTTTCTCTGAGATTTTGGTAGATTTTTTCGATTGGCTATAGATGTTCCTAAAGCGGGGTAATTTAAAGTTTCCAGTAAATGAACTGATGTAAAGAACCGATCAAAACAAAATGTAACGTCAGGTTTCGTTACAGTGATAACCAATTTATTTCCACTCTCTCTCCTAGAGTACCTTCCATCGCTTGTTGTCTCTTGCCCGAATGCAGAAGTGCCATGAAACTAAAAGAAAACATTGAAGCGTTTTTTTTCCGAATGCACTACGATGTAAGTGGTCGTCGCTGACGAATTTTGTAATCGACCGTTAGAATTTTTCCAAAGATATTAATCATTTGTTTCTTGTGTGCAAAATGTATTTCAGAATATTTGTGGTGTATAACTTAGTTTTCTGGATTTTCTAAGAGATGGCGTAACTTTAGTACTAAACATTCTTTTACAATGACACCTACGGCGTTTTAAAGTGTTGACATTCCACATTAAAATTTAGTTTGTCATTATTCGTGAAAACGTAAACAACATATTTTTAATCCCGTTTAAACATGTCGAGTTTCGTACCAACAAAACAGCATTTGTGGGAAGTATTACTGTTTTGCGTTAATGAAAAGAATAAAGCTGCTGAAAGTTTTCGTTTGTTCCAAGAAACTGATGGTAAACAGGCACCAGCTCAACAGACTTGCGAAAACTGGTTTAAACGATTCAAAAGTGGTGATTTTGA
The DNA here is from genome assembly GCA_963691935.1 of Nephrotoma guestfalica. Taxonomy (NCBI): domain Eukaryota; kingdom Metazoa; phylum Arthropoda; class Insecta; order Diptera; family Tipulidae; genus Nephrotoma; species Nephrotoma guestfalica. Next base: position 92,034,304 of record OY829913.1, read on the forward strand.
TGTCAGTGACAAAGAATGCTATAGTCAATCAAAAAAATTCGAAAAGAAATCAAATGGATGCCAACATTGGAGCCAACATTGAAAATCATTTAATGGTTTGCAATTCTTTGCTTACAAGACACCGAAGTGGCATTTTTTGCCTCAAATTGTGACTGGCGATGAAAAATGGATTTACTACAATAACCCTAAACGCAAAAAATCACGAGTTCATCCAGACGAACCATCCACATCAACAACAAGACGAAACATTCATGGAAGTAAGGTTATGTTGTGCATTTGGTGGGATCAGAAAGGAGTTGTGTACTATTACCATGTTTCCATGACAGATTTAACCTAGGTTAACTCAGGTATACGTGCAGGGAAACACAGATTAAGGTTGAGTTTCGTTAAATCTGTTTTAACTCAACGAAACTAGTACGGTTGGGTTAGGTTCTATCTGTCAACGTTTTTTACGTGTATTTTAAAATGGCGCTCATTGTAAACTATTAAAATACAGATTTTGTGTAAAACTATTTTAAAATTAATTTTTGAAAATGAGTAAACTATCGAAATAAATTTTAGCGTAGCTGTTAACTTAACTCGGTTTCATAGAAACAGTAAGAGTTAACACCAACAAATATTCAACTCAACGAAACCTAAACCAATTTTAACTCGGTACATGGAAACATAGTACATGAGCTGCTAAAACCGAACGAAACTTTTACTGGTAAACGTTACCAAAAACAATTGATAGATTTGAACCATACATTGAACGAAAACCGTCCGATTCCAGCCAATAAACAGCGTAAAGTGATTAAACGATAATGCTCGACCATTCTACCGCATGCTCCCTATTCACCAGATTGTGCCCTATCAGATTACTATTCGTTCCGATCAGTGCAAAGCGATCTTCAAGACCAGCACTTCAGAAACCACGAAGAAATCAAAGAATGGCAAGACGAATGGATCGCATCAAAAGACAAACAATTTTTTTCGATGGAATCCATAAATTGCCAGAAGAATGGTCGAAAGTCATAGATGATAACGATGGAATAAAATTTACCATTTCTTAGAAATAACGTGTATTTTTTGCAAATACAAAAAAATAAGCTATACTTCCAATAAAAATAGAAATTACCGGTATTTTTTTTTTTTTAGGTTTCAGTGGTTGCTTACTGCACACTTAGGCCAATTTTTAGGCCCATTGTGATACCACTCATTCACTCCACATCATCAACCCTTCACCTACTCACACAACTACAGTATACCACCTGCACATTGCAAGCTCCATGTCAACCTGTACATTGACATGGAAGGTGGGTCGGCGCGTGACACGGAATTCTGCACTCCATCAGAGGGTCTTAGTTGTATTTATTAGCATCACCGATCGTAATCGATTATGAAAATTCGATTTGCATCTAGCCTCTGATGGGATTCGAACCCAGCACCTCCCGGTCCAAGTGCCGAAGCTTTAACCACTGCACCACTTGTCCGGTAATTACCGGTATTGGTTTTAGGAAAAAAATTTTCGATGTAAGTTGTAATGTAAGATGTCACTAATAAATTGTGGGAAGAAGTTGCAAAAGAGTTAAACGACGAAGGACCCCAACAAAAACGGTATCTGGCTGGAAAAAAGTAAGCTTTAAGCTTATTAATTTATTTTAAATATTTTTAATGTTTGGAAAGGCCACAAATACACCGTAAACGGATAAATCCAACGGAGGAACGGCTCGACAAACTCTTGGATATTATAGGCGAAATCAAAGGGATCAATGAAGAAAGAATTTGGAGATACGACTTTAACCAACAATATAAGTATAGTGCACAACCCTGTAGAAATACAGACAACCGAGGTTGAAGATTTTTCATTGAACATGAATATATAGTCAATAAATTATTTAATTAATTAACACTTTTAGCGGGCGGATCAGAAATTATAACGTGCTCAAATAATTCTAGTTGCAATGTTAGCTAGTTCACAATGACCATCAACCATGCATATTATTTATTATTTATTATTTATATATATATATATATATATATATATATATATATATATATATATATATATATATATATATATATATATATATATATATATATATATATATATAACGGGTGTTTTTTTAGGAGGTTTGTTTTTCCGATAGATGTCGTTTTATTTTATGACAGTTGTTTTGACAGCTCAAAGTGGCATTTCTACTCAGTATTGTTTGGCAAATCATTATGAATAGGTTAACTCCAGAACAACGTTTTCAAATCGTGGAAATTTATTTTCAAAATCAGTGTTCAATTAAAAATGTTTATAGAGCACTTCGTGAATTTTATGGTGCACATAATCGTCCGTCAGAGACCACCATAAAGAACGTAATTACCAAATTTCGGTCTACAATCACTCTTTTGGATGCCAAGCCACCGACAAGAATGAGAAGAGTTCGTACAGAAGAAAATATTGCTGTCGTTGAGGCCAGTGTCGAAGAAAACGACAATTTATCGATTCGTCGTCGTGCTCAGCAAATTGGACTTTGTCCATCGACTTTATGGAAAATTTTACGTAAAGATTTGGGTTTGGTGCCATACAAAATTCAATTGGTGCAAGAATTAAAGCCACACGACCATCGTTTGCGCCGTGAATTCAGTGATTGGTCGTTAAATCAATTGAACGAAGATCCATTTTTTTACCGTAAAATTCTCTTCAGTGATGAGGCGCATTTTTGGTTAAATGGATACGTCAACAAACAAAATTGTCGCATTTGGAGCAAAGATAATCCACACGCCGTTCTAGAATTACCAATGCATCCTGATAAATGTACTGTTTGGTGCGGTCTATGGGCTGGTGGGATCATATATATATATATATATATATATATATATATATATATATATATATATATATATATATATATATATATATATATATATATATATATATATATATATATATATATATATATATATATATATATATATATATATATATATATATATATATATATATATATATATATATATATATATATATATATATATATATATATATATATATATATATATATATATATATATATATATATATATATATATATATATATATATATATATATATATATATATATATATATATATATATATATATATATATATATATATATATATATATATATATATATATATATATATATATATATATATATATATATATATATATATATATATATATATATATATATATATATATATATATATATATATATATATATATATATATATATATATATATATATATATATATATATATATATATATATATATATATATATATACATATATATATATATTATATATATATATATATATATATATATATATATATATATATATATATATATATATATGTATATATATATATATATATATATATATATAGTACTCACTTTAAGGAAACCAATACAGAAATTTAAAGAAAAATACTTGATCACTTTATAAGTAATGTTGTTAAGTTTCCTTATATTTAGTAATTTTTGTAAAAAATCTATTGAGTAATATTCCTCCAATTAATTAACAATTGTCTCGTGTAGAAAATAATTATAACAAATGATGTCTTGACTAGAGGAATTACTAATCTAATTAAAAACGCGTTCTTTAACCCAATGAATTATAGTTAAACCAAAAATTGATAGTTTGTGAAACTATACTAGCAACCAGTATAATTTACTTGTTTGATTTTTTGAAGTTTAACAATATCTGATACATCGTATTAATGAAATATTCTTCGGCTACATAGTAAAGAATATTTATTTATATTAATAGCGGGATTCTTTAATAATATGCAATTATTTTTTTGGGTGTAGTTGCAATGTTAGCTAGTTCACAATGACCATCAACCATGCTCATTATTTATTGCTCCGAATGCTTCACACCTTCATATAGTTACGGCTGGCCTTGCTGGTTCTAGTTGGGTTGGCATTGTAGTGCATAGTGTTTTGATCGTTCCGAAAACCTCATATGTTGAACTATCATCCAAATTGCACTGGGCGGACCATTGTACAAGCGCCAATTATTTTTGTAAATATTTTGTTTTGGCTGGATTTTTATGGTTCTGGATGGCACCATGATGCATAACCCATTGTGCTATTTGTGCCATTGTTCGTTTGGCTATAGAGGGTATGGTTCCGGCTGCTAAATTATATGAAGCACAATGATGCACAAAGAATCGTGCTACTTGTATCATAGTTGGTTTGGCTGTGGTATGGTTCTGGCTGGCTTTATCAGATTCTGGCTGGAATTATAAGGTTCCGGCTGAAAAAGCATATAGTGCACAATGATGTACAATGCATCGTGCTATTTGTGTCATAGTTGGTTTGGTTCCGGCTGATATGGTTTCGGCTGACCTGACGGACACAAGAAATAAAGAACCATGTGGTACCTACAAAATCACCAGAATATGCTTGATAACTGAAGAGATTCTTAGACAACAACCAAATAAAGCTATAAAGAAAATTTCAGACATAATTAGTGCTTCCTTCAGACTCTGGTATGTCTCTATATTATGGAAATTTGCGGAAGTAATAACGGTACCATAATCAGGTAAGCCGCCAAGTGAAATAACCCCGTATCGGCCAATATCACTTCTTCCAATTATGTCAAAAGTGTTTGAGATACAGAGATTATTAAAACGAATTAACGTGAAATTGTAAAATTAGGAGCTGTTCCTTCCCATCAGTTTGAATTGAGAGAGAAACACTCCACAATTGATCAAATCCATAGAATACCGGATCTAATAGAAAAATCCTTAGAGGAAAAAACGATTTATTCAGCCATATTTCTAGACATAGCGATGGCATTTGACGAAGTCTGGCTAGATGGTTTAATATTTAAATTAGAGAAAACTTTACCATTTGAGTGTCTCGAAATTCTAAAGTCAAACCTGAAAAGAAGATATTTTAGAGTTAAACAGGAACGAGTTTACTCCTCCATAAAAGGTCCTAGGCCATTCCTTTTCATACTGTTTACAAGCGATTTATCGCAGATGAATAATACAACTAGCGCCATATGTAAAACAAGCAAACTACCTTGCTATGAATCTTAATACAAAATTAAAGAGGAAAGTACACGTCAAATTTCAACTGAAATATAGAAAAATATTTTGGAAGAAATTCTCAGTTATTCATTCATAATAAACTTATGCTCTATAAACAAGTGTTCAAGCTTATTTGAACATATGGTATTCAAGTGTGGGGATGCACCAAAACCAGCAATCTTCATAGAGATCTCGGAATAGACAGTCACAAGTGAAACCAAGAAGTGTGTTCAAAACCAGTAGGTACTACATCAACACCCTAACATCGAAGCGGCAAGACTACTTCATCAAGAGGGGTCAGACTCAAACGCTGTTGGTCAAAATTGACTAGTTACTTTGTAAATTTTTTTTATTGTTATCATAAATAAAAAATTTAAAAAAAAAAAGAATTTACGACCATTTCTAAAAATCTTAATACAATATTTAGATGTCCTGCTGATGTTGAGTACGCATTGTAGCCTATATAAAGGGTGTTCCATCTGTTAGATTTTTTAATATTAAAACAAAAACACATAATGTATGTTGGAAACTCAAAAAAAATTTTTGGAAATAAAACTTCGTTCTATGCCATCCAACATCGTTCATGTGACTACCACCGTTCATGTTACAGGCAGGGATGGGCGAGGTTGTCGACGATAGCGATTTTTCACGTCGCTGGCGTCCTATCAAAGAGACCATATCAGTTTACATTTTGATAAGGGTAAGTAAAGTAGTCTTTAAGTGATCTCTCTCTCAGGTCTGCTCGACATTTACCAAAATAACACAATAAAGTGACTAATTCATAAGGAATATAATGGAAATAAGAAAACCCTCAATAATAACCATCCAAAACCATAAACAATCACTAAATTTAGAAACTTCCCTTAAAATTCATGTTGTCGGATTAAGGGGCATTCTAAAAGAGTTGTGTTTAAGAAGTTTTATGTTTAAGAGGTTAAATATTTTGACTTCTAGCACAGTAGGCGTACAGAGGAAGTTCACAAAATGTCTCGCATAATTGTGTGATGTCAAATGAAATCAATTTCATTCAATTTTTGGCCACAAAAATCTAGTTAAATTGTTGTGAATGACGCTTGAAAGGACGAACTGGACTATGGTGTTCATATGCTCTACGATATGCAGGCTGCAGCTGCAAGAACTTTTTGACGTGAACATGGTCGAGATTAGTCATATTAACTTAACTTGCTGTTGCCTAATCTATGCTTTGCAAGAATTTATTATTTGAAATTGCGACTTGGCTCATGAAAAATGATATTTTTTTATTGGTGGGGTGCAGATAGTAGTTTCAAGTGGGATTCGGTACTTTGTTGTAATGGTCCAATTTACAAAGAAATCATAGTATTTGCTGATTGCCAAGAGAAACAATTATTTTCGTGATTGTCAACATATTTTCTACATTCTCTACATTTGCGATACATTTTATTAATTCTCTACATACATTGTCTACACATCTAGATTATTAATTAACTACGCGGTGTAGGAAATAAGCACAGCACTGATGGTTACGCATAAAGTTTTTTTCAGACCCATTAAACAACCTAAAATAAAATGTACAACCCTCTTATAAATGAGTTTAAAATCAAATGAGGTCAGTTGGTTGACGTCATAACGTATACTTCCCTAAATTCACGTTTGGTTGCCTGAATTTCACTCATTTTCGTGGACGTTTGCATAGTAAACAGCTTAAAAAGTTGTAAATATCTCAATACTGTGGTTAAAAATTGATTTTTAGGCTCAATTGACACACGCTTAGTATAAATTCAGTAATTTAAGTAAAGTTTAATTCTGTTTCAAACTACAAAATATTTTTTAATGGTTTAACTCAAAAATAGTGTTAACACCCTATTTAAAATTAATGGCCTTGCTCAATAAAACATTAAATATTTCTATCTAAACATGCACAACGAAATCATAAAACTATGGCGATTACTACATGACATAATTTTTCTTATTTTCGACATATTTTTAAAAATATCTTCATACATTGTCTGCACGTGTAGAAACATAATACAACTTTAAGTACTTTAAAAAAATTCCACTCAAATTTGAGTGGAATTACAAATGATGGAATTCGATAGAAAAAAAGTCCCACAAAAATTTGAATTCGCTTAGAGACACGCTAAATCTAGATCGTATAACGCTAGCCAAAATCAAAATGTATCTTAATGAGAGAACCCGGGCAAAACCAGTTATTGATTTGGCAAAATTCTTCCATTTATTGACATTTGTGAACTCTTTACCAAATATTGATAAATTTAACGTTCACTTACAGTGTTAAAATTACACTAAACCGTACAGTGCCTAATTGACCCAATTTTCATGTTGGAAAATTTTAATGAAAAATTGAATTTTTTTAAAGAAAAATGTAAAAGTTTATGCCTTACCCAATCTATAATTTTGTAAACGCGGCCATAGAGAAACCCCTTATTTTACATATAAAAACACTATGGGGTCAATCTGAGTTCAGTACACGGTTACGAGCAAAGTATTTTCAGACCCATTTTAGATCCCAAAATGCAATCGACTTTGCTCTGGTTTGTTGGTAATGTGTAAAAAATTATTTCAAATAAAGCCGACTGCACAATTGGAAAATATTTCTCCTTTATTTTTTCCGAATACATACGGATATAAACAAGATATCAACAAAAGTTAAATGGGCAACCTTATTGCTATTTTATGAAGTATTTGTCATTTAATATTGTTTAGTGTTGGCTAGTGTTCGACAAATGCTCAAAAATGAAGGGAATAAAACTAATTTGACCAACTTCGGTACAGTAGAAATTTTTCACTCGCATTCAAGATTTTTTCAGAATATCCCGTTCGGGTGGCGTCAGCATTATGTATGTGTGTATCTGCAAAAAGTTTTCCTTCAACAGTCAGTACATAGCTTTGCCTTTCTACATTTGTGTCGTTTAACAACTCGAAAGATGTCAGCAGCTTTTATGCCCATGTTAATTGTTGAAATCCCGTTTTCGTGTCGACAACATATTAACCGCCCCCACTATCTCCGGCTTTATTATCCAGGTTTTCTAATCAGCATTTTTGGATTTTTTAATTTGAATTAAATTGAAATTGAATTTGATTGCTAAGACGATAAAAACTGGTAAATATTATCTAGATTTCTCGGTGTATTACTACTTACGATGTGCCAAAGTTCTGTTGTGCATCGCTTGCAAATCGTATTTGAAGCATTCACAAATAGATCTCAGGATTAGGAATTTGATGTTTCTGCAGCGGGAGTAATACAGGGATCTCAATTGTAGTACACGAAAATAATTTGATGTTCAAAATGTTTGAAAAATATGACTTGCCGAGAATAATTGTTAATAATTGGAAAAAATTTCCAATCGGGTGAAGGAAACGTCAAAAAATGTAGACGAATTTTATTGAGCAAAAAATACTTGTTACTAACTTCAGACTGTGAGTGCAGGTAAACTCTCAGTCGTGTAGCAGCCATAATCCTAGATACGCTGGTGAATTGGAATTGCGCAACCCTTTTTAAAATCAGTTTAAAATCAAATGGGATCAGTTGAATAAAGGTTAACACCATAACGCATTTCTCTAAATTCATGAGTGCGAAGTTTTTAACAAAAAATAACAACAATACGTATACGAATCCAATAAGAATTCTTGAAAGCTAAGTATGTGTTAATTTTTACACTGTTAAGTATAAAGTTGAGCGAGAAAAATAGTCAATGTTAGAAAGAGACAAACAGGACGCCATGTTTTTTATCCTATTAGACCTACAATGAAACCATGTAGGAATCACTTCTACGGGCTTAACCTATCAAACGAAGCATGTTTCGTTCAAATGTAGATTTGCTCAGTACGTTTTTGAGCAAACTTCTCATCGGCTCCTTATGATATTTGAGTGAATCTCATTTAATCTCACAATAACGAAACATCACAGAGATTGCACCTCTATAAAACTATAACGGAATCACTTCTACGGGTTTATCCTATCAAACGTTCAAATGTTGATTTGCTCAGTACGTTTTTTTTGAGCAAACAACTCATTGGCTCCTTATGATTGTTAAAAAAAACGTACTGAGAAAATCAACATTTGAACGAAACATGCTTCGTTTGATAGGTTAAATTTTGGTGCAATCTCCGTAGTTCGGCCTTGACTTTTATGCCAAGCAGCTGTTTCTACGTTGAGAAGTTCTAAAATGTATTTATAAGTTTATGAAAAATTGTTAAATTTTTCTATAATCAAGCAGCGTGTAATTATTTAAAAGTAAGACTCTAGTGCCGAAATAAGGGATAGGTTGTAATTAAAACCAGCCAAAATCAGAATTGCCAAGCAAATGAAAATATCATAAAAGGGTAATGGAGCCGAAGAATAAATTTCGAAATTGAACAATGAACTGCACACTCCATTATAATTGAGCTGATGCAATGTAAAGGAAATAAATAAACAAATGATGCCTTGTTATTGGCAATGAGATTCACTTATAAATAAGAAAGTCTGTAATATGATCTCTCGCCATTTGATAATTCAGGCCCAAAAAATAACTTAAATATGATTGATTTTTTGTGTAGTCTTCGTGATGTTTTGTCATTTGCCAAAATTGGATGCACTGAAAACCAAAAGGGTACAATAATAGTTTTCCTTAACCTTCACCTTGTCGCCAATTAAGAATCCTTAATCAACTCCTAATCGAGTAACTGTGAAAGTGATAATTGTTTGTTTTTTTTGCTCTATGCATATTTTGTATACGGGACTTTTTACTCACAGGTGTTTGTGTTCTATTTGGATTTTGTGCATTTATGATGCCTTAATTAATATTTTTTCAATAGTTTGTGTTTAAATTTTGACGAGTAATAAAGAATTTTTTTTTGTAAAGTGAAAGTGAAATAAAATATCTCTTGAGTGCAAAACTGGCAAGGTAACTAAATATACTTAAATGTATGTACTATATTCTAAAATGTGACGCAGACTGTATGTAAAACGTATTCATTGTTGATTAGACTCTCGTATGAGGAACGGCAAGAATATTTGCGAAATGTAGTGGAGAATTTAGCTTCAGACTCTGAACATGATGATTTTGAAGATGATGAGGATATCGACCCGGATTTTTTTCCTTCAAATGATGTTGATGAATCGAATGCTGAAGAGGAACATGTAATGGCGGAAGCAAACGAGAGCTCTGACTCTGAAACAGAAGATAATGACAATTTGAGAGTGGACATTTTTGATGAAAAGAGTGCCAATCACGAATCAAATCAGGATTTGGAGGTTTTTTACATCGGAAAAGATGGGACTAAATGAAGGAAATCTCCGTCAAACTTACAAAATACGCGAATCATCTTTAATTGGACCCAATCCTAACACCAAAATGATGAGCGATGTGGATACATTTCGTGCTTTGTTTGACACGTCGATGCAAACCATAATTTCTAGACATACAAATAGGAAGGCGGAAAAACCATTTAGCAAATGGAATGCGGCAAATTCGAATAAAAAACCAATGATCTGGGCGCCATTGAAGGAGGAGAAGCTATTGGCCTATATAGGAATTCTTGTTGTGATCGGAACGCAAAGGTCCAATTATATAGCAGTTCGACAACTTTAGAAAAAAAAATTTTACCCCTGTATCGAGCAACTATGTCCGTTCGACGATTCCAAAATTTAACTCGCTTTATTCGATTTGCTTTCGATGCCACCAGACAATCTAGACTAGAAACCGATAAGGCAGCAGCTATAACCGAAATTTTCGAAATGCTGAATGCAATCCTGAAAAGTAATTACAGGCCAAATAAAAGTATAACAATGGATGAGCAGTTGTTCCCCTTTAGAGGGCGAACGAAATTCACGCAATATATACCTTCGAAACCAGCAAAGTATGGTATTAAAATTTCGTGGGCTTGAGATTCTGATACAGCTTACCCCTTGAATGGACAAATATATACTGGTAAAACAGGAAGCATGAGAGAAAAAAATCAGGGTGAGCGAGTCGTCAAAGATTTAGTCGCCGTTTTTTTTTCTATAGTTGGTATACCAATGTAGTATACTATGAAAAAAAAAACGAAGCCTGCATTCCTCCTGAATTCAGAGCATCAAAATCTAGAAAGATTTTTTCGTCAAAATTTGGGTTTGGAGAAAAAACTCTTTTATGTTCTTACCTTCCAAAAATCAATAAGTCTGTTGTGTTACTATCTACGCAGTATAATGATACAGGCGTTTCCGGTTCAAAATGTAAACCAGACATTCTTTTATATTACAATTTAACTAAAGGTGCAGTAGACCCAACGGATAAAATGTTTTCTCAATATACTACAAAGAGAAAAAGCAACCGCTGGCCGCTGCCAATGTTCTTTAATATTATTGACATTGCGAGGCTCGCAGCTTACATAATATTTACAGGAAATAATCCATCTGTCAAGCACAATGTAAAAACTGGTCGCCGTAGGCAGTTTTTTGAAGAATTGGGGAAACACTTTTGTATGCCTATTATAAAGAAACGAGCTCATAAGCCACGGGCTATGAGTTATTTTGCAACTAGAAGTGCCGTACAATGTATTTTAGGAGTTTCTATTGAGGAATTTCGAGAGCAACAGAGTGTCCTATTCATTCCCGATGATCTAATGGATAGAGACGCGTCTGGTCGACACACACACAAAGGTGCATGCTATATGCGCTATAAGGAAGAAAAACGAAAGAGACCCCCAAGAAAAGTTTGTGTACAGTGCTTGAAACCCATTTGCAAAATATACAGCCTTACGCAAACGAAATGCCAGGAATGCCATCTAAACAATTAGCTCTTAATTTTTAAAGTACAGAATACTTTTTATAATTATTTATTTATATTTTGAAATAAAGGGTGATTTTTTAAGAGCTTGAGAACTTTTTTTTAAAAAAAAACGCATAAAATTTGCAAAATCTCATCGGTTCTTTATTTGAAACGTTAGATTGGTCCATGACATTTACTTTTTGAAGATAATTTCATTTAAATGTTGACCGCGGCTGCGTCTTAGGTGGTCCATTCGGAAAGTCCAATTTTGGGCAACTTTTTCGAGCATTTCGGCCGGAATAGCCCGAATTTCTTCGGAAATGTTGTCTTCCAAAACTGGAATAGTTGCTGGCTTATTTCTGTAGACTTTAGACTTGACGTAGCCCCACAAAAAATAGTCTAAAGGCGTCAAATCGCATGATCTTGGTGCCCAACTTACCGGGCCATTTCTTGAGATGAATTGTTCTCCGAAGTTTTCCCTCAAAATGGCCATAGAATCGCGAGCTGTGTGGCATGTAGCGCCATCTTGTTGAAACCACATGTCAACTAAGTTCAGTTCTTCCATTTTTGGCAACAAAAAGTTTGTTAGCATCGAACGATAGCGATCGCCATTCACCGTAACGTTGCGTCCAACAGCATCTTTGAAAAAATACGGTCCAATGATTCCACCAGCGTACAAACCACACCAAACAGTGCATTTTTCGGGATGCATGGGCAGTTCTTGAACGGCTTCTGGTTGCTCTTCACTCCAAATGCGGCAATTTTGCTTATTTACGTAGCCATTCAACCAGAAATGAGCCTCATCGCTGAACAAAATTTGTCGATAAAAAAGCGGATTTTCTGCCAACTTTTCTAGGGCCCATTCACTGAAAATTCGACGTTGTGGCAGATCGTTCGGCTTCAGTTCTTGCAGGAGCTGTATTTTATACGGTTTTACACCAAGATCTTTGCGTAAAATCTTCCATGTTGTCGAATAACACAAACCCAATTGCTGCGAACGGCGACGAATCGACATTTCACGGTCTTCAGCAACACTCTCAGAAACAGACGCAATATTCTCTTCTGTACGCACTGTACGCATTCGTGTGGTTGGTTTAATGTCCAATAAAGTAAACTGAGTGCGAAACTTGGTCACAATCGCATTAATTGTTTGCTCACTTGGTCGATTATGTAGACCATAAATCGGACGTAAATCGCGAAACACTTTTCGAACCGAACACTGATTTTTGTAATATAATTCAATTATTTGCAAGCGTTGCTCGTTAGTAAGTCTATTCATTATGAAATGTCAAAGCATATTGAGCATCTTTCTCTTTGACACCTTGTCTGAAATCCCGCGTGATCTGTCAAATACTAATGCATGAAAATCCTAACCACAAAAAAATCACCCTTTACAATGACCACTGAAATAATAAAATTATTGTGATACCGCCCATTGTGATACCACTTATTCACTCCACATCATTAACCCACATACTTCACCTACTCACACAACTACAGTATACCAGCTGCACATTGCAAGCTCCATGTCAACCTATACCAATTGACATGGAAGGTGGGTCGGCGCGTGACACGGAATTCTGCACTCCATCAGAGGGTCTTAGTTGTATTTATTAGCATCACCGATCGTAATCGATGATGAAAATTCGATTTGCATCTAGCCTCTGATGGGATTCGAACCCAGCACCTCCCGGTCCAAGTGCCGAAGCTTTAACCACTGCACCACTTGTCCGGTCGAAATAACGTAAAAAATTTAAAAAAAATGTAGTTAAATGTGGGTAATTTTTCAGAATAACTGAATTTTCATAAATTTCATGTAAATTGAGTCAGTGAGTCGGAACTGATCTGTAATTGGTTAAAAAGTCGCTGAGAAATTCGAATACGAAAATCACGATATTTACTCGGGTATATACAGACAAGGTGAAGGTTAAAAAAACATTTCTGAGCAATGTGAGAGTTTTATTCAAAAAATATCTCCATTGGAAGAAACTTCACTCTCTTCTAAATTCACGTTATGGTGAAAACAAATTTTACAAATTATTTTAAAGCGCTAAAAGTGCTGCGCGGTTGGGAGACATTTTTTAATGTACTACTTCAACTACTTTGGAGGTGCTGGCTGGCCTATAACATAACCGCATTTTTAAAATATGCATTTGGGGGAATTAGCTTTTAGTAGAAATGTGTGAATTTATCATTAAGTTTAATTCTATTTCAAACAACAAAATATTTTTTAATAGTTCGACTCAAAAACAGTGTTAACACCCCATTTATAATTTATAGTCTTGCTAAATAAAACATTACATATTTCTTATATTTCTATCTAAAAATGCCGTCATTAAGAACGAAATCATAAGATTATGGGCATTACTACAGAGTACATGAAATATTTTTTCTTATTTTCGACATATTTTATTTATCTTCATACATTGTGTACATGTGTAGAAAATTAATTTTAACTTTAAGTATTACCAAATTTGAGTAAAATATCAACATTAGATACAAAAAAAAATACCACTCAAATTTGAGTGGAATTACAACAAAAGTCGAAATTTCACTCAAATTTGAGTGGAATTGCAAATGATGAAAATCGATAGAAAAAAAACCGTCCCACAAAAATATTGAATTACACGCTAAATCTCTATACGATACGCCAGCCAAAATAAAAATGTCTCTCACAATCTTAATCTTGTGTTTTTATTTATTTCTCTCAATTCGTGCCTATTTATATTAAATGTAATATCTATTTATAGTTTTGATTTTATGTTTTGCAATTATGTAATAGTTTTGTTACAAGCACATATGCGTTTAAAATAGAAGGTACGGTGCTCTGCGTTGGCTGTCAATGCCATATAGACGATTATGCTTACGTGCATGTATTCAACCAATGTCTAATCATTTTTGACATTAATGTGCACGGGGATTATATACGAGGTATTCTTATACCTATATGCGGATGTTTTTTAATTAGCATGACATAATTGTTAAGATTCGTGCATGCTGCAATAAATAAAGTGAATAGATCTTTTGTCCACTTTGCTCTACCCTCGAGGGTCAGGCAAATTTCTTTTCAACAAAATATTTTGTTTACTTTTGCAGGTGGTTTACTTATCTTACACGAAACAAGTTCGAAAATATTTTTTTGTTACAAATATTTTTTTAAAGAAATCATAAAAGAAATAAGATTGATATTCATTACATGGGTTTGTTGAAAGAATTTTTTTTGTATTTTTTTCAAGTTGAGATACTTGACTTGTATTATTATTTTCTACTCATTGGTTTGTTAGATTGTTTCTCACATTAAACTGGTTGCAGACGATTAAATTATTTAAGAGTTTTCCCAAACTATATGCATCGCGTTTAAATAGTAGCGCACCATATAGTTAACAATTTTCTTATAAATAATTCATAAGAAAATGTTCGAAACCATTGTATTCCGTCTCAAGTCCAATCAAAATATTTTTCATCCACAAAAAAAATGAACGCAATGTTCTTATTGACAATATAATCTAGCTAAGCTTCTTCACATTATATCGAAGAGATACGAACCAAGTTATATAATTTTCTTGTATAAATCTAAATTCTTTGTTATATTTCAACTCTTTGAAAAAAAAAAAAATAAGAAAAATTTATTACCAAATAAGTAAAACAAAATGATTGTCTTATTATTGTTCGTCTTCTTTCAAGACATCATCGAGTTTTTTTTTAGTTTGTGGTTGTTGTATTAAAGTTATGTGTACAGCCTTATTTCGTATTATAATTATTATTGATGATGAGAACAAAAATTGAAATGAAATCTTGAAGAAGTTGTACTCACAGATATAATGTTTTCTGTATAGATACCACGGAGAATGCTAGAAAATTGAAATAACTTACGGAAATCATAAATTCTTTGTTACAGAATTTTGTTAGTTAGATCATTAAAATTGGTTTTGGATTTTTTTTTTTTGTTGTTAAATATTAGGATATTTGTGCTGTGACGTGTTGTAATTTGCATAGACGCTCGCCTCAAACTTATAATCATGTTAAGTCACGTCTTAATCCGCGGATGTGTATTTTAGTGTTAATTTCTTATTTTATTTACTTTGTGGTGAAGTAGATAAATATCAAGTGTGTTGTGTTAAAGGTAAATAGTGTACGCTATATACAAAAATTTGTATATGGCAACCTGCTTCATATTACAAATTTTTTTTAACAAAACGCATAAATCACCATCCTAACATTTATATGATTCGATCTCGATCATACAGAATATTTTTTTGTTGTTGTACATAACACAATATTGTGGCCGCACATCTGTTTCCGATATTCCAAGATCCTATACACAATATAATGTGAGAATATTTAATTTTTAAGAAATATTTTTTTGTGGTACTCGGAACGAAATATCATATACAGATAAATAGAATTTCTATGATTAAATTTTATATCATAACATGTTATCTGCAGGTGGTGGGTGTGCATCAGTATCGTATACTATACAATATATAGTAAAAGAAACGAAATACTATTTTTGTTGTGGTACGTTGAAAATTCACATTATTTTTTTGTGTGAAACTAGGTTAAATATAAACAGTTTGTTTATTTTTAAATTTTCAAAAGAAAATTCATTCTGACGTATGCATGAGAATTTTCTTCTAAATTTATCTCTTTTATTATTTTTAAAAATTATTTACAACGATACGGTACGTGATTCATAAGTTGTGCTGCGGTATCATCAATTATCTGTGCAATTTTATGGCGCATGTAGATAATTGTAGTGTTTATGGGAAACTCAAACCATTTCATGGTCGCCTTTAAAACGCGCTTGTAAAGAGATATCGTTTAATCTTACTATTATCATTTTTTAAGTGACTTGTTCAATGAACTAATAAAATTAAACCAGATAACTGAACGGATACCCCAAAATAATTTCAGTCAGTGTTAAAACTGAACCGAAATAAATATTGCCCTTGATTACAAAAATTTCTAAATGCTGAAATACAAAATCATATTTCCTGTGATTCATTTATTTTGCTGGCGCCATTATCAGCGCTATGTGTGGCAGTTCTTAGATAAACGAGGGCAAAGTTTGCCGAATATTGATTACTAGGCGGCTTATGGGAAAACAACATGCTTCGCTGCGTGTGAGTCGCATGTCTATAACAGAATTGCAACATTATATTTTGGTCGGTCGTTTTTAAATGACCTGATAAGAAAATTTAATTTCAAAATAATAAACATTTCAAGAACACTTCAAATTTGGTGATAAATATAAGAAATAACTGGTTTACACGATCAATTTAGTCCGTTTAATTAGTCCAAATGTACTTAAGCAAACAAAAGATACGGTGTTTTTATTTTTTCTTAGCATTCAGGCCGAACAACACCGACTTTTTTGTTGACTGATTTGAAGATTTGTTTTATCGATAGCCTTAATTCTCCTCGAAGAGCTTAAATACACTAAACCGCTAAAAACAATTTAAGGTTCCAGTTCTGATTCGGGTTCCTGATTTTATTTTGTCTTCGTTTCTGTTGTAGTGTTGATTCTCTAGATGAACAGGTTCTTAAGTAAAATAGCCGGTGTGAAGTTTCCAATGTCTGAAAAAGTGTACCTACATAAAAAGTGTAAACGGTTATTTCTAACATTAAAAAGGTAAATTTAAAAAAAGTGTAAACAAACACATTGGTTGTGGCCAATACACTGGTAAATCGTTTAGTACAGTAAATTGAATTGTTGGAAAATATTTACCTCAAATACCATGTCAATTCTCTAGTAAATACATTTGGCAGAAATGGCTTGGAGAGTAACATTTATATATACTCGAAGGGTTAAAATCGCTGGTTCGTTGGTAGTAAAATAAACGTCAAGTATAGACACAAATTGGCAATGGGCAATGAAATATTTGAACCTAAGAAAAGATTCTTAAAGAGTTATACCAATGACGGGAGGTAAGACGCTTGTTATATTTCCGTAAACATTTGACTTATAATTTTTAATTTTTAGACTAGAATCAGCTATTGCATAGACCACAAACAACCAACAATTGTGAATACGAGGACGGAGTGAGAAGTCTGGTAAAAATTATTTTTCAATCTATCTCCTTCAATTTATCTCCTTATTAGAGCCGAGTCTCTTTCCGCCGATCCATTTCTTCAAGTTCGGAAACAGGAAATAGTCGCAGGGGGCTAAGTCTGGAGAATATGGCGGATGTGGAAGCAAATCGAAGCGTAATTCATGGATTTTGTCCATGGCAACTATACACGTTTGCACCCGTGTATTGTCTTGATAGAAAGGAACTTTTTTCTTCGCCAAATGCGGTCATTTTCTTTCAAAACGTCGTTGAAACGGTCCAATAAGTTGCAGTAATATTCGCCGTTGACTGTTTTCCCCTTTTGAAGGTAATGGATGAGGATTATGCCACGTGCATCCCAAAAAACTGTGGCCATGACCTTGTTGCCCGATAAAACCGCCTTAGATTTCTTCGGCGTAGATTCGCCAGTAGAAATCCACTGTTTAACTGTTCTTTGGTCTCCGGTGTATAGTGATGGATCCATGTTTCACTTTGCGGTCTTGAAATACCGTATCATGGATTTTGTCAACCATTTTTGGTGTGGTGACTTCATTTGGGTGTCCCGAACGTTCGGAACCACTTATGAATCATTTTAATCGATGGGGAAGAGTCCCCATAATATTTATCAAGCTTTGTTTTGGTTTGCGTAATGGTTTTGCCACGCAAAAAATAATGTTTAATTAACACACGAAATTC
The DNA here is from genome assembly GCA_963691935.1 of Nephrotoma guestfalica. Classification (NCBI taxonomy): domain Eukaryota; kingdom Metazoa; phylum Arthropoda; class Insecta; order Diptera; family Tipulidae; genus Nephrotoma; species Nephrotoma guestfalica. The sequence continues at coordinate 92,052,843 of OY829913.1, forward strand.
ACTGTTTTCCATGTTTGCAAAATAAAACAATGGGTTGCATTGTTGACAGTCAATGGCTGTCAAAAGTACTGCACTAAATGACAGATCTATGTCTGAAAATTTTAATTTGGTCTAGATTTGTTATTGTGGCGCCCTCTGTTGCAATTTTACCAGACTTCTCATTACGCCCTCGTATATTGAGCGGAGATTACGATAACCAACATTCGAATAGCTCAGGTAGAGTTAATTGGGTTTTTATTGTAGGATGCGGAACCAGCTATCACGTGGTTTCGAAGGCGATGATAATGAAAGTCACCAGCAAAAATATAATTCATAAATTCAAATGTATATATTTTTGAAAGGTTGTCAACAACAATGGTTCAAAAGGTACCACCACTTTCGGCGTTGAAGGAGAATGGAGACAAATTCGCAAATAAGGCAAGTATTACAATACGCAATATCTGTTTTGTAAATTATAATAGGATCCATTTGAATGCACTGTTTATTTGCTTTTATCGTGAATTAGTGATCACACTCCCAAAAAGAGTAGATAATGTAAGGTCAGTTTTGGATGGATTAACGTGAGGATTCTTATTAACGCACCAAGACTCCACAGTATGGAGACCTTGTTGAACCAGGTCAGATATGACATTCGGATGCTTTCCTGACATGTTTATAACAAGGTAGGCAGCATAATCCTTGGCACAAAACCTGAACTGTTGAAGTTTGATCAAAAGGTCATCGATCACCAAGAGCCACAGCAATAACCACCTCGGCAATGCGAGATTTGAGCAACAAATCAATCCAATTGGTTATAGAGTTGTCAATATCAAATCTGATACATCAATAATATAACTAATAATAAAGGGTCTTTCAATAGGAGAACTCGAAATCTGTTAGGTTTGTAGCAGCCATGTTGGTAAAGCAGCATTTGTTCATTTGTTGTGAATCGTTCAGTAGTGTATCGCAAATCACAATGAAAGGTTGCAGCGTTGAAGAATGTGTGTAAATCCTCAAATGTTATTTTCAAAGTTAGTGTTCGGTTTGAGAAACGTTCCGTGCATTCTACGTGATTTTTATCTTCGCCCTAACCACCCTGCCGAGTCGAGTATTCGACATTTGCTGGCCAAATTCGAGTCAAACGGTTCGAAAAATAATCAGCCAACACCCGTATGTCACCGATCTGCTGAAAACATCGCTGCTGTGCGTGAGAAACTGGCATTGCCATAATCGCCAATGGCGCACGATCGATGATATAAGTAACTTGTTGTGTCCTAAGCTGGGTAATATGGATACAGGACTGCACTATGTGCCAAATATGCGAATAAATCGCAAATAATTGATGTCAACACAACGAACGCCATCCAGAAAATTCAACCAGATTTATGCGACAAACTCATTAAAAATTGGACTTCCCGATTACGTGCCACCAAGTAGAGCCGCATCGGACTAAAAAGCGAAATGATGCAAATAAAGCAGCATAAAACCGAAGCTAAGCCATCAATAAAGCAGAACTAGAATCAAATTGAATGTCAACAATAGTAAATGTCAAACGGAATCTCCAATGATACAGAACCAAAACACCAATAATAATGTTAAAAAAACATTGAATATCAAACCGACGAGGAAGACTTAGCTTAAGAAACAGAATGAATTCGTGTTAAGTCTAGGAAAATTAAAAAGAGAAGGTTAAATGATACACCGTCACTACCACAAAATGATCCAGGAAAAATACCTGACCTGATCGATTTTTTATAACCAAAAATATTTCTAATAATTTTATGAAAGTCAAAGATAGCCAAGATATTAGCTCAGATCATTCTCCGATAGTCCTAACGGACTGGGAAAGTTTCAAAGTACACCTTGAACAAAGAATTATTTTGAAAGTTCCTTTAAAAACTATGGATCAACTGGACAAAGAAGTAGAAAAGTTCATTACGGATATTCAACAATCATCATGGGAAAGTACTCCAGAAATCAAATCAAGGCTAAAAGGAAATAACTATCCAATAGAAATTAGAAATCTCCTTAGGGATAAACGAAAATCTAGAAAAAAGTGGCACCAAACTAGAGTTCCACAAGATAAAAAAGTCTAAACAATCTTATTCAGCAATTAAAAAGAGAAATTCAGAAAATAAAAAATGAGTCAGTTAATTTCTACTTAAGTACGTTGACGAATGGTAGTATTACGGATTATTCGCTCTGGAACGCAACTAAAACTCTGAAAAGGCGAATAATGTTGATTCATCCTATCAGGAAAATGGATGGAACATGGGCAAGGAAAAACAAATAAAAAGCTGAAAGTGAAAGTGAAGTATTGAAGCTAATCAGAGTTACTTTATGTGGCGTTGAAAATGTGTTGTTTTTATAAGATGAAAAAATTATCACTATTTTAACATCAATTTAGCACCCATCAAAAATAATAGTTGGTAATACTGACTTCCCAATTTTTGGTGACTAAAGTAACATACGACTAAAATGTCAAAACAGCACTTACTGATTTGAATGTATTAATGTGTCCTCTGTCAAACATACGAGTATAATAGTCACTATGTGAGCCAATCTATGAAATTTTTGCTACTTTTCTTATTATAAAGGGTGTCTCAGCAAGAGCGCCGGTTTTAAATTTGCCGCCATTTTGTTAGTTGTACGGTGATTTTTTGACAGTTTTTCACGTACAGACCACTCGATTTAAGAATATGGAGAAGTATTCAAACCAACAACGTTTAATTATTGTAAAAACACGTTACAAAAATGGTAAAAGTATTGCGAAAGCAGTTCGCCAATTACGTCAAGTTTTCCAAGTACAAAATTTGATACCAAATTTACGCTGATGGATCAGAAGATCATTGTTCGTCGTCATCCTTGTCGGTCACTCGAAAATATAGCCATAGTAAGGGAATCTGTGGTCGAGAATCCAGGAACTTCCATTCGGCATCGTGATCAAGAATTAAACATTTTCAGAAACACTATGCAATGAGTTTTGATAAAATATCTGCATTTGCACGCGTACAGGGTCAATTGGTGCAAGAAATCAAGCCAAGGGACCATGCGCAGCGCCTTGAATTTGCTGATTGGGTGTTGGAACATTAACCAATGAATGCTGATTTTTCGAAGAAAATCATTTTTTTCAGATGAGGCACATTTTCAACTCGACAGATACGTAAATAAACAAAACTGTCGGATTTGGGGTGCTGAATCTCGTGTGATACTCATGCACACTAATGCATCCACCGCGAGTAACTGTTTGGTGTGCATTTTGGGCTGGCGGAGTAATTGAGCCGTATTTCTCTGAAAATGCGGCTGGAAATGCGCTAACTGTTAATGGAGTGCGAAATGTTAACGGAGTTTTTGTGGCCCGATTTGGATGTAATGGATGTGGAGGACATGTTTTTCTAACAAGACGGTGCGACCTGCCACACAGCACGTGAAACAATGGTGTTACTGCAGACTAAGTTTCCAGGCCGTGTCATCTCTCGATTTGGCGATCAAAATTGGCCACCAAGATCGTGCGATCTAACACCGATGGACTTTTTTCTTTGAGGCTATGTGAAGGAAAAGGTGTATGCGAATAAGCCTGAAACAGTTGAACATATTAAAGAGGAAATACGGCGCTTTATTGATAAAATACAGCCACATTTATGCGAAAACGTTATTCAAAATTTCAACAAAAGTATAATTAAAGTGCCAGATGTTTCGTGATGGCCATTTGCCTGATGTTGTATTTCACGTTTAATCGGATCTATTTTTCTGTATGTTGAATTAAAAATGTTTGCTTAATTCAAAAGTAAATGTGTTTTTCTTTAAAATTAAATCCGGCTATTCCTATCTAATGTTAGTTTCCAATAATGGTCTTGATCTTTTGGTTTCTGAACCTACGAGAATTACAAATATTTCGGCAACCTGTATAGACAATATTCTGTATCGATTTGATCAAAGATACTTTAATGAGGTGTCAAACTATCAGGGCTTATTCAATATACAAATCCTATAGTAGGAACATTGAGGTATAGAATGTTGCTCACAATCAATTAATTAATCTGCTGACATATGAGGGCAGATGTATATTTCTGCATGGATCCGTCTTTGGCTTTCGGACATTTTTTCAACATATTTAGAGGTCACGTTGATAAATGTATTACTTCTAATTCAGTGAACAAGCAATTAATTAAGTTAAAGCCATGGATGTCCGATTATTTAAGATTTGCCAACTGGTCAAGAAAGTTTGTAAATAAGCATAAACAATTATTCTATGTTCCGTAGTAATGGCAAAAATGCTCGCCAATCGAAATAATATTTTGAATCGAATAGTATTTTGTATAACTAATACTGGTCGCCATTAAGGAATACTTAAGCTGGCAGTTGGAAAGATAGCTGGATGAATTGACTGACTAGAGTACAAAGATGGCATCTCCTCTTTTGATTTTCAAGAAAGGTGCAGAAGAGAATACCAAAAATATAAAAGTAAAACGAAGGCCCAGCCATTAAAACATTTTGCAGATGCGACAAAATAAAAATGTCATTGACACAATTTGGTAGTAGTAAGCGCCACTACGCAAAACAACTCACGTAAATTAGAAGTACGTGGAAAATATACAAGTATATAATTGTAAGGGGACGCGTGCACCAGGGCAAAAAAAATCAAAATAGAAATATCAGCGCTTAGAGACATAACATACAATTTTATTTCATAAAACATAAATCATAAAGATTTTAAATGAGTTCAACATCGACAAAAAGCAAATTATAACAATTGTGATCGATAACGCAACAAACACGATGTCCCCAGTAGCGAGAACTTATCAAGTATTGGATGCCGATAATGATGAGATTGTTGAAGATACTGAGGAAGATGATGTTGTGATTATTGGTGAAAATGATTTTATCAATGCCCCTCCAGCAGTCAGCACTATTTAAAATCCAATACGAGCGTGGAAGCATTGTAATAGCTGTCCTAACAAAAAAAAATTTACGCCGTTTTAAAAAGACGAACATGAAGAGCCATATTATATTAAGCAACTCGTTGGGGTAGCACATATTAAAGGATTAAGGCGGGAAGGAATGGGAAAGTGTTAAACAGGCCGAAAGAGAATTCATTTTTCTATATACAGCGTCATAAAAGTTTTAATTTGTAAACTTGACTCCTGTTTTTTCAAGAGTGGAAAAATTGATATACTCGTATTAGTTTTGTAGGATGAAAAGGAGGAAGCACAATAATGAACAACTATACATTAGTGAAAGGCATATTCAACGATCCGATGGTTCAAAGCAAACAAGATCTTCATTCATAAATATCTTGCAATAAACTTGCAATCAAGAACAAAGTGAACCAGAACCAGATTTGGAAAAAATTTTAGACGGACAAAAATGTACCTGTAAAAATGCTTCCGCCAGTAGCGCAATTCAAATTAAAATTCCAACTAGGGATGACCGTTCAGAGATAAAAATTCAGCCGTAAAAAATTCGCGAATGACGAGATAATTCACGAATGCCGAGAAGTCACGAATGCCAGCAAACGTTAACCGTTTATTCCCTGCTTTAAGAATTAAAAAATCCTGCCTTATTAAAGCGATCATGTTCTAAAGGCCAAATTTTTTAAATTATTCATAATTTTTTAGATAAAAAAATTAAATTAAGCAAATAAAACATGTTTCATAACATTTAAATTGCGAAAATGAATTATCGTAAAATTTGTTTATTACTTTGAAATGAGGTTTAGGGTGAAGCCAAAGGAGGAGCGGGAGCCGGAGTATTGTATAATTTTATACATTTCTGGAGGCGGGGTCGAATATTTTTTTTGCAAACGCTACAGCCCTGTTTTTATGCAAATTAATTAAAATACTGTTAATCAAAACAATTAGTGCAACTTTCAAACTGATGTGAAGTTCTTGGACATGTTCAAATTCTTTAGACATATTTTGAACCTTTTCAACTAAATTTATGTTCTTAGGCAATAATTTAAGCTATTGTGCATTTTTAACAGTGTATTTTAAAAATATGAAAAATTATTATCACAATCATATTATTATATTTAGGTATATTTTGTGCTCTTAATCGAAAATAAAATAAAACTGCACAGACTAATTAGCAATGTTCCAGTATCACGTCGTACAACCGAGTGACGTATTACGGAAATCAGTAAAGATTGTAAACAGCGACTAAAAGAAGATGTAAAAAATAGTGTAGCTTTCAGCTTGGCCCTTGACGAATCAACTGATATACAGGACAATCCACAGTTAGCTATGGATTTTGTATCACTTAAAAATAATACTCGTGGAATTGATATTAAAAGTGCACTTGATAACATATTGCCAGGCACAGGTATGCCACTGAACAATTTGGTAAGTGTAGAAACAGATGGCCAAATTACAATGTTAGGAAAAAATGGAAGCCTTATTGGTATATTAAAAAACGAGCCAAGAATACTGGAATAAAAATTGTGCTACAAATTGTGTACTTTAGTATATTCGGACGAATCCAAAAAACCAACGCTAATTCAAGAACTTTCTTGAAGAATTGGACCGAAAATAGCATCCTCAAGATATAACATTTTACTGGGGTGTACTACGAAATCCCGGTTTTATTTTATTTTAGTTCTAAAGTCTTGATTTTGAAAAAAATATTTTTTATTAATTCGGGCCGGCCAGACTAATAATATTTTGACATAAAAATAAGATATTTGCCCAAAAATTTACTAGAAAAGACCAAGGCTGCGAAGTCAGAGGCGACAGTCGATTTCGTTGAGTCGGTGCCATTTTATCGGAGTTAGAGTCACAATGTCATATATTGACATTCGCTCTAGAATTAGTCGAATTCTTAGTTTTTGATTGTTTTCGAAAATTGAAATTGCAATTCCAATTGCTCGAAAAATTAAAAACGACTATAACAAAACTAAAACAGTAAAACACTGTGTACAGTAGTAAAAAGGTAAAGGATCGGGATATATAAGTCGGATCGCGATGCTTCCATTTGAATAAAAAACCATAAAAAAAAATTTTAATTATTATGTTTCACTCTTACCATGTCTCCGTCGTTGGTTTTGGAGGGGTTAGGTACGCAATCTTGGTTTTCGAAATCTTAGTTTTAATACACATTTTTATTAATTTCACCGGGACGAATAATAGTTTGTAACAAAAAAATTGAGATACACGGTATTGTTTAAAAATTTTGGATTCTAGGGGCTAACGGCTTCAGAAACTCAGTTGACAGCATAGGAAATGGGTACGAAGGGCGACAACGATCGAAGGGCATAAATTAGCGGAAGTGCCGAATGTGTCGAAGGGAGGTTAGGGTCATTTGACCGTTTCCGAAAACATCGAAACAAAATTATCGAATGATAAAATATCGAAAAATTATGGATCTAAAATAAAAATGTCGACAAAAATTTAGTCGAAAGAAAAAACATCGACTTACGTTTAATCGAATTTATCGTTCAATTTCGACTTTAATATTTTAAAATATTAAATTATATTTAAAGCAATATTTTGTTACTGCAACATTTTCAAATGCAATAATTGTAGAGGCTAACGGCTTCGATCACTCTCCGAGGGGCTTTAGATTTGAACTTCGTGGGACGTAGGAGCCGGGCAAAAATGTCGCACTGCGTGCCGCACGTAGGAGCGGATTATATAGAATCTATTAATAAAAAAAAAACATTTTGTTATTGCAACATTTTTAGAATCCCATTTCCATCGCACGTATCGAATTTCAACAAAATCTGTTACGAAATGGCCAAATTCCATCCCTATTAGCCACTGTTTAGAACTTTTTCGAAAAACTCATTTTATAATTTTGTCAAAAATCATTTAAGAGTCACATTCTCCCACATGTCAAATTTTAAAAATTCAAACCGGGTTTCTTAAAAATCGGGATTTTTTTATACAAAACATCGATTTTGAAACCAGGATTTCGTTACACACCCCATTGTACTGCCTTGTGTGATGGTTATCCACCTATAATATTCTAAGCCGATTTGTTGATTTAATGGAACCGATCAGCAATTGTCTCAAAAAAAAACACTATCCCGAATTAAAGGATGATGAATGGATTAATGACTGTATGTTCTTAACTGATATAATGGAGCAATCCCTCAACCTAGCATTACAAGAAAAAGATAAAGTTGTTACTGATCTTATTGAAACGATTCTGAGTTTTATTTAAAAAAATTCAGCTGTTTAAACGCGATTTAACTACAAAAATGTTCAATCACTTTCCTCGTCTGAAGAATAGACTCCCTAAAATAGATGATAAAAAACTGAGTGAATACGACAGTAAATTAGAGGAATTATTAAAATACTTTCGATATGTTGATTGGAATGAAAGTGTCACAGCAGAAATGGAATTATTTTAGAACTTCAGGAAGATCACATTCTTAAAATGCACCACAAATCAACACAATCTGAAAATGAGTTTTGGAAACTAGTATGTCTCAATCAAAGTAGTTCAATTTGAAAAAAGTTGCTTGCAGATTACTGTCCATATTCGGCACAATATATTGTTGTGAATCACTTTTTCAACAATGAAGTTTGACAATGAAGCACCGTTCACAACTTACAGATGAGTATTTAACCGAATTAATTCGTACCGCGCTAACAAACTATGAACCCGATTTCTGAAAATTCACGGCCAAGTTACAAACACACATGCCATCTACCAGCAAACAATAGCTGACATGTAACAAAATTTAAATATATGTATGATAAGTATTTGTTTGAAGGCAAAGAAAATAAAAATCCCATAACAACTGATGTTTCTGATATTTTAGTTTTATGTTGGCTCTCATAACGAGAGATTATTGGAATTCGGCTCCACGTGTAGTGAAGCTTGTCCGTCTCTGCTATATAATAATAAATATTGAATCGTATGTGATTATGTGGCGTAATATAAAAAGCAAAATTACAAAAATCTCAGTTTATCGTGTATTATAGAGGTGCGAATTATAGAGGTTGCCCAGTTTATATTGGATTGCAAAGAAGAGTTAATCCTAGACTAGCGAGCTGAGCAACGATTGCTTAAATTACATTCAGAAGCTAAAGTTCAAAATGGAAACCAGAATAAATGTAAACAATAGTGTGCATCACGGGGTTTCGTACGCAAGTGTTCTTAAGGGTGCCGTTCCAAAAGTGGAGGCAAGTGAGGAAGGTAACATCTCATCAGCTTTAAACAAGCTATCTGGTATAATGCAAAGCTTCATGAGGGAGAGAACTATGGATCTAATGACGCAGTATATGAACACGCTAATGCAAATAGTTGTTAAAAATCAAAAATGACTCTCCTCAAAATAGCAATATGGAAAGCAAACGGCCTAGCGCAGCATAGAGCGGAGATTGAAGAATTTCCCATTGAGCACAACATTGACAATGTAAATATCTGAAACACGCTTCACCAACAAGAACTATTTCTAAATTAATGGGTACTCTATTTAAGGCACTAAGCATCCGGATGGCAAAACACATGGTGGCACTGCTGTATTGATTAAGAGCCTGCAGGAATGGTCTGGAAATTGTGTGATATCAGCAGTGTACTGCCCTCCAAAGCACGCTATAAAAAATTGCAGTTTATTGATTATTTTGGCCAGCTGGGTAATAAATTTCTTGCGGGGGTGATTATAACCCCAAACATACTCAGGATTTTTATCTCGCGGGGATCCTACTTACTGGCCCACGGATAAAAAGAAAATACCTGATCTAATTGATTTCTGCGCAACCAAAGGCATTGCGCGTACGTATGTTAAGGCCACCGACTGCTATGATCTGTTATCTAATCATTCACCGATAATAGAAAAGCTAAAAGATGCACTGGAAATATCAGCTGAAAAGGCTTCACCAATCATCAACAATTCTGAAAAAATTAATAAATTTTCACATAATATCCAGCCACTAATCCAGGAAAAGCGGAAAATTCGACGGCAATGGAAACAAACAAAATCACCATTATTGAAATGCAAATTAAAACGAGCTATCAAAACAAAACCTAAAAAGGACTACAAAGTCGAATCCACCGATTAGACTACCAACTGGAAATTGGGCGAGAAGCGATGAAGAAAAAGCCAATGCTTTCGCCGGATGATGGTTCATCCTTTAAACCTGTAAAATTTGTATGGAAGAAAGTTAAGAACAAAATCTTTTTACTGGAAAAATGATAAGGGAATTACCAGACAAATGCATAAAACTAATAACCTACATTTATAATGCGATCATGCGAACTAAGCCTGGGAAAAACGAAACTCAACCTTCGTCTTATCGTTCAATAAGCATGCTTCCCACAATCTCAAAGCTGTTTGGAAAAATGTTAATAACAAAACTGAAACTAGTATTAGAAGAAAGGCAAATCGTTCCAGACCATCAATTTGGGTTCTGAAACCAACATGGTACCATGTAAATGCAATCAGATAGACCTTTGAGGCAAAGCAATACTATTCTGCTGTCTTCATGGATATAGCACAAGCATTTGACAAAGTTTGGTACGATGGACTAATATACAAACTCGGAAAACTATCTCCTCCAAAGGCAATCCATGGTCTAACAAAATGGTGCAACAAGTTCCCTAAATGATATAAGTGTTGGAGTCCCACAAGGAAGCGTTCTGGGACCTATTTTATACTTGTCGTACACGGCAGACTTACCTGTTACCGACAATGTAATAATATCAATATTTTATGATGATACAGCCATCCTAGTATCACACGAAAGCCCGCAAACAGCCTCAAGAGAAGTGCAAAGTCATCCGAGCAAAATTGAGGATTGGCTCAAGATCTGGCAAAAAAAATTAAACGTTGTATATATTCATCAACAAACCAAGGTCAAATTCCTAGGCTTACACCTGGATAGACAACTAACGGGGAAAGGACATATTGAAGCAAAGCGCAACCAAATAAAAATAACATTTTCCAAAATATATTGGCTGATAGGAAGAAAATCTAAGTTACACGACGACCTTGGTATTAAAACCGTTAAAGAAACAACCAAGGAATTCAGTTCGAAATACTACTCAAAACTTCAGGGACATCCCAACGAAGTGGCTCGGTATATACTAAAACAGTCGCAATTTAAGCGACTGAGAAGAGCAGCTCCACTGGGACTAATGAACCTGTAAAATTATTAAATGTAGGATCTACATTAAATTGTGAACACTAATATTAAGTATTAACATTGGTTAAAACTTAAACAATGTAATTAGCTTAAGATTTGGACACTTCTTCCTAGTTTCTTATGTAGAAAGATTCAAGAACAAAAAAAAGTTAAAAAAAAACGTGTATTGGATTTGAATTAACATTTTTTTGTACACTGCATTAACCAGGAAACAATTTTTCTAATTTTTGGCGACTAAAATGACAGATCGTTTAATAAATATTCATTTCCGGATTCTAAGAAAATTTTTGTAGAAAACGTGCACAATAAACGGCAGAGAGAAACCGTTCAGAATAAATATCGTTTATAAAATCTGTAAAATTTGCCATAAACCTAATAAGGAATGTCCCCACTGACGAAAGCACCCTATATAATTTTATCTATTAAGCGTGAAGTGGAAAAAAAAAATCAAATTTTATCAAATTCCAATATTTCCAACCAAATCCACCTGTCGTGTAAAAATTAAAGACAAAAGAAAATTAACGACCATGGTACAACCGAACTGTAGCGCATAATTACAATTTGTATTTTGTCTTTTTTTAAGAATAAATTAAAATGTAAAATTATTTTTTTTAAAACGTTTCCCTTTGTGTATAAGACTATATATTTTCCTTGCAGGTGAACCAGTTTTTCAATTTTATGTAAATTCATTTTTATTGTATGCATATACATTTTTCCGTACATTGTACACTCAGTTCAGTTCAGTGCGCACGTAATATTATTTTTAAAAGTACAAAGATCAGTTGACTAATTATTATTACAAATATTATTTGATTGGTCAACTACTCCATAATAAATTATTTACCTATGATTGCGTTCTTTAATTATCCTTGATTTCTTTCTATTTTCATATACAATATTTGGTACTGTAAAAATAGATTTACGCGCGCTATTTCGGAGAGTCTGGCGGCCCTCGTATACGTATACACCATGTAAATATAGATCAAAATATTACACATAACTTTTACTCAACTCGTATGTATAATAAAAATAAATATTTACGTTTTTTATATACGTATAAAAATACTTTGAAAACTCACACTTGTTGTGCTGTGGTGATGAAAGAGATTGGTTTAATTTATAAAAAAAAAAAAAATTAAGATCTGTATATTATGAGTATGTGCCTTCTTAATAACACATACGAAATATATTTTATGTTGATCATTCATATTTTTGTTCGACTATCCAATGTTATTTTGTATATACATTTTAGAAACATAAATATCATATCATAATATACACACAAATACATTTTGATTAAAAAAATATAATATGTTGAAGATGATTTAATAAGATATAAGACAAGTACCATTTGGGTATGCTTGTAATTATAATGGAAGATCCACTTATGTATATATTTCAGATTCGGCTTACCAGCCTCGTATTTAAATTCAATAAATAAATAAAAAATATCACAATTACATGCGTCACACACAATAAATATAAAATAAAAATAAAAATCATTTAAGAAAATATTTTTTTCTTAATATAATAAAAAATAAATACAATTATTATTAATTGATAACGAGAAAAAAAAATATCTTTGTGTATAAACGAATATCTTTTAATTTCATTTAATTAAGAATTTTATTTTTTATTTATTTTTTGAATGAATGTACTCGATTGACTGCGTGGCGGCGGTTACTTTATGTACTTGCAACGTACACGGACAAAAGGGCGCACAAGTCATTACACTACAGATCTTGTCGTAATATGCACACTTTATAATTATTATCTAACCTCTAACATTCTAATCGCACATAATGCAATTTTCATTCACAGAAATATTTTGCTAAAATTACGGATCAAGAGCTTATCCGTATACAGACAGACAGACACACACATTGAGTCATTTGGTAAGCAAAATAAATTAAATTAAATTTCCTAATAATTTTAGCACGTTTTAATGTCGCGTAAACATTAAGATTAGACAAACGAGTATTGGAGTGAAGAGGCAAATTTTTATTGTAATGCACAACATAATAATCATGATGATGATACATCTCGTATAAAAAAAATTTAATAATATTTTGTGTATATTATGAGTAGTTTACAGAATCACGATTGTACGTAATTTGTGTTATAATTTAAAACAAGAACCTAATAAATTATGTTTATGTAGTTTTCGTTCGGTTCACGTTGGAAATTGAGTCGAGTTTCAGAAGGCACGCCAGTTTCAAAAAAATTATTGGAAATTTGATATTTTTTTTTACATAGAATGAACAATTTCGTTAGCCTTTTTCCCATCGCCACATTATATAATCAATTTTCTATGTATTTTTTAGTAAACGTTTTTTACAATATTCCTTTCAAGATATATGGGACTCGCATACAAAAAAAAGGAGAAATTATCTGTGTGCAATGTGCAATATGCACTCAGGTTCCCATTAAATAAAAAAAATGTTAAATCTTAAAACAAAAACAAAAAATGGTTATGACATCCGTTTGCGCCTTCTTTGCGATTTGGTTTATAAATTGTGAGATAAACACTCGTACAATTTTGGGATCTTAAAATATGGTCAAATATAATAAAGTAACTGTTTTATTTGATTGTGTCGTCAAACTCAAAATCCAACGTATTTGATATATTTAAGAAACTACCTGTAACCTTCAAAACTTAAGTGAAACTAAATATATCGAGGTTGCTAACAACTATGTACATAAGTTGGCTGTGTATAGTTGTCACAATTTCGTAAACTAAACATTTTAATTACCACACACACACAGACAGAGTGTGATTTGATATAAACTGTTAAAATATATTTTCAAATTGGTTTAATTTTCCATATTTATTTTTCCTTCACAATACTTTAAAACAACAAACAATCACACAAGTGTCGAAATTAGTTAACAGAACGTATTAGTCTTCCAAAATCATTGAACTCAACCAAATTAATTGTAAAAGCTTCATTATTGGACAGAGTGAAACGTCTTGATAAATTACTCTAACTCTAAACTGAACTAAGGAGTAAAAAACATCGCAGCGAGTTTGTAAAATTATTTGTGTTTCACTACTGCATAGTTGTTCAATATGCTACAAAACTTAATTGGAAATGAGAATGTGCGATTACTATCGGCTGACACCTTACGAAGTACTTAAAAGCTTGGTTAAAAAATTGTCCAGGGATGCAGTTGTAATTCGTCGTAAAACGACTCAGAATTTTTTGAGTGGAAATTTTTTTAGAAAAATCATACCAGTATTATTTTTTTCTCCGCCTGGTCTAACGGTGGTATTCTCCGCCACAATATCGGCGGTTAGCTAATTTAATCGAAAATCAATTTCAAACATAAACCGCCTTTAATTAAAAATCGACTTTAAATGTTGATATTCAAATTCAGTCATATGGTATTACGACCATCAAAGCAAATATGTATCAAATCGAAATTTTAAAGTTATTACATGAATATGTTTCCGTGACACGAGAATCTGCAGCTCAATTCTGCAAACCAAAATGTAATGAATTGCATCGAGACAGTATGTTATGCGAAAGCACGATGATTTAGTTCGGAAAAAATAGCAATGGCAATTACCGGACAAGTGGTGCAGTGGTTAAAGCTGCGGCACTTGGCCCGATAGGGACTGGGTTCGATTTCACCAGAGGCTGGATGTAAAGCGATTTTTCGTCATCGATCTATTGGAGTGCATCGTTCATGTACAGGTTAACATTAAGCTTGCAATGCGCAGGTGGTATACTGTAATAGTGTGAATGAGTGGTGCGTGTGTGAATGAAAAGGGGGCTATTAATTGACCTTCAAACGACAATCAATCCATTTCACAATTAATACCTTCATTTATTTAAAAAAAAAAAACTGAAATCGAAATGTGGCTTGCACAGAGAATTTGTAGACCGTCCAATAGTAACTGGGCCAGTCCACTTCATATGACACCTAAAAAAGATGGGTCTTGGCGATTATGTGGTGATTATAGGTCATTAAACGCATTAACCAAACCAGATCATTACTCAATACCTTTTGCAACCAATTTTACTCATCAATTACACTCAAGTATCAAGTTCTCAAAAATAGATTTGGTAAGAGCCTATCATCAGGTTTCTGTCGAGACTAAGGACATTGAAAAGACTGCCATAATCAATCCTTTTGGAGTATTCGAGTTTCCGCGAATGACGTTCGGTTTGAGAAATGCCGCCCAAACGTTCCAAAGGTACATTCGCTGTTTCGAGATCTTCCTTCCGTTTTTCCTTATATTGATGATATTCTCATTGCTTCAAAAAATTTGGAAGAGCATTTGAAACATTTACGCATTGTGTTGCATCGTTTGAGCAAAACAGGTTTAGTGATTAACCTACATAAATGTGAATTTGAAGTTGACGAGTTAGTTTGTTTAGGCTTCCAAATTACAAAATAAGGTATATGTGTCCGGACAAGCAAAAAGTTGAGGCAATTTTAAATTGTCCACAACCAAGGACAGCAGACGAGTTACTTAGATTTCTGGATATGATCAATTACTACATAATTTGCATACCAGAAGCAGCTAGCGTTCCCTATCCGGAATTCCAAGTTCGCAATTTTTGTACAACTAACAGAGAAAGGGAGGCAGTCTTTGTTTTTCTGTTTATGATAGAAAACTTTTTGTCGCGATTAAACATTTTAAAAATTTTATTGAAGGAAGAGAGTTCGTTTTATACACCGATTACAAACCTTTATTTTTTTCATTATATCGAAATTTATATAAAGCTTCACCCAGGCAACAACGTCATTTAGACTTTATAGCACAATTTACATCCGCTATACGACATATGTCAGGTAGTTCCAACGTTGTGGCTGATTCCTTATCTCGAATCCAACAAATAGATATCGGAACATCAATCGAGCGACTATGTTGTTATGGCGGAAGCGCAGGCACATGATTCAGAACTTGAGACAAGAAGCAAGTTTATTGTAATTTAAATTTCGAAAAAATCCCAATTTTTGGAACCGAGATATCAAATGGCAATCAACGACCATTTATCATAATATATCTCATCCCAGCATTCGATCAAGAGTCGAACAAATCACTAAAAAAATGCATTTGGCCATCAATCTTGAACGAAATACGTGGTTGGACAAAACGTTGCATAGAATGTCAGAAATGTAGGGTGACCAAACATGTAACAAGCAGATTTGGGTCATATGGGATAACAAACGGTCGTTTCGAGGAACTTCATATCGATCTCACTGGTGCTTTACCACCTTCGAAAAATAAAATCTACTGTTTGACCATGATCGATAGATATACACGCTGGACTGAAGCAATTCCGATGGCAGATATTCGCACTGAAGCTATTGCCAATGCTTTAATTAAAAACTGGATTAGTAGATTTGGTGTACCTTTAAAAAAAATGTTACGGAATCCTAGTGGATGAGTAACGCTCATCAAGTTCTTATTTAAGAAATCTTTTCAAAATACATATATTACAAATATCACTATTCTTGGTTAAGAATATTGAAGAATCCACTTTAATTGTTTAGCATGAGCAAATACAAAAATGCCGATTCTAATGGAAATGATGGAGTTGGGTCAAATTCCAGAATTTTGTCCAAAACACTCGATAAAGTCCAAATCCAATACTTCTCCAAATATCTAAAGAGTCTTGCAATAAAGACGTTCGATTTTCAAATGTAAATAAACCAAGTTGTATGTGAGATACGCTAGTCCCGACGCAAAATCCGCCAAGTTGAAGCCGCATAAAAGGCTCGGGTTTCCCGTTACATTCTCACGCACAGCAGTGATGTTTTCAGCAGAACTAGCATTTTGGTGACGTACGGGTGATGGCTGATATTTATCGAACCGATTGACTCGAATTTCGCCCCAAACATCGAATAGTCAACTCGGTAGGACGGTTGTAATGAGGATAAAAATCACGAAGCACTGATTTTGAAAATAAAATTTGATGATTTGCACATGTTGTTCAACGCCCTTCCATGGTGATTTGCCATGGACTATTGAACAATTCACAACACATTTATACCATTCTAAAGGTATTTTGCCATAAATGTGCACAAAATCATGTGTGTTTGTTGCTGTTAAGGAAGGAAATAAAGTGAATATACACATGGTTTTCCCATACAAAGCGCTTTAAATAATTAAATGAAAACATTTTGATCACGTTCCCTTTGCCTTCCTTGCACCAAATAATTTTACAATGTTTGTTTTTTTTTTGTCGAGTTTTTTGACACCCATTGACCCGAATCAGTTCAAATTTTATATGAAAAACACGATCTAAATTTTGTTTTAGATCACAAATTTTGATTTGAAATCTAACAAGCGCCTTTGTGATTTCATCAAACGTGAACTGAACCGGACCAGGTCAAGCATCAACAAGCACAGCTGTTATTTTTGGTTAAATAAAAGACGGCGGAGTATGACGAATTATTATCAGAGAATCCATAAAGAGCTGCAATATAAAATTCAAAAGCTTCATCATATTATTTCCGATTCGAATGCTGAAAATGGTCACAATGCTGCGATACAAACCCTCGAGTAAATCCAAACCGAATTTATCAAGAATCAAAAGATGAGTTACATGTAGGTAAATGTTTTTAACACATTCAGATTATTTAGTTTACAATTGTTTATATTTCGATCTAGACCACAATACGATAGCTCGATGCGGAAGCATGTCCTTATGGGAGAAGTAGAAGATGGGTATAACAACACAATAAAAAGAGCATAAATAATTTTTAGAGGAACACCACCAAAAAATGCTGCGCTCGTACAGTATAGAATTTTGACAAAATAGGGGGGTAATATTGCTTCGGTTCCGCAGAACGATGAGAAAAAGTATTTGGAACAAGAAGCAAAGCAAAAGCAAGAACCAACGTTTTATACACAAAAACATTGCATTGAACAACGAACTTGGTCGTATAAATAATAACTGCGCTTAGCGAAAATAAAATTCAAAATGTATTTGCAATAAAAAAAAACTAATTCATTGGTACATGAAAATTTTGGACAAATTTGGTCGGAAAGTTGCACACACGACGGGCCACTACGCGTCTATGGTAAAAAATCATTTCAAACCTACATACGTTGCTGGAACTCTTACATGTTATTGAGTGTGTGCTCTAAATTACTTGCGTGCCGATTCGGTACAGTCAATAACTGGTAATACCAAAAATTGTCAATTTTATTTTGTTGACAATTCACAAATAGTTCTAGCAGTGTGATTCGTCAAAAATTTTCAGGGGCTGACTTTTTTTAAAAATAATTACAGTTCAGAGTTGTAAAAATTTAAGGTAGGAAAAAAATGTCTCGGTCTACTCAATGAAACTTTTGGTTATATATTTATGATGTTTAACCACAGAATAAGAATTAAGATTCAAGAAATTCAATTAATTGTGAAAAAATTAGAATTTCGTTACTTTACAGACAGATTAGTCATCATAATTCGTTAAGAAAGTACAAAGTAACAGCCAAAATTCTCTGTTATGATAGTGCTGGCTCGAGTGGCGAATAGTGTAACCTCCGATTTTAGGCTGGTAACTTTGCTCTATATTTCTCAGCATGACTGCTTTATAGTACTTACACGGGCATTATTGTAGTGGGGTAATAGTTTTCATTTTATTTTGAAAGAAATTTATTTTTTCATTGTGGTGTCCAACATTTAAATTTCTGATTTCGTGTTTTCGGAAAATAAAAAATTACGCTACTTACCGCAAGTGGCAGCACAATCACAACAGAGAATTTATTTTGTTATATAATTATCAGCGGAAATTTTTTATTTGTTTCGTATCTCTCTTTTCACTAAATAAAACATTCCAGCGGAATAAAATATTAAAAGTGATCCTTAAAATGAAAAATTGATTGATCTCCGAAGTAAAAGAACTCGGTAAAATTAAATCTTGAAATTTTACAAACTTCCGCCTTTCCGCCATTTCTTAAAGAATGACGATGAAATTTGGGTAGTAGTATTAATCAGAGATTTTAAAGCAAGTTGTGGACCAAATTCTAGGATCTGTTCATGCTGGACTAATTTTGACCATTTCATAACCAAACCTTTTGAAAATTTAAAAAATTTCATTTATTTATTTTCAGTTTTTAGTCAATATCTCGAAAACTTCCACTAGTAACCAATACTTTCGGTTGTTTTTCTAATAGCTTGGGTTATATTGAAACTACAAGAATAGTTTGGGGAAAATTATGGACTAGTCCGGACCATTTTGCATTTGTCTTGTGATTCCCAATGCTTGGTCGCAACGAGTTCGAATAGTGTGTGGTCGACCTAAGTTTGAGCTCAAATATATACCTAAATAACGCATTATATCAACACGCGTGAAGTTTATTCCAGCCAAGATTAGGAGCTTCATCGGATTTATTTCTAAGCAAATTAATGTGAGTTAATTAATTTTTCAAGAATAGGTTGAATTGTGGTAATGTCCCGCGTAATAAGAATTTAAAATAAAATTTAAAATACATGGTGAAATAGGACAGCCCTGTTTAACCCCTTTATTTTTCTTGATTTTCTCAGTACAAATATTGTACCATTTAATTGAGGTCCGTTTCCAAAAACAAGGCTTGATGATACGATTAACCAAATAGTGTAGTACATATTGCTGTAAATATTAGGAAAGCACGGTTAGACCTACTGTATCAAAGGCTTTCGATAAATCAATTGATAATACATAAATCAGATTACCTGCGCACCACTCCTCGTCTAGAACGCGCCTTATTGTAAAGATAAGATCTTCTGTAGATCGATTAGCCAGGAAAGCTGCTTGATATGATGATGGTAAATTTTAATGTGCATCTAACCGATTGAGAAGTAGTTTTGAATATATTTTGTAACCTACATTACATAAAGTAATTCTTCGGTGTTCGTTAATACTGGTTTTTTTACCTTTGAAATTTGAACTTGTATGGTTTCAAGCCACTCAGAAGGAGGATCATTGTTTATCCAAAATTTTTCAATTACTGAATTTTTGCGTTGGATTATATTGGCTGGAGCATATTTATAAAATTCAATCGGAATACCATCCTTTCCTTCGCTGCGTGGAGGTCCAAATTGGCAGTAATCATCAAGTTTTGCGAATGATTGCCTGACGCTCTTAAAAGGCCTATGGGCATTTGAGTCGTGATGATGACGATTTTTATAATGTCTGGCGCTTTGGAAAGCAGCAAGTGCTCTTCGACGCTTGGGGTTCAAGGGAGTTTTGGTATATAAAACTTTTTGGGCAGTTATCTTAATGCTGTCAATTATTGTATTCCAATGATCATTGGTTCCATTCGTGTTAAAAGAACTCTCATATGTTGTAGCAAGTTGTTTTTGAAACCCCGTGTGTGGTTTTCATCGTGTTAAAATATAATCAACCTAGAATGGACTATGTCCGTCCGCCCAGGTGTAAATGGGCTTGTGTCTTTCTTTAGTGGTCTCAATAAAAAGATTGGCTGAACTGACGAGGAGTTCTAATGAAATACCGTTTCCATGGGATTTGTTGTGGAATAATTTGGTGCCAATGTTAGCAGTATTCCAACAACCATTGGCGGACATTAAAATCACCTAACACAACTAAATCCAGTGATTTTGAACATCTGTCAATTATTGAGGATAATGTCGAAAATATTTTGGATGAACGTCGACGTATTTTGAGGTTTGAGGTGGAACATAGGTAGAGAGAAAGATGATTTCTTTGTAACTAATATTCCTAAACCCATATTGATCTCCTGAATACTACAAATGTCGATATCATTTTTATATAGAATTGGGTTAATTTTTTCGCGCTTTTGGGTATCATTAATTCCGCGAACATTCCAGGTCCCAAAACAAAGGAAACTAGATATATTAGATATTGGTGAAGGACCAGGTTGTGTTATATCAACTAGAATGTAAGGATTATTTTCAGCGGAATGAATGATTCGTTCTGTATTATGAGTATTACTTGGGTGATGTGAAAATTAGGAAGCTGAATGCTGTATTGAAGATGAATTAGGTTGTGAAATAATGGTTTCCGGTGTAAAATAAATTAATTTCAAACTTGTATGCTGGAGTTTCTCTCCAAAAACCGTATTGTTGTAAATTGGTTAAATATTTTGTCATTAAATCATCCTCAGACGTTTTAAGGTTAGATGAATATATAAAACGGCATGAATCCAGCAATGTTGGAATATAATCGTTAAGATTATTTTTGAGGTACTCAGTTACGGTAGTCCGTAGCTGATTAACACTGCAGGATGGTTTATGGGGTTCGTTCATTTGTAGCTGATGAAGAATAGCATTAAAAAGGCAATTGTTATCTCCTGTAATCTTATAAACTTCTTCTTATAATATACTAAGAAGATGAACACTAAATGTAAATTAATTTGAATCTTACTTACAGTGTTGTGATGTTATAAATTTAACCCTTGATGAACGATTAATTATTTTATTTAAATCACTATATGATATTTTATTATTTTGTATAATCTCTCAAGATTTTTATTTTTTTTTTGTTACTACCAGGTGCAAACAATACTTCATTATTAGGCTTGGCTTGTTATTAGGATAATTAGGATCAGTAATAAATTCAAAATATGAGTAATAAAATATTTAGTGCTACCAACGTAAAATGATTATAACTTAAGGAAGTGACATCTATCAGTGGACATTTGTAATTTTTAGTTACGTAAATGTCGGTAGATAGCATCAATAATAAATAGTTAAGTTATTTAGAATTATATACAACTTGTGGATTGTATTTTTTTTTGTAATGGGATTATATTTTAATTATATTATATTTTCAAGTTTAATTTAGCGCTGTATTGTACTGAGAAAACCAATATCTGTTTAAGTGTCGATATTTAAATGCCCCTATAATGTATGCAAATGGTTTGATTCTTTAATAAGTTTGAGTATTAAAATTTTGTAGAATTTGCTTACTAGTCCTTACTTATATTCCCATATCATAAAATTAATTAACAATTCTTTTAAGTTGCATTATTTCTGAACTAAACATTGTATATTATAATAAATTAATGACCACTTATCTAGGACACATTAATTATACACTGATTTGCTAGGAATAGTAAAATTACCTAATATAAGGGCCATTTCGGCGTAAAACAAAAACTTTGATGTATTTTTTGATCAATAAAATCGAAATTTTTAATATTTTTACATTTTATGTTTCTTACAAATTGATGTAAATATTTCGCTGTTTAGAGGTGGAATTATTGAGAAATTGATTTGCACGTTTCAAAATATTAAACTTGAAACCTAACCTTAGAGAAACCAAACATTTTTAGAAATTTACCATAATGTCAGTACCAATACAGCCTTAACCATGAAGAATCAGTAAATGTAAGGTTGAATAAATTGAAGCAATTAAGTATTTAAATATTAATAATCAGAATATGTTTACTGAGTTCTTTTCTAGTACGGCAGGTTTGTAAATTCTATTGTAAGTTGTGGAATTACAGGAGGATTAAATTAATAAATGTTTATATTATTAAGGAAGCCGAAAAATATTAATTCAGAATTAAATTTCAGGAATCTAAAGATGCTTGTGAAATAATATTTATTTAAAATATTAATTGTTGATTGTGTAGATTATTTATTTATTGATAGATTGACATAACAATTTTAGTAGAGGAAAAGCACATATGGAAGCATAATAAATGAACATCAACAAAAAAATACTTCCATTAGGCATAAAAACCTCAGATTTTTTCCAAAAAACAAATCCACTCCATGCTAATACCCCCCATGTTGAGCTCAAGCTCATTTGTTACGGAGGATACTGCAAGAAGTGAATGCTTACAAACTACATTCAAAAACAATATAAATAAATATAAAAATATTATTATACAAATGTATTGTCATTCAAGCGCGCCACGCTAAATAACTCGTTTTAAAAGATCTAAGCGACGCCGATCTCTTAATATCTAATGGAATAGAGTTCCAAAGAGAAATACCTCTAACAGAAAACGGAGTATTTAGAGACCTACACAAGTTTATAGGGGGAAGTAAACGTAAATTTGAAGAATAAGACCTACTGAACAACAACTTATTAAATAAATAGGGAGGTTGCTTTGTCCTGAGAAGCTTAAAAATAAAAAGACAAACGCGAACATCATAAAAATCAACTAAATTACAACCCAAAATCAAATTCAAAAAGGGCGAAATGTGATCATATTTCCTAATACTAAAAACGAAACGAGTACAAGCATTGAAACATTGAAAGCATTGAACTCTCCTGAAGCATACCAAACAAAACAGCATCCCCAAATAGAAAATGTGGAAGAAGGTGCGAGAGGAACATACGCTTTTTAAAATTACTATCAGAAAAACCAACAACTTTATACAAACATTAGTTGTTTCCAAAACCCGTTTTGCTAACCTTAATCAAATGATCACCCCAAGTTAGAGTTTTATTGAAAATTAACCCTAAATTTCTAACTGTATTAGTGAATGGAATTAAAGAATCACCGAGAAAAATTCCAGGGAAAGAGGAAGTATC
Organism: Nephrotoma guestfalica; assembly: GCA_963691935.1. Classification (NCBI taxonomy): domain Eukaryota; kingdom Metazoa; phylum Arthropoda; class Insecta; order Diptera; family Tipulidae; genus Nephrotoma; species Nephrotoma guestfalica. The sequence continues at coordinate 92,076,383 of OY829913.1, forward strand.
TATAGATTTTTTATAAATTATAATAGACTGAGACTTATTAGCATTAAGAGCGAGCCGGTTAGATAGTGACCAATTATAAATTCTTACCAAATCTTCATTAATAAGAGAAATATTAGAGTTAATGGAATCATTATCTAAGCGACTACTCCTATAAATTTGTACATCATCAGCAAAAATATGAAAAGAAGAATGGCGAATCGAACATGCAACTTCATTAATGTACATTGAGAATAGTAAAGGACGAAGAACCGACCCCTGAGGGACGCCAGTAGAGACAGGTAAGAAGTCAGAAAACGAATTGTCAAAAAAGACTGCCTGAAAGCGACCCGAAATATAGTCTAAAATTAATTTAGCAGCAGAGAGAGAAAAATTAAAGTTCGAAATAAGCTTATTAAACAAAATTTGGTGATTAATTGAATCGAACGCTTTCGAAAAATCCAACAAAGTAAGGCAAGTCATTTCTCTTTTACTCATACTACGACGAATATCATCACAGACATTCAGTAAAGCAGTGGTAGTACCGTGGAATCTTCTAAAACCCGATTGAAAAATACTAAGCAAATTAAAGCTATCAATATGAGATTGAATTTGGTTTTTTACTACCAATTCAAACGCCTTGGACAGAGAACTTAAAATACTAATAGGTCGGAAATGAGAAAACTCAGAAGGATTGCTAATTTTAGGAACCGGAATAATTTTACTCAACTTCCACTGAGCGGGATAAAACGAGGTCGAAAAAATATGTAACAAGTATCTTGATACATTAGGAAAAATACGCTTCACAAATTTTAAACTAACCATATCTAGACCAGTGGATTGCGATTTAACTTCCCAAATTGCAGAATGCAAATCATCAATTGATATACTTGCAAATGAAAAAGAATTTAGGGATTCTACGGATACTAAATCAATAATGGAAATATCATGGGTGGAACTAGAATTACTTAGGTAATGGTTAAAATCATTAGCTTTGAAACTTACCGAAGCACCCCATTTGCATCTACCAAGGCCCAAATTGCGAACGTTACGCCAAAATATCTTAGAGGGGCGGATCTAGCTTATCCTTGAAAAAATTTGGCTTAGCGATACGAATTACACTTACTACTCTATTTCGAGATTGCTTATAAGCTAGATAAGAAATAGAATTAGGACTCATTTTCCAAAGACGATATTTGGAAAAACGAACAGTAATAGCATTCGAAATCTCTTGCGTCATCCAAGGGGGAGATCTAGGTCTAAAATAAACAGTAGTGAAAGGAACGCAATTATTAAATACATAATTAATAGAGGAGTTAAAATAGTCAATTTGATTGGTAGAAGTACTAAGAGAAAAAATATCGTCCCAACGAATAGAGCCACAAATTGATGAAAGGTGAGATTCATCAATTTTCGAAAAATCCCTAAAGTTGAAACTTTTAGGTTTAGGACGAGAGTAATAATTAACAGAAAAAACAAGGAGATCGTGATGAGAACCAATACCAAGAGACAAACATTGAAAAAACAAATGGAATTATCAGCAGAAGCGACAACATGATCAATGAGAGAATAAGAACCACCACTTGCGGTTGCATAAGAGTATGTGGGCGCTTCAGTGTTATAAACTGAAAGATTAATGCTATTTAAAATATTTAAATAGCTACGAGAAAATAAAGTCTCTTGAGAAATATCAAAGTTAAAATCACCCGAAATGAAAACCTCATCATACCCACAGGAAAAATAACTAAAAAGACACTCAATGTCTAAAAGCGATTTTTTAAATAGAGCATACGACCTCTTGTTTTGTTTTAAGAGGATTATAAACTACACCGAAAAGAAATTTCCGCTTATTGACGAAGACATTTAGAAAAAGAAACTCAAAGGAAGAAACGAGCCTTTGAGAAATTGAGAGGGGTACCGATACAACATTACATTTAATATGCTCGTTAACATATAGGCATACTCCGCCATAATTAACTGGTGGATTAGCTCTATCACGCCTGAACAAATTATAACCACTAATGGCCAACGCGGAATCGGGAATATCGGACGATAGAAATGTTTCCGATAAGCAAATGACATCAATTGGGACCCCATTAAAAGTATGACGAAGTTCGTCAATATTTAAAATAAGACTCTGGACGTTTAAACTAACCACATTAAGTAAATTGAACCTAGTCCGAAGCATGGATTTAAGTAAAATGGAGGGCAAAGAAATACTTTCGGTGGACATCGCGAATCGTGGCGCACTTTAACAACAATACTTACATGAACAATTTTTAAATAAATAATTAAGTTCGCCTTCAAAAACCAGGTTAACTTCAAATATCAAATCTGAAACAAAACAAATAAAGCCAAATAATACCAGCAATATAAACGGTAATAGAGGACCGATACTTATCTAATTATAAACTCTTCAAACTATAGTCGAGCCCCAAAACCCCCAAAATATATATACAAAAAAATGTAAAGGAAAAAAAAAAAAATTTAATTTGCTGGCAGTCGCAAAAAACAAACACGCGCGATTAGGATGATGTTGCTATAGTTACTAACTAGCGGCTTTACGTAGGTGTCTGTAACCGAGCTGTTTCAATCAATCAATTTTGCTTAGGAAGTGGAAAAGTATTACTAAATTATATTTCAGAAAATTTCCAGATGTACGTGAAATAATAATATTTTTTCAGGTTGCTGATTTAGAGAAGCAATTGTTGAAGAACAATATCCTTCCTCTAGTAGATTAGAAGCACATTAGAATTGTGTTGTGCCGTCCCAAAAAAAAACTTCTTATTGTTATGTGTAAACAGGCTATAGGAATAGGCCCGGCATTATCCGGGACACTTATCCAGTACTTCGTTCTACAATCAACCAATCAAAAGAAATTCTCTTTTATGATAGTACTGCCACTTGCAGCAAGTAGCGTAAACACTTACTTTCCGCTGTCAAATTTCCGCTATCTTTTACAGCATTAGATAACGTACCGTTGACAATTGAGTTCGATTACTAAAATGATAAAGAAACGAAACGAATCTAAAGGTGGTTTCCCATTTGGTTGTGTCATTACAATATTTATCTAAACAATTTTTTTATTGCAGAATAAACTGTTCAAAGAAATAACACTTCACTTATTTGTACTTAATGTTGATGTGATGGGTAGTGGCGATGTTCGGTAAATACCACAATTTACCCATTTCGTTTTAATTTCAATATTAAATTTAATTATGTATATGTTTTATTTTATCACAATTACCTACTTTTAAATAGTTCTTGATAAATATTGCCAACTGCGTGATGAATATATAAATAAAATAAACAAAAAATTTATTAAAAAATAGTAATATAGTAAATAGCCCGCTGCCCTCTCTGGTTACTGATGAGTGCGACCTATTGTAAATGGTGTGTTAAACAAAAATATAGGTCTTAACCTATCCGAAAAATCTACTAAGCGATAATATCTAAACTTTAACTTTCACTTAAAGAACTTGTCGTTACTTGAATGTGAATGCCCAACAAAAAGTAGTGAGCTGCACTAAACAAACCGACACTAAACTAAATCCATCTAAAAATCAAATCAAATATCATATTTCCTTTCAAACAAAAAAAAAACTTGTAGATCAAGACAATAAGACCATAATTTATAATTGTGTATACATGGCGTACATTAGATAAATGGTTTATCTATGCATAATTGGTAGAAAGTTACTCGCATCTTGATGAAAACCGAAACACTATAAATTGTATATATTTAATACACAAAATCATAATTTGTTACTTAATTTCCATCTTATAATTATGTTATTGTAATATGCATGTACAGAAAGAAACGATTATTATGTATTTCTCACACAAAATCTGCACAGACAACCCAACAACGATGTTGTAAGCTTTTGTACAAGAAAATCGAAAAACTTGTTTAAGAAAATGCAGATAAATTGTGCAGCGCGTTATTGCATCTTATGTACGTGTCCGTATAAGATTGTTCATTACCACATAACAACCACAACAAAAAAAAAGTTTATGAATGAATTATATACTCGGGTATGTATATATGTATATATTATATAGATCCAATATACATACAACAATTTTTATTCATAAACCAAATCTGTACACGGCCGCGAGTCATCATCATCATCATCAGCGTTACCATTAAACATTTTATTTTCCTTTTGGTCACTTGAATGGAAAAAAACTTTATAATTACAAAAAATCATGAATGATCTACATACATGTACGTAGAGGTACTTGTACATGAATGAAATACAATTTTTGGTTTTGTATGCACACGAACAACAAAATGTTTAAAAAAAGCAATTCACACTCTTAAGGTATATACGTATCTGGTTTTTATTTAAGATACCCAAGTACCGTAATGGAATCTTAAGATGAAATTGTTTTTAAATTTATTTTTTTTTCCATTTTTTTGGGAAGAAAGGAAGTCATTAGAAAAGATTACATTCAATTTATTTGCCTCTATACACAGCGCATTCAAAGAAATCTTAATTTTCTTTTAAAGGGTTTAATCGATGTATACGAACCTTCCGGTGTTTAAGAATGTCTATATGATTTCATTACAATATAATGAAGAAATTGATCAACCGTACACAATTTATAAATTTTAAAGCGTACACGAATATTACGAGTTTGATAGCTTTATCGACGTGTGCTTTAAGTTTTGCAATGTTAATTTCGGTTTGTTGCCAATCAAGACAGTTTTTAACACGTTCGGTTAAAATTCAAAAAAAATATATTGCTAAATAATTTATTAACGGACTCGAATTACTGTAAATAATATGAAAATTGCATATTAGACAATTTTTTTTGAAATATTGTAACGAAACACACGAAAACAATAAACACACAAGGAAGATAAAATTGTGGCATGCACATTTTTTTTTTTGACATAAACATAAACACCGTGCAACGTAAAGTTGACTGTGACTCGGAGTGACGAATACAAATTTCGAATAGTTTTCAGAATACGTCATTTGAAAATCAGCAATATTTCAATCAGTTTTTTTTTTATTAAAACGTTGATCGTTTTTACGATTACATTTCAAGAACACAATTGATATAAATATAATCACCAATCAGCGTGAGGTGGAAGCATGAAATTCAGCAACTTTACCAGTAATTGTTTCCATTAAACGTTGTCGAATTTTTCAATTAAATTTCAATACTAAATAAAAAAAATCGAATAGTTTAAAAAAACGTCGTTTTGAAAATTAACGATATTGTTAGAAAGATTATGTATGACCAATGACATAATTACGAGTACAAGTAATCCCAATGCAATGTGAAGTTGGCTACGATGCAGTAGTTAAAACGTCATTTAAACTAAATTTCAAGAACATGGTCCAATGACATAAATTAAAAACGGAGGTGATGCTGATTGCAACTGTGAATATAAAAATCTAATAGTTTTAAGAAAACATAATTTTCAAAATGAACAATTTTTCACTGAGCTTTTTATTAAAACTTCAAACTTCCTGGCCCTAAAGTATACTGTTTTATCAAAATTTATTTTACAATATTTGGCGAATTAAAAATTCTCATAGCTCGTTACCAATGAAAGAAGGAGGACGGTTTCATTTAGATTATTGGAGATATCAATATTTGCTTTTTCTAACAATATTCCACATAACGGAGAACTCTCCATAAAGTACGTGAATATCGTTATTTTCAAAGGTTCAGCTAAATAATAAATTAGAGGGAGTTGTTGTAAAAATACGAAGGCGGATTGAAAATGGAACTACCTAGCGCTAGATGGCAGCACAAACACAAAAATTTTTGTAGAAATTGCGATCTGTCAAACGTCAGCTGTTAAAATTTCACCCAAATTCATCGATTAGTTTATTTGTTGTAGTCGTTTGAAGTAAGCAACTTTTGTGTTTCTTGAAAAATGGAAAAAAACGAATTTCGTGCAGTGATTAAACACTATTATTTGAAAGGGAAAACGGCGAGAGAAACAAAAGAAAAGCTCGATAAACATTACGGTGAGTCTGCTCCGTCAGATTACATGGTAAAGTATTGGATTGCTGAATTTAAACGCGGCCGAAGAAGCACTGCAATAATACCATCAACAGGAAGGCCAAAAGAGGTGGTTACTGAAGATAATATCAAGAACATCCTCGATATCGTTATGAATGATCGCCGAGTCAAGTTGTGTGAGATTGTTGAAATGGTAAACTTATCATATGAACGTGTGTTCAACATTTTGCATGAACATTTGCATATAAACTAAGGAAAAAGCTATCGGCAAGATGGGTGCCGCGTTTGCTCAGTGTCGAACAAAAACGAGTTCGACAGACCACTTCACACAGCATTAGATACGATGCTAAAATTACGTGAAATACACTTCGAATTGGTTGATCATCCACCTTATAGTCCAGATTTAGCTCCTAGTGACTTTTTCCAGTTTCCAAACTTGAAAAAATGGCTCGCAGGACAAAGATTCATCTCAGACGAAGAAGTGATTATCGAAACAAGGGCGTATTTTGAGGGGTTCCCGAAATCGTATTATTCAGATGGTATAAAAAAGTTGGAATATCGTCTTACTAAGTGTGTCGAACTAAATGGAGACTATGTTGAGAAATAAATGGTTTTTGGCAAAAACAATTTTGTTTTCCTACTTAGGTAGCTTCATTTTCAATCCGCCCTCGTATTACATTGTAAAATTGGCAAGAAAGTGAGAAATTGCAATCTTCACCAAATCTCTTAACAAATCATAAAATCATAAACCGATCGAATTTTATTAAAAGCGAACGATACGTTATACACAGGTTCAGTTTTCCCAAAGTTACTCTTACCTAAAGGTAGCTTAAGAACGAAGTCAACCCTAGAACGCACTCTGCGAGATGGAACATAAATAGTAGCAATTGAAGACTATCCATACAATCCATTTTAGACGCAAGAAAATCGCTAACAAAAGAAGCCCACGCTAAAATTCTACGAAAATACATCTTCCTCTATATATGGAAGAAATATTCCTTCAAAACGAAGGAAGATTTCTGTCCCTCGGTAATATACGAAGGGCATACTTTTAAAATTGTGTTTGTACAGTTTTAATTAAATCCGAAGATTCCTAATAATACGGGTCTCAAATAACAACAACATACTCGAAGAGCGATCGAACAAACGAGACAAATAATGATTTAATCACATAAAAAACACAAAAATACATGGAGGACCTCTTACGAAATCCCAACATAGCGTACGCCTTTGAAACGCAACTCCGTATACGAATGAGGAAAGAAAAGTTACTTGTAAAACCTACGCGATCGGGAAAATACCATTGTTTTGCCCTTTTGAAAATTTAATATCATTTTAAGTGATGCACATCACATAACAACTAAATATAAATCCGGTTGGAAGTCTCCCGCATCTGTTACATTCGAAAAGGTTTTAAAAGGTTTCCGCTTACGTAACTAAACTAACCATAAAATTTATGAACATGAATAAAAGAGGGCCCCAATAGCTACATTGAGGAACACGTCACATTAATACATTCAAAACTTGAAATAACCAATCCTGACAACTGAATTCTGGAGTCTAAGTATGACTTGAACAGTAACTTACTACAATCCAGTGATCCCAATTTCCCAACTAGTAATTCATAATCCAATTTATTAAACATCTTACTAAAATTCATGTATACAATTTGTAATAGCTGGTGTGCCCGGAACCAGTGTTGCTTAGGCGAGAGAACCATTCAAGAATAGAAAAAATATTATGTTTGACTAATTTTTCAAAAAGTTTGGCTTGATTACCATCAGGAAGTAATCAATTTCGAGACTTCTATTAAATATACTAGTAATTGGAAGAGCAATGGGCTGTCATTTGAAGAACCAAATGAGCGATAGAATCAGTGCTTGCAAGAAAGATTTGCACTCGAGCTATTCTTCGAGATCGGTTGAATAAATTGCTCAGATAAACACTTTCAAAATAGACGGCGAGCAAATTACAAGTATCTTGCAGATTTCCATTGTTAACCTCCAGAAACATCGTTGATGGATGCCCCATAGTGTTTCTCTTATAATCCACTAACTTCCAAAAGCTATGGGTTTTGTTCTACGGTTCGTTAACTGTTTGTTATGCCAAGGTTCTTTTGTCCGGCTAAACGAGAAACAAATTTCGGAATAAATTTATCGATTTCCATACTTAAAACATGATAAAATTCATGTAACATCACCTGTATGTCAACACTCGTCCCAACTAAAGTCCAGTTATGACTGTCAAGGAATGTGTTAAAGGAATCGTCATCCCCAAGCTTAAAGTTAAAACACTCTACAAAGATATCATTCCTAAAACCAAAGTTTCAGTAATTTACCTCCATTTCCGAGCGATAGATAAAGAATTCAACTATGATTATACATCGGAAAAAAATTTCTCTCAGGCGACAAATGGAAAAAATGCATGAGAAACAAACAAAATGAGATAAATGGCGTAGATATGGTGAATGATGATTGGTATCTAACCAACTCTGAAGCTGATAAGAAAGCTCTAATCCGAAACGATCAATTCCCCAGCTTATGCTTTTGTATAAAGTATAAACCATTTAATCTAGCGAATTATAAATGTAATCCTCTAAACGTTCTTAACCAGATTTCGTTTTAATCAGACTGTCGTCGTCGATGATAAAGTAAGTGGAGCGCTTGCTCTGTAATTCGGGGGTCCCGAGCTAAATCCCTGCTGCTGACAAATATATACGATTGGACGTTTTTAATGTTATGTATCTCAAGTCATAGTTGTCGGCTTTTCTCCATAAATAAATAGATTTTTTAATATAATACTTTTTTGGTTTTACACAACTTACTAATTGTTAACTGAAGCAATTTGTTTGTTATGGCATAACAATATACGGGTGGGCCTAATAAATTTTGTTTTTGAACTAGCGATTTTTTTGAGTATGGTAAGGGTTATGTGAACTTGAAGAAGATGCCGATTTTGGCAAAAATATCATCTTTTCGGATGAGGCGCCGTTCCATCTTGGCGGCTATGTAAACAAGCAGAATTATCCATTTGGGGCACGAAGGACCCGCACGTGATAGTTTTGTAAAGAAGCCGATTAACGAGTAAATGTTTGGTGCGGATTTTGGTCCGGTGGCATCGTTGGGCCATTTTTATTTGAAAATGAGCAAGGAGTCGCCGTTACTGTCAATGGTGAGCGCTACTGCGCCATAATAAATGATTTTTTGTTCCCGGCACTTGAAGAGGAATACATAGGCAACATTTGGTTTCAACAAGACGACGCTCCGTGCCACACAGCACACGTTTCAATTGATCTTTTGCGCACTGTCTTCGAAGATCGAACTATCAGTCGAAATGCTGATGTGATTTGGCCGCCTCGGAGCTGTGATTTGACACCGTTGGACTATTATCTTTGGGGTGCCGTCAAAGGTAAGTGTTACGCCGATAAACCAACAACGATTGACGCTCTCAAGAACAATATTCGCATTGCCATTGAAGACATAATGCCGCATACCATCGAAAATGTGCTCAAAAATTGGACCGACCGTATGGGTACGTCAAAGCCAGCCGAGGCAGTCATATGAATGAAATAGTATTCCATAATTAATGGGAAGGATTGTTCTTTACAATGAAAAAATAAATTTTAAAAAAATATTATTTGGCCCACCCTATTAAAAACCTCTCAATGTGAGCTTCCAAAATAGGTAATTTTATCAGTACCGATAGAGAAAAATAACTAACAGGTGATCGAGTTTTAAATACGTGGACAATGTCTTAGCATAGCTTAGGTGTTGGTGGTTAGCATAGCTGTCTAAATGATGAATATAAATACAAACTGGTTGTTGCGTACTCATTAAAGTTATTCTTTGCTGCCAATGAAGCGTAGAATAGACTTGATGTCTATGCAAATGATAATCGTTAGGTCATTTAGCAGTGGAGCTCCCAGAAATTGTGTTCTATTTAGTTTTAGGATTGCGGTTTAGATCCAATTGGAGTCTAAGGTCCTCCTGAGCTTCTATTAGTGTTTCCAAAATTTTAAGAGGTCTCCAGGTGTTGGTTTTGGAGCCATTTAGTTCATGAACACCTTTTACATAAAGTCGGTTTTGTAGAGATCGTTCATCCACAATGGAGGAAGATACCCGTAACATCGTTTTATAAAAGTTATTTTATCTACCAAAACCGTGCCTGAATTCTGAGTGTTTTGGTACCGGGTCAACATAACTTATGTATGGCACAATAAATTGTTACGAATTCTACTTTACACAGTTATAATACTCAGTGGTCGAGTGGTTATGATATACACCAAAATGGAATGGCAGGAAAGTGCTGCTGAATCGTGGGGTGTCGGCAGAAGTCAATAGAAAAGAGCTATTGTCGAGGTTGCAAAATGTTAACGTCACCGGCTCCAGAATCATTAGGAATGAGACGTTTGTTGCATCATATGAAAATCAAAATGTTCAGGCTACCGTAAAGCGGTTAAAAAGTGAAGGAAGCTGATCGGTGTGTAAAACAAACGGAATAATTTCTGTTCAAACGTTTACTGTCGAGCAAACGAAACCAGTGTTTATATGGGAGACATGATGAATACGCTACTCTTTCTGGTGGAGAGATTATACGCTAAATTTACCCAATTGGGTAAGCAAAGTGCTAAACTAGTACAAAAGAAGTCAGTTTTGGAGGACCAAAATCATTAGTTTGCCCTACTGGGAAAACAACAGAACATGCAAAACGAGAAACTGGATCGACTTATACGGGTCCAAGAGAACCAAACACAGAACTGTGTTTATGTCTCTTGCCGTGAAAGTACAAAAAGTTGAAAACCGATGCAACGACCAAGTTGAAGAGTTCGAGTTAAAAATTAGCAGGACGTTGAAAGTAAAATTAATGTCTCAAAACTAATGAAGAAAATCACAGATTGCAGTGAAAGTTTTTGCCGAGCACTCGAGTGAAGTTTTGAAACCCCAGAGTTAGACCTGGAATTAGACGCCGAAACAGGAAGTCTATTCACTGAATCAATACCGATGGGAAGATTTAATTCCGGCGACGTTGCAGTGGTAGCTAAGAGCTTGTATAGCGAAGGGTGCAAAGACTGGGAAACATCGTCAAACAGAATGGGTCAAACAGAATTACAGTAGTCATTTGCAGAGCGGAGTGACATTAAAAGTTTAAGGAAGTGCTTCAAATGCGAGACATGCGAACTGCATTCAAAATATTCAAAATATTTATTTATAATTTGTGAAATAATATTTCTTTGGAATATTAATTATTGATTGTGCAGATTAGAATTGTGTTGTCATTGTGTTACTAACTGTCGACTTTATCTAGATGTCTGTAACCGGGCCGATTCAATCACACAATTTTGTTTAGGAAGCCGAAAATTATTAATGCAGAATTAAATTTAGGGAAAATTTCCAGATGTACGTGAAATAATAATATTTTTTCAGGTTGCTGATTTAGAGAAGCAATTGTTGAAAACCAATACCATCGTTATTACGCCTTTATCCTTCTTCTAGTAGATTAGAAGTAGATTAGAATTATGTTGTGCCGTACGATCGCTAGGTGTCTGAAACCGGGATGTTCTGTCCCAAAAAAAACCTTTCCTATCCTTCCTATTGTTATGTGTAAACAGGCTGTAGGAATAGGCCAGGCGATATCCGGGACACTTGTCCAGTACTTGATCCTACAGTCCAATCAATCAATCAACATTTATTTTTCAATATAATCTCCTTTAACTTGATGCATTGAACTAACAATTCAACCGCGAAAAAAACAATTGTTAAGAAGCTTCAACAAAAGCCTCGAGTAATTACTTCGGATTTGTAACGACCTCGGACTCTGTGGGATCAGCTTAAACTGCCCGGAGAACCTCCCCCAACTCTTCGGCCAGGCATCTCAGTCAAAGCTCTATGTGTTTGCACTACAAGAAACTGGGCTAATCGGCAACATCATCGTCAATCACAGTCGCCACGCTGTCGTCAAGCAACAACTTCGATAGACGAAGGTAAAATCTGAATATGATAGACACTTTTTAAACAAAAATTGTGTTTTAAACAAAATTTCACAACACAGTGTACAGATTGTTTTGGGTGTGGTCAAGCTAGCCCTTCTATATAATCTGGTTGAAGCCAACACATACTACCCACATAATCGTATCCACAAAGGCACATAGATACTGAACGGCCGAGTTACGGTAAATCAAATCGACCACATACTCGTTTCCGAAATGCATTTTTCTAGCATCAAGAATATTAAGGCCAAACGCGGCGTCAATAACTTCTAATAGTCTTCGTCCGAATAACCGATCCCAACGAATCTCACGTTAGGATCCCGAAGGATTAAACAACCAAGTCACGAAGGCCAACTTCAAACAGAAGCATATCAGAAATCCCGAACAGGCAATCCCCATTCTGTGGAAGAACAGTGAAACATAATAAAATTGGTGATAACTACTGCTTCAACGGCTAGTTAAATCTAGTTAAAAATACATCAAAACCTAGAAACACGAGGCTGGATGAAAATTTCCCCTCTCTCAATCAACAAGGCAATCACAAAACGACTATGGCCGAAGGGTATATTGAGCGCATTTTGGGCGACAATCAATGCGGGTTTCTTCCAAGCAGATCAACAACCGATCAAACTTATTTTCTCTTAGGATTGTATTAAAAAAGTGCTACGAAAAGGACATCTCTTAGACGAGGTGTCTAACGGGATCCCTTAGATGCTTAGATAGCATCCAGAAGAACACATCTTATCTTAATACGATCTTACGAAAAACCGCAGAGTCATATCCAAAATGAAAAACAATAAGAAATCTCGTGAGGATGGGATCTCTAATTTTAGATCTTAGTTCGCAGAGAGAATCCCAGGCGAGTAGAAAATATCACTATTTTGTCCACTGAATAAAATGGTAGACCGGCTGAATTATACCAATTATCGCAAACTAGCTTTACTCAATATCGGCTACAAGGTTTTGGTATCCGTAGTTGCTGATAAGTGATCAATTTCTTGCGAGCGCATTTTGAGCTACTACCAATGCGGGTTTCTTCCAAGCAGATCAACAACCGATCAAATTTGATTTTCTGAGGATTGTGTTAGAAAGGTACTACGAAAAGGACATAACGGCGGGCATTTTCTATGACATGCACCCAGAGAAACACATTATAGAGTGTCTTCTCACATTTGGGGCTTCCTTCAAAATTGATAACCACGAGCAAAATATTAATGAACGACTCTAAAAGCAAGGGATGATAGTTGAAGATCAAACTCTCGGAGGTTTTCGAAATAACATAAGAAGTGCAGGAAGAGAACCCAATAGTCCGAAATCTAATCAACCTTTCATTAGAATATGTCATTCACCAGCTCAACATAGCGTAGCGCAGTTGTTTATATAATTAATCAAGCCAATTATTAGCTTACAAGGACGACATATGCTGCTTGGGTCGTAACATCGCGTCTCTCAAAGAAATTCTTGTCGTTCGAGTTATCTGGAAGAGCATTCGTGAGGAGGTCAATTCCGTTCACGGAATGTAGCGTCAACAAGCAAGACGAGAAAATCATTGGAAGCAAATGGCTTGTAAATGAGCCTTATCCCCATCGTGTATGGTAATGGCCTTGCGGATGCGTTTTACTGCTAGTCTTATGAAGGATATGCCACATTTGTGATATCTATTGGCCTAGATGCGCTGAGATACATTTGTCAAAACATGAAGAGGTTTTATTTATTTTGGAGTTTATTATAGCAATATTGAATTTTTATTGATCTACCACATACTTAGTTTGAAAATTAGAAGATCAAACTTTTGAGATCCTGAGCAAAATTTCGGGCTGAAAGGTTTATTTTTTAATTAAGCGGGGACGCAAACATTTTTATTAAAAAGTTTTTCTCGGGATGGTTTTCGGGCCAACTTCACATACGTAATTTAATGATGTAAGTATTTGTTGTACCAACTAGCGATTTAGTTCTTCCATAATCGAGAAGTAAATTATTAAATCTCACAATATTCGTATTTGAAACAGCAACAAGTTGCTCTGTAGAAACAAATACGGAGTTGTTGTTTTAAATGTTGTTACAATTACACAGCAACTTTGATGTTTTTGATTTAAAAAGACCCATTGTTGGGCATGAAATAAATATTAAAATATTTTCTGAGCATTCAGACCAAAACTGGGCATTATGGTCATTGATTTATGTCATTAAACTCCGAGATTAATTTTAAAATGTTGATGTTAAAATCTCCCAGTAAAACTAAGTTCTTAGAACCAATTTGATCAAATAATTAAAAAATTCTACAATAAAATCAGTAAATGTCAACAACGTAAAATACGTTCAAAATTTGTAACTAGCGATTTAAAAATTGAGCAAAATGAACAAAAATTGAACCACCATTTTTTACGAAGACTCCGAAGCATTCCACCCCGAGCCTGATTACCATGAAATTCAATTAGCTTCTTATACAATTACTAATTATAATTTCAATGCTACATCTCAAATTCAAAAACTCTTTCGCAGCCGCGCAATAATAACTCCCTTTGCGTCATTTGAATAAATTTGCATTACATTTCTATATAAAACAATTCACAAAATGGGTTCATTATACGTTTTTGTTTGTGTTCGTCGCTTGACTGCCTAAATTTATAATCTATGTCACTCTGTCTCTCGTGTACAACATTGTACGTACAATATTTATCATTATTATCTTGCTTGAGTAATTTGTCCCGGATTTCAATACCGTTGAGATCGCCTGCCTGCCTGGCCAAATTATTGTATATATGGTAGGTGCGCTCCTTCGAGGTAAAAATTATAGTCCGTATGTAGGAGCATAAAATTTATAATTTTTCAAAGGGCTTACAAAATAGTTATGCATACTTCCAAAACAAAGAGAACAAAGTAAGTAACATTAAATTAATCACTGAACCTTATCGAACCTTACATACACATAAATCATATACATGCACATTATTTTACATATACGTATACATCATAATTTAATCGAATTTCTATAAATCTCCGCGTGTACTACTAAGTATAAATTATAAAATGGTTAGAAGCAAAAATATAATTTAATCTTAATTTAATTAAATATAATTGATAAATCATGATTTTGATTGCGGTTTTTTCACGACTCTATAAAACACAATTTTCAGCTATACAATCTGAAATAATTTTTATAAGAAAGAAACGTAATTAAAGATAGATTAACCTTAGATGGAACGGTGTACGTACTCGGTCAACACGACAAAACTAAAAATGTTAAATTTGAGGAAGCAACGAGTTTTTTACACACTTGTGTCTCAAAATAAGGTAATTAAATTACCTTATGGGCCATTAATGGTAGAATTCTAGGGAAACTCATATCTAATAATCTGTATAAAGGTAAGGTACCCCTGTCATGTACTTCAAAACAATATACCATAAAGGGATTTTATAAATACGATATACGTCTTAAGAGGGTACATAACGTAAATGTAAAGTGTATTGTTTACCATCGAGAGACAGGAAAACCATAAAAATATGTAGAGAGGTATTCCTCAAATTCGTATACCTATCAAAATTCCTTTAAGTTAATGTTCATCTGATTTAAGTAATAAGCGCACTTTGTATTTAAAATTTTATATTTTAATTACAGTTTTATGTAATTACTAATGTTATACACAGAGGAACGAAGCTTACATAAAAATAGATTACATCTATGCATGATTTACAAATTTAAGTTTAATTGGATATCCAATACGATTGTGTCTTTATATAATTAAGATATGGTCTCTTGTATTTGTGTTTCGTACGTATATTTAAAATATATAAGAACTGAAATTATAAACTAAGCATAAATAAATCGATATGATATGGTAAATCGGAGTATATAGTTTTATACCTTAAATTGGATATAAGAATGTTTGCTCGCGGTTGTTTGGAAATGAGAAAACCCACGCTTGAAAAAGATGAATTATTATACATACGAATGTTTTTTATGCGGTCCAATTTGGAATAGTAAATTAAAATTTGTTTGGTTTTCAGAATCCAACGTACCTATATAAAAGAATATTTTGCACTCCAAGTCTAATGTTCTACAAAGGTGATTCACCTGCTTCTTTATTTTTTTTTACTTTCAGTACATTAATTTGTTCGGCTAAAATTTATACAAAACAAAATCATGAATCAGCGAAATGAGTTATTGCGAGATATTTAAATCGTCCTCCACTCCCCTACTATTGTATTGTGATTCATTCAGTGGCGTAACCCCATGTGGATGGCATGGCACGGTTTTCGAACTATTTCATTTTAACTTTGACTTTCCCGTAATTAGCTAACATTAACAACATGCTGAAATAATTCTTTACAGTTTTTACGTAAACAAAGTAAAATTCCGCATAAAAATTGGAAATAATGTAGACAAAGCCGAAATTCACTGGAAATTGGGAAACCGTCAAAACGCAAAATTTGCGAAATAAATTGTTGAAGAAAAATTGTTGTTCGTCCAAAATTTTAAAAACGATATACCACATGATCATATGTATAAAGAAATGTGTCTGTAATCAGTGCGACAATGATAATTTGGAGTACTAATATGAACTAAACTAGTGACATTCCTCAAGAGGTTTTCATTGATATGTCACAATTAAAAATTCTATAATAATCCATGATTAACTACTGTGGATTTGTGAACTGCAGCGTTAATAACAAAATTGTTGCCTGCGTAACAACGGCAATTTTGAATACTAGAGTGTGTAAAAAATTACGGCATTATTCAAGACCTTTTGAATGAAATACGACAAGTATATACTATGTGATAATTGAATGATTAGCTACCAGCGCCAAAACGGTGGATTTGTGTACTAAAGCGCAGAATACAAAAGTGTTGTGTTTTTCAAGGCTTTTGAACTGATATGCCTCATGATTACTTATATGGGGATAACAAAAGTTGTAACTGCTTGCACCGCCATAACGGTAGTTTTGAGTACTAAGGTGTTTCAACAAAATGTACGGAATTTTTCACGAGATTTACAACTATATACGACAAGCAAATATTCTATAATAAACGAAAAAAAATTTCCTACCAGCGCCAAAACGATAGATTTAAGAACTAAAATTTTATTGAAAATGTTCCCTGATACGATATACTACACGAGTATATGAAAAATGTAAAGTAATGGTATGGTGGTAATGCATGGTATTTTTGGGTGCTTTCCTATGGCAAGTACCCGACCCCCTTGAGATAGAGATCCCAAAAGCTTTTCAATTCAATAAATTAAAAATTAACGAAAACTGGCGAAAAAATAGAATCATGCAGCAATGACCCCCTGTCGAAATGTTATAGTATTATAGGCATGGAGGTATGCAATGTGCAGATAGTTCTACAAATATTGGACCTATAGCCGTATGTCCTCGAATTGGCTGGCAACGGCGTAAAAGTATTGTCGGGAAAAGCGAACCACGAAAGAGTTGGGAGAGCCGCGACCCCAGAACTGATTGCAAAGATAATAAAAAAAAATCGTTTTTATGTAATTAGCTAACATTAACAACATTCTGAAATAATTCTTTACAGTTTTTACGTATCCAATAGTAAAATTCAGTAAACAATTGGAAATAATGTAGACAAACCCGAAAAATTCACTCGAAACTAGGAAACATCGCAAATTGATTTTGAAAACGAGGCCTGTTTTAACAGTTTTTCATGATTCCAGCGTCACACTGGTAGTTTTGACTACTAATGTACTTCAACTTATTTTGTGACATTCTTCGCTAAAGCTGAATTTGTGAAAGAAATTGTTGAAAAACGATAAACCACATGCTGATATCAGGATGTGCATGTAATCAGCGCCACCATGGTAATTTGGAGTACTAATATGAACTAAACTTGTGCCATTCCTCAAGAGCTTTACATTGACATGTCTTATATATTCTATAATAAATCAATAATTAGGTACCAGAGAATCATATAAGCCGTTTTTGAGATATCATCGATACAGATCTCTATCCATCCAGACATCCAGACGGAGGGACAAACTTTTCACATTGGCCTGTAAGACCAAAACGGAGTTCAAAATGACTTTTCTCGACGTTTTGAAGGTACCTGAACCCAAAAATGTAAAACAAAGTGTGTCCCTCTGTCTACATGGATGGATCTTCTTCTTCTAAATCCCACGAAAATACTACGATTTTGATTTACATTTTGCTCATATATTCGGTAGTACATCGTTTGAAAGGTTTTGGATCAGACAACAATTTCGATAAAACTTTGGTTCATAAATCGACCGCTGTGGCGGTGGTAGCTAATTTTTTATTTATTATAGAATATATACTTGTCGTATATCGTTGAAAAGTTCTTGAAGAATGCCATACATTTTTCTAAAATGCTTAGTACTCATAACTACTGTTGTGGCGCTGGAATCAGCTATAACTTTTTTGTTGGCATATAATCATGTGACATATCATTCCAAAGGTCTTGGAAAAGCAACAATTTGGTTATTAGTGATTTAGTTAATAAATTCGCCGTTTTGGCGCTGGTAGCCAATTTATGATTTCGTATGCAATATATAAGTATGACATGTCAATAGAAAGATGTTGAAGAATGTTACAAATTTGGTTGAAGCATACTACTACTCCAAATTATCATTGTGGTGCTGACAACAGATAATTTTTTATCATTCTGTATCGCGTATCTAAATTTTCACCAATTTACAGGAGATTCGTTCTATTTAATTAAAAGTACATAGTATTAAATGTGCACGTTGAGAAATATTGAAAACTTATTTCAAAAGTGAACCGAAACAGTGCAAAATTTAAAAAAAAATATCGGTCAAAATGAAGCACAAACCGCGAATGCTATATGGAAAATTGCGAATAAAGTCCGTGAGACGGTCATTCTAGAGAACAGAAGCGGTCCTCGTGATCGTATAGAGTGTACAACTGAGAAGATCTCTACAGCAGCCGAAAGCGCACGACTCAATCCAGGAACAACAACTCGCCATAGATCGCAGAAGCTTAACATTAGCTGTATCAACCTGAGAAGAATTATGCATAAAGGTGTCAGATTGTTTGCTTATAAGGTTCAATTGATTCAGGAATTGGAGATTGACGACCGAAGACTATCGATATCACCTCTCAGTTCGGGAGTTACAGCACCTCCAAATTTACGACGAATTTGCTCGAAAATCATATTTTCAAGCGAGGTTCATTTCCATCTCGGCGACTATGAAAATAAGCAAAATTGCCGAATTTGGGGTTCAAAACATTCATACGTAATCGTAGAGAAGCCAATGCATCCTCATCGAGTAACAGTTTGATGTGGTTTATGGAGAGGCGGCATCTATAGCCCATTTTTCCTTGAAAATAATGCTGGCAACATAATATACTCAGCGGAGAGCTAGCCGGGCAACCGCTTGAATGATTTGGAAGGTTTGTTCTTGCCAATAAAACAGTAACATTTTGAAAAATAATTATTTGAGATTATTTTATTCCGTTTTTATAAAATGCCGCTAAATGGCCAACTTCTTATAAGGCATATACTCTTAAGGGGGCTGATGTTTCTAGCCCGAAACGGTTAATTTAGTCAAATAACTGATTTTAACATTTTTCGGTATTTTTTCAGTAAGTTCAATAGCAAGATATGCTCAATTGGGGGGAGGGGGCGAATTCCTAGATTCATACCTCCTCGCGGTGCTCTCTGGGTAACTCTAAATTAATCAGGCTGTGTAGCGCTCCAAAACCAATACAAAATTAGCGTCTGTTCTCGGGCGTTTGTCTTGTATCAGGCGGCTCGCTGTATAAGTGTGATCAAGGTGGCACGGATACCTGGAGATTCTCACCAGTACGTGACCCACGCACGTGAAAAGCAGGTTGAGCGGCAAGCCAACAACCTTCTCTCATAAAAACAATTGGATTGTGAACTCTAGTCAGGGGTCACGTATTGCCGTATCGGATTCGTCACGAGCTGGACTTCGGAAGTTGTACATGGAAAACGATTTGGGAATGGGAACATGGAGCGTGCTTGGCCTCTGGAGGCCTGCAGATCTCCAGAACCTTTCGAACCAAGCATTGATCCGTGCTGAGGGAGGTCATCAATAGCATGCCGCACTACGACATTGAAATCATCGTGAGCGACTTTAATGCGAAGATCGGTGGGAGTGCAAAGGGTACATCGCACATCGATCATAACACCCTGCACCTAACTAGTAACAACAACGGCCGACACATCATCGACCTGGTACAAATGTACAACTTATAGTTGTATCAAGTACGTTTTTCCCACATAAGAGAATCCACAAAGTAACGTCGATCATGTCATGATGTCTAAGAAGTGCTCCACCAGCATATCCAACGTTAGATCTTGGAGAAGTGCCGACATGGACAGCGATCATGTGCTTGTCATATTCAAATATAAGAGCAAACTGTCATCTACGTTCAATAGTCAAGCACAGGGGACCGTTCGATGGAATGTGGACGCTTTGATGGATCAAGCGTCGCACAGTGCCGGTCAGCTGGCGCTAGCTGTTTGGACCGGCGCAGTGACAGCGGGGAGGCTCCTTCTAGTATCCGGGAGCAGTAGCGCGCCGGATCTCTGAGGCCCCGGGATGATTGGTTTGGAGATCAATACCTGTTTTCACTGGTATTTAATGATCTACTAATTTCAGGAAATTTTTGAGCTGCAGGTTCAGATAATAATGGATTTCTATATTGGTTAGGAGGCTAAGGGGTGTTAAGTGCTGCTTTTTCTTTACCTAAGATATGTAGAGGCATGACATGAAAGAGAATCTCCAGTGCTTGAGTTGTTGTGCTTCTATGAATCTCACTAATACACAAGGCAGCTGTTTTCTGTACTTTCACCGAGCATTTTAGGTTGGCCATATGTAAGCTGGCCACTAAACAGTAACCTCATATGATAACAGCGGCATAATAGTATAAAAAAATATACGGCGGGCCTCAAACCCAATCTATTTTCAATAGGAGTAAAGCAATATTGTAACTTTCATTACTCTCTCTAATTTATAAGATTTACAGATTTCCTTAGTTTGCTGTCCAGAATGAAACCCAGACACACCCAGACAAGCTTTAGCAGTGAATGTCAATCAAGTAACACTTAAGCTATGGGGGTAGATCCCAGGAAGTTTGGAATTCCAAGAAAAAAAGGACTAACTCAGTTTTATGTGGAATCACTGGAGAGAATCCAAAGCGCACTTTGTATGCGTTCGTTTGAGGTACAAGGATATTTACCTAAGACACCAACCATAAAATCGTCCACATAGGCAACCACGTCAAAGCCGCGCTATTCCAAGTTTAGCAAAGAAGGCTGGCATCCCACCGTGTGATGTGCCCTACTCACAAATCTGCAAATTGGCCCTGCTTTTTAGCGTCTACTCAGCCACTGAGTAACTCTTCCACTCACAGAGAGTGTCCGCGTGATCGCCTTTGGTCTGACGATGTTAAAAGCCCCTCTCTATATCCATAAATATTATTATGGATTATTTTTGATGTTGAAGGGACTTTTTGATAGAAGTAATAAGGGAGTAGAGAGAAATTTTCTCAGGTTTACCCTTGCAGTATGCATGCTGGAATTTCGATAGCCTTATTCGAACTGCTAATGTGAGACCCTACTCGTCTTTTCAAAAATATAAATACTGTATTTTTCATTTCATTTACTAGGAATGTGTTAAATTGTTAGGCTGCCATTGAAATAACTTCAGTCAGGGAGAGGTTAAGTCAGTCGTTTGTTGGACATCCGTCAGTATAATGCCATCGAGTCCTGCCGACTTATAAGGAGTAAAGGAATTTATAGCCTACACGATTTTTCTC
The DNA here is from genome assembly GCA_963691935.1 of Nephrotoma guestfalica. Taxonomy (NCBI): domain Eukaryota; kingdom Metazoa; phylum Arthropoda; class Insecta; order Diptera; family Tipulidae; genus Nephrotoma; species Nephrotoma guestfalica. The sequence goes on from OY829913.1 coordinate 92,098,116, forward strand.
CTACTTATTGTATAATCTGACTAACAATGCCTGCGACATTTTTGTGCCTAGATCTTTGTGGTGTAAATACAGAGCTACCTGGAAAGTGAGTTTAACATTGTCGCTCCCGGGATTCTCCACTATAGAGCCTCCTGCATTTTTATGATTGGAAATCTTTTTCTACCACCACGGTGGCCCAAGTTTACTCAGAGATCTATTAGAAGGACACACACTCAATATGGGCATATTAAAGGTATCGGATAGCTGGTCCACTAGGACAACAAGCGGTTTTTTGAATCGAGCTGCAGGTTCAGCTAATAATGGATTTCTATATTGAGTGCTTAGGGGTGTTAATTTGGAGTTAAAAGGCAATTGTTGAGGACCAATGCCATTCGAAAACATTAATCCTAATTAATCTCTATCCTTTCTGCCAGTAGATTGATCGCTGGGTGTCTGAAACCTTTATAATGGCAACTTAATTAATTAATTTTTAGGATACTGATTGTTGATTATCTGACTGCCTTACATTATATTTCCATCTAACAATTTACTAAATTGATTACTTAGGTATCTGTAATCGGGTCAAGTCTATCATATTTAAAAACCTTTCCTATTCCTCCATCTTGTTATATGTAAAAGAGTGTACGGTAGGCCCGACGTATCCGGGATCCCTGCTTAGTCTTGGTTGTACATTCTAATGAAAAATAGCAAGATATGCCTAATTCACTTATTTGTCGATAAATAATTTTACTAAACCTCAATAATTGCATAAGCTACCCGATTGGTTGTAGCATTTTATTTATGCAACCGACAGTATCGATTTCACAAGCAAGTGAATTGGATGGTACTGAAAAGCGGGTGCTAAAGATTATGTTCTTTAAGAAAACAATTACAAACTTACATCAACTGATTCCGCTTTCGGTAAACTGGAAAAATTACCTAAGTTTAGAGATGGTTCGGATCCAACCGAACGTCCTGCAAAGTTTACTAACTAAATTCGTTTTATTCTCTTGTTATTGTACACAAAAAAAAAAAATCTGATTAATATTGTTAAGTAAGCAAAGATTTCGATTAGTGGTGCACTATGCTTTCGATTCATATTAATTAAACATACACATTTCTTTATACTAAAGACATTTTATCACGTACCTTAATACTGATAGAATCTCAATTGAAAACTTTGATCACGTCTTGAAAATAGATTTTATATAAAATATTTATTGTCTCTAGTCTATACGCATCGTAAGGGCAAACATACAACAACAATGCTGCCACAAAATAGACATAGAACCTCTTATCAATTGTCTTTGTAAAACTATTTATTGTTAAACTTTCAAGAATTGGATAATATTTTTATATGACACTGATTTTATGTCCAAAAAGATAACAAATTAATTATTGCAATAATCTTAAACAAAACAAAAAAATGATATCACCTACTTACTAGATAAGATAATACAATGCACAAAAAAAGTGCGCAGCCGGAGGTGGAATTAATTTAATATTATTTCAAAACATTCATCATTTTTCATTTCGTTGAAAATTATAATTTTTTTTTTTTTTTTGTATAAATTTATTGTATAGCTACTTCTGCTATAATAACAATAAATTTATGGTTTATTTTAACGTTTATGTTTTGGCCACGATCTCAACCGTGACCAAATCGTTAAATAAATTCTCCTGGTAAACTCGAAAAATTATGTTTTATGACTGTGTACTGCATGTTTTGACAAAAACATAAACATCAAACTTTCATATAGGCAACTTTTGATCTAATTTTACTTCCTACAGATACGTGTAAACGTATATAGTTTGGTTCAATTATTAATAGTTTACAATGTTTTCATTATTCATAAATTCCTTCCTCAACGATTATTTAGAAGTTGTAATTCATTTGCATTGAAAGGAAATTGATTCGCATAAATATGTCTATCTTATGTGCAAATTATGTAACGCCTACGGCTCAAAGGTACGAGTCATTGTTTTCAGTACTAATTGTTCGAGGCCAAATTTTTTAATCCAATTCCAGATACGCTATAACAACCGTGATTTAATTAACGGACACAATAATAATTTTGTTTCTTACCTGAATACTTTATTATAGAAACGAATGCCACAAGAAATATGGGAACAAAATGCAGCGACACTTAACGATGCAATTCAATTGCATAATTAAAATAGCATTGGGAATCCACTTAGTACAAAAATTAAATTAATTTACGATTTATAAGATATCATATTCATATAGCACCACTAATGATGATAATTATAGAATTACATGATGAATTACAAAATATTTTTTAAAAAAATAATGCGCAACTAGGTCGCCACATATATAAAAAACATACCTCTCATATCATCTTCTTCAATGTATCCATTTATAGTCCCGAGTGAGTGCAGCAAAAATATCAGCATACATAAAAATTTATAGTAATCCATTTTTAATTCGTTCATAATTAAATCACTAAAAATTATGATTTTCAAAATTTTACACAAATCACGAGCAAACCAAATTTCAAAAAAAAAATATAAATTTTTTTTTAATTAAGCACAAAAAATTTAAAAACGATCATAATTAGACATTTCGTGTTGCAAAATTCACTTCACAATTCGCAATATGCAAATGTGCACTTCACTTAATTTTCTCAATCAAATCGAAATTTTTAATTAAATAATTTTAATTTAAACAAAAAACTACGCAACGAACTAAATCCACAACAGATTTTTCTTGATAAGAAAACTTCATTTTATTTTATTTCACTTGAACAAAATAATAAAATATATAAACACAATACAAGAACAAAAATAAACAAATAATTAGAAAAATTACACAAGAAACCACAAATAATTAACCGCGTTTTATAAGATAAAAACAAAAAAAAAAAATTTTAAAAAATCAAATATTTTAAAACAACAAACTCGCACAATCGCTGGTAGAAGACTGACTAAATGCATGCGAATACAAATGTGATGTAAAAAAAAGCAAAAACCACACAACGATCAAAAATCAAGTTTTGTATTTTTCTTTTCTTTTTGGTAAACAGTGGTGACCTCTGTGTGATTTAAATTGAACAAAATGTGTCTTGGCTATGTACTTTTATACCATTTTTATACCATTCTGGTGTAAAAACATCGATTTAATCTTTATTAGGTTGGATTAAATATCTCGGTATAGTATTGAATATTAGCAGACGATTATAATTGCGTCGTTTCGAAACAAAACGGTTTCTACTCTAGCACGATTCCATAAAAAATATTTAACACGTATTTTAACCTCCTTCCTATCCCCCTCGTAACAGATTGTAACAAATTGCGAGGTGCGTTCGGAACAAAATATTTTTGGCGGTATTTCCGATTTATCTGGTTCGATATATTCAGCAACTGTTGAATAGTTATCAAAAATTATTTTCCAATTCAGATTTGGTCGAAAACGCCAACATCAAATGTCGATAATGCATGTTCAAAAGATTAAAATTGAAAAAAATGTCGATAACCGAGATTTAAAAGTAAAAAATTAATTATCAATTTTCCAACCTTCTTCTAGTGACCGTGGTCAGTTTGAAAATAATCTAGTGCAAACGGGATTGGATATGTATATCACTGTTCAATCTAAAAGAAAACGTAGCCCGAGATCTGCTCAGTTTGCTGGCAGGAGCAAAGTGACACAGATTGAACTAGGTGTTAACCAAATACCGCGTAACAACCGATTCTCTAGTTTAGAGGTCGGTGACCTCAATACAGCGCCGAAATCGAAACCTGAGAAACCGCCTCCAATTTATTTAAAGGAAGCATCTAACAATGTACTGATTAATAAAATCGCATCATTAACAGACTCTAAATTTTATATTGCCCCGCTCAAAAGGGGTAATATAAACGAAACAAAGATTCAAACCTTCGAAATCGATAGCTTCAGAGCCCTAGTCAAACATTTTGACGAAGTTGGTAAAAAATATTACACATACCAGCTAAAAAGTCAAAAAGGGCTCACTGTTGTGCTAAAAGGAATTGAAGCTGCACTTGCTGCGGAAGGTTTCCATGTCAAATCTATTGGTAATATAGTAAACCGTGAGAAGGTACCCCAACCAATGTTCCGTTTGGAACTAGAGCCAGAGGAAGAAAAGTCAAAAGGAGTTCACAAGATTTACAACCTAAAATATTTGTTACATCGCAAAATAGTAATTGAAGAACCTAGGAAGAGCTGTGCTGGGAGGAGAGTCTCAGGGAACTGGGGAGAGGTTAACCTCAGTTCACTAAATTCTGAGTGCCTATGATACTCAGCATGAAAGGGCGAAACTGATGGCGCCACAAAACCATCGGCTACTAACCACGGCGAACTGGGCGCTGCGGCTCCCGGCTCTCCCGGGTCCAAAGGAGTGAGTGGGGAACCCTATAAACGGGTCATCCCATGAATGGAGTGGGTCCCATTGGGTTGGTATATCCAAATGAATGGGTGAATGGAGGGTGAGTGCTGGAGGGGGGCGGGGGCGCGGGGGTCGTGGTCCTCGGTAAGCCAATGGGCCGGATTAAGGTGGTATGCGACCCGTGCTGAGGATCGACTAGGCTGGGGCCCATTTAACAAAGCCCAGTCGCGAACGGAGCCCTCTGGATACCTGGCGACCTCCAGTTGTATTTAGCCTTACCTGTGTATACGGATCTCTGCGCAGGTGGACCAGTATTTCTCCGATACTCGTGGGAGCAACATGGAAAACAGAGGTAACAAAAATAAAGGGGCCGGTACCCTTCAAAAACCGGAAAATGTAAAAGAAGGGGGTAACTCGAACCTTAAAGGTGGGGCCCCCTCATCAGAGGCAAAGGGAAGCGACGCCATGACATTGAAGCCAGGTGGAAGCGGGACCGCCAAACAAAATAGTGGGGGAGTGAGAGAGCTTCCTCCGGCGAAGCGTCGATACAGAGAGAGACGGTCGGCGTTTAGAATATTGGAGAAACTGGCTGCGACCCCTGAGGGGCAGCTTACAGTGGAACAAAAGGAATGTCTGACATGGGCAAAAAAAAACTGTCGCCGGCGATAGCTCGGAAAGGGCCCTTGTGTCTAAAAGGCAGAGGTCCCAGGATGAGCTGGTAGCTGGCGATAGTAAGCGAGCCAAGGTTCAAGCAGATAGGACGTCGGGTGCTCCTAAGTACAATGCAGTCTCCTAGTACAATGCATTAAACTCCACTTTTCTGAGGATCCTGAGAGAAAATCAGGGATCCCCCCCGTCCTGCAGAGATGTGGGATGGTATCAGGGGCGCGTGAAGTTAACTGCGTGCTCAGACCAGAGATCGGTCGACCTTTATAAAAGGGCAGTGGCCGAAGTAGGCGAGGTGTGGCAGGGCGCGAGGCTTGAGGCAGTCTCCAGGGAGGAAATCCCGAGCAGACCGAGGGCACGCGTATGGCTGCCAACCGGGCCGGAGAAACCGGAGGAGATCCTCGAGATCATTCGGGCCAGCAATCCAGATCTTCCAACGAAAGATTGGAGGATTGTGAAGCAAGAGGAGGCTAAGGGGGGCTTTAGATTGGCAACCATGCTGATCAATAAATAATCCCTGGCTTCCCTTGCTAAAACAAGGGGAGTGATCAACTTCGGGTTCGGGTCGATCACTCTCAAAACATATAAAAAGGACGAGGCCGATGCAGGGGTGAAAGACCATTCTGACGGTGACGGAGAACGGACCCAACGGGATATGGTCAAGCAGGCAGAGGCCGGCCAGGAGAGTGATGCTTCTGATGTGGGGAGCATAGTCATGGGAGGTAGTCTCCTCTCTCTGGAGACTGTTGGACGTGTACTGACGGACTCTCGGCAAGACTAGAATGGCGACCGAAATAACGCGTTAGATGGCATTATCCCGATGCAGGGGGTGCAGGAGGAGGTGAGTAAGGTGGACTGCAATGATTAAGATTGTACAAATAAACCTACACCATACAAAGGCTGCCTCGGCAGCTCTTGTTTTCAGGCTGACTAAATCAGATGAGGACTTGGTGTTAATCCAAGAACCTTGGATTAACAATAACAGGATCTGTGGCCTCAGAACAAAAGGATATAAGTTATTATACTCAAGCAACTCTGAGAAGATCAGATCGTGTATTTTAGCGAAAAATAATCTGAATATTTTTCTTCTTTCTCAATTTAGTAGTGGAGACGTCACTGCAGTAAGTGTTGAGGCTAGTGGGGAAAAACTATGGCTAGCCTCAGCCTATATGGATTGTGAGAAGGAGGTTCCGCCGGATAACCTAGGGGAACTAATCCGGGAAGCAGGTCAAAGAAGGGTTGGTGTTATACTTGGATGTGATGCAAACGCGCACCACATAATCTAGGAATCATAGACATTAACGAGAGGGATGAGTTATTTTTTGATTACTTTTTTTGATTTAAATACCAACCTTGTAGTTTGCAATATTGGACGAGAGCCAACATTCATTGTTAAAAATCGGCAGGAGGTTTTAGATGTGACCTTTGCGTCGGAAATGATCTTTCATATGATCAGAGGATGGAGAGTGGCGAAGGAGCACCCATTCTCTGATCACCGATATGTAACATACAACCTCGACATTAAACCTGTTACCCGGAAACTCTTCAGGAATCCCAGAAGGACTAAATGGAACAAATATAGGGAGATGTTGGCGCAAGTATTGCCACTGAAGATCCCCGGACCTCCGTCGACAGTAGAAGAATTGGATCGCATGGTTGATACGGTCACAAAAGCATGCAATCTCTCATTTAAGGCCGCGTGCCCCCTGATATCGCCTAGAGGTAAGCGAAAACCGACTTGGTGGACCACGGAGTTGGGAACCTATCGAAAGGTACAAAGGTAAGGTACAAGAAAGAGTTGAGGAAGGCACAAGGGTGGTCTTGGAGACTCTTCTGTGGTAGGATGGAGGAGGTCTCTGAGACTTCTCGCCTTAGGAAAATTCTAGCTTCTAACCCAACCAGTCCTAGTTATTTGATAAGACCGGACGGGTCGTGGACAGCTTCAAGTGTGGAATCATTGGAGCTCCTCATTGAGACCAATTTTCCCTGGAAGCTTTGATGGCTCGATAGAGCCCGGAGCTCATCGAGTAACACCTTCAGTAGAGATGGAGGGCATTGTAGACAGGGAGCGAATCCAGTGGGCGCTGAACGGTTTTAAGCCGTATAAATCGGCGGGCCCGGATCGGATTATACCAGCAGAGATCCAAAGGAACTCGGCAGTCATCCTCCCCTGGCTGGAGGGTATCTTCAGGGGATGTCTGAAACTTGTCTATATTCCTAGGAAATGGACGGAGGTCAGAGTGGTCTTTATCCCGAAATCGGGAAAAAGCTCACATGCTTACCCAAAGGATCTGAGACCGGTAACTCTATCATCTTTTCTGCTGAAAACCTTGGAAAGGTTGGTAGATGTAGGTATTCGATCAAAAATTGAGCCCAGGAATTGGGCAGTGTCGCAGCATGCGTACTGTAAGGGGAAGTCGGCGGACACAGCTCTGCACGATCTAGTACGCATGATTGAGAAGTCAATTCACTCGCAAGAGTTTCGTATGGTAGCATTTCTTGACATTGAGGGTGCCTTTAATAATGTACAAACGGAAGCGATCATGGAAGGATTGTCATGTTTGAAGGTGGACTACCCTATAAGTAGGTTGATAAATCAGATGCTGGTAAGCAGGATCATTACCTCAAAACTGGGGGAGTCCACCATTAGAAGAAGGGCGGTTAGAGGAACCCCGCAGGGAGGTGTAATGTCCCCCTTTCTTTGGAGTGCAGTGATGAATGGATTGCTGTTGGAACTGGAGAGGGAGGGGACACGAGTTGTAGCGTATGCAGATGATTTAGCGATAGTTATCTCAGGCAAACATGTGGATACGATTAGGGATGTTATGCAAAATGCACTCCTGATCGTTACTAGATGGGCCAGCAAATGTGGATTAGAGATCAACCCTTCCAAGACAGAGCTGGTACTATTTACTAGGAAATATAAAATTCCGGTAGTTAGCCCTCCTACCGTGAACGGCATTAGACTGGCTTTTGCTGATAGAGCGAGATTTTTGGGCATAATCTTGGACAGTAAGCTCAGCTGGAAGCCCAACATTATAGAAAGGGTGAAGAAGGCTAATGTAGCCATTTACTCGTGTAGGAACGCCATAGGTAAGAGTTGGGGTTTGAAACCAGCGCTGGTGCACTGGATCTATACCGCAGTGGTAAGACCTGTGCTGATGTATGGGGTGGGCGTGTGGTGGCCAGCTCTGAATAAGGTAACATATGTAAGGATGATGGAAAAGGTACAAAGAACGGCCTGTATGCTTATAAGCGGGGCGCTTAGGTCAACTTCTACACGCGCTTTAGAGGTTATGTTCCACCTTATTCCAATCGAACTTTTTGGTAAACAAATTGCAGCCAATGTGGCCACGAGACTCTCGGCGGTCTCGCAGTGGAAGTGTCTTCAGACGGGACACTCGACGATAGTTAGATCGCAAAGGGAAGAACTGGCGAATCTGGATTATAGTAAACCAACGTTGTGCTTCAATAAAGGTTTCGGGACCATCTGTTCCTCGAGAGAATCCTGGAGGAACGGATCAATACTGGAAAATGAGGTACTGCAATTTTTCACTGACGGCTCTAATCTAGACGGTAAGGTAAGAGCCGGAGTCTTCTGTGAGAAGCTAAACGTTAATATTTCTGTTCGTCTCCCTGACTACTGCAGCTTGTACCAGGCTGAATTGGTGGCGATCGGGAAAGTCATGACATGATTGAAGCATAATGTGGTATCCGGGAGGGATATCGCAATCTATGTGGACAGTCAGGTGGCGATCAAGTCACTAGAGGCGGTTTGTCTGAAGTCACGGGTGGCGCTGGATTGCCGATCATCTCTTAATGAGATGAGCGAGTATTTCAGCATCCAGATAATCTGGGTCCCTGGTCACTCGGACGTCACGGGAAACTGCAGGGCAGACAAACTAGCTAGGTACGGTACGACTCTCCAGATGCAGCCGAAAAAGGCAGTTCTGGGGAGACCTATAGCAGCGCTCAAATTGGTGCTCGGGAGAAAGGCAATCGCCTTGACAAATGAGAGGTGGACCAACACTCTCACGTGCAGGGTAGCAAAACAGGTTTGGCCAAAACTGGACTTGAAGCGCTCCAAGGCACTCACATCCCTGGGGAAACGGGACTTAAGTTTGGTCGTAGGGATACTGACAGGACACTGCCTTTTTGCGGAACATGCGAGAAGGCTGGGTCTACAGACGAATGACTTTTGTAGAAGTTGTATGGACGAAGAGGAGGAAGAGTCTTTAGACCACTTCCTATGCTCGTGTCCAGCTCTATCATACAGAAGGCATAAATACTTAGGTATGTACGGGATGAACAGCCTTTCGGAACTCGCGAACCTTGGAGTGCGAGATATTTTACGCTACATAAGAAGCTCTGGATGGTGTTAACGGGGGTAAAGGGAAAATAGGATCCTGTGGTATCACAATGGGGCGCTATTGGCCTAAGTGTGCGGAAGCAGCCACTCTAACCTAACCTAACCTAACCTAGGAAGAGGTCAGGAGCAGTTCAATGCATAAAGTGCCAAGAATACGGACACACGAAAGCATACTGCACCTTAAATGATGTTTGTGTTATTTGTGGTGAACTTCACGACTCCAAACAGTGTGACAAATCTCGCAATGACCCATCTGTGAAACGTTGCAGTAACTGCGGTGAAAATCATACTGCAAATTACAGGGATGTGCAGTGTATCTGGACTTAAAACGGAAAATAAACCCTAAAATGAGAGCTGAGCAACGAATGCTCAATATGCAATTTAATCAGAGGGCCATGTTACCAAAAAAATACAATAATCACCAAACCTGCGAGCAGACAAAATGATAACTTGGAGACGTTTGACAGTAGTTTTGCACAGCCAGGTGTTTCTTATGCAAACATCCTAAAAAGTAACAAACCGAAACCCAAAGTTCATTTTAATGAAGAGGACCTAACTATTCATACCACGCTAAATAAATTAACCGAGACCATCCAAAGTTTCATGACGATGATGGAAAGGCAAATGAGCATGATGATGCAAAATATGAATACGCTTATGCAAATAATAGTTAAAAATCAAAAATGACAGTTCTAAAAATAGCTATTTGGAATGCGAACGGGCTTCCGCAACATAAAGCTGAGGTACACACCTTTCTTATCGAACAAAATATAGACATAATGTTAATATCTGAAACACACTGCACCAAACACAATTTTTTTAATATTACCGGCTATTCCGTTTATGACACCAAACATCCGGATGGAAAAGCACACAGCGGCACCGCAGTCTTGATAAAAAGAAGGTTAAAGCACTACGAGCTCCAGAAATATGCTAAAAATCACATCGAAGCTACAACTATTTGTTTGGACGAATAGTCTGGGAAATTTGTAATATCGGCTGTTTACTGTCCACCGAAACATGCAATTAAAAAACAGCAATTTATCGACTACTTTAATCAGTTGGGAATCAAATTTCTAGCAGGAGGTGATTACAACGCTAAATATGTGTAATGGGGTTCGAGGTTGACGTCACCCAAGGGCAAGCAACTCTACGAAGCAATAAACGAGAAAAACCTAGATTATTTATCATCTGGACATCCCACTTATTGGCCTACCGATAGAATGAAAATTCCTGATTTAATAGATTTCTGTGTAATACGAGGAATAGCACGCACCAATGCTCAACTCGTTGACTGTTATGATTTATCATCAGATCACTCACCAATAATCGTAACACTAAGTACGCAAGCATTAAAAACTGAACCACCCCAACGTTTAACAAACAAACTAACGAAATGGGTTCTGTATAGAAACATAGTAGACGTAAATTGTCATCTGGATGTCCCACTGCAAACACCAGAAGATATCGATGCCGCGATAGAAAACTTAAGACAAATAATGGAAATGGCTGCAAAAAAGCTTTCAAGTAACATTCAAAAGTTATTGGCAGATAAGCGGGCGACTCGGCGGCTATGGCAGCTGCACCAATCTCCTTTTTATAAATGGAAATTAAATAGAGCTATTAAAGCTCTAAGAGAAGCAATACGGGAAGAACACAATCTTGGAATGCAGAATTACCTAAGTGAGCTCACAGCAACAGAGAAAACAGATTACTCAGTGTGGAAGGCAGCAAAAAATTTAAAAAGGCCAGAGCCTACGAACCCACCGGTAAGGAAACCAGATGGTCATTGGGCCAGAAGTGATTTAGAAAAGGCTATCGCTTTCTCTAACCATCTACAAAAAGTGTTCACTCCAAACGAAAAAAATAATGACTGCGCACTACCACAGTTTACGAGGGACGAGTCGAACCCAAATCCAGTAAAATTTAAATGGAAATGCGTCAAAACGGTTATCAAAAACAGGATAAATCCTAAGAAAGCTCCAGGCCATGAACTAATAACTGGAAAAATGATCAAAGAATTACCCGATAGATGCATAAAATATATAACATATATTTTTAATGCGATTATGAGATGTGGATACTTTCCCCAAAAATGGAAAATATCTCAAATTATCATGATTCCTAAGCCAGGTAAAGACGAAACCTACTTCCGATAATTTCAAAGCTCTTTGAAAAGATGCTACTAGAAGAACTAATACCTATATTAACTGTAGGTCGCATTATACCAGATCACCAATTTGGTTTTAGAGAGCAGCACGGCACAATAGAACAGGTGCACAGAATTGTAAACACAATTAAGCTCTCCTTAGAAATATTGCTCGGCAGTTTTCTTGGATATTGCGCAAGCTTTCGACAAAGTATGGCATGAAGGATTAAATTACAAAATTAAAACTCTTCTGCCTAGACAATTTCATGCAATTCTTGAAAACTACTTAGCCCAAAGGATGTTCCTGGTGAAACAAAATACGGCCACTACTGATTTAACCGAGATAAAGGTAGGAGTACCGCAAGATAGTGTATTGGGACCTGTGCTGTACTTGTTGTTCACAGCTGACTTACCAATAACTGAAAACATAATCACTTCAACTTTTGCTGATGACACAGCTATATTGTTTTCACACAAAAATTCTCAAACAGCATCGAGAGAATTACAAGAACATCTGCACAAAATAGAAGATTGGTTAAAAACTTGGCGGATAAGAAAGAATGAATGTAAATCAACACATGTAACATTCACCCTGAATAAACGCACATGTCCGGCACTAAAATTAAACAATATCACAATTCCTCAACAAACAAACGTCAAATATCTCGGTCTGCACTCTCTCTAGACTGCAAGGTGCTACTATACAAAGCGATCCTAATCCCCATATGGACATATGGTATCCAACTATGGGGCTCAACTAGTGCCTCAAATATAGATATTGTACAAAGAACGCAAGCAAAGATACTTCGTAGCATTACAAATGCGCCCTGGTATATTCGAAACAGCAACATCCATAGAGACCTAGGAATTAAAATGGTTAAAGAGACAATAAAATCATGCAGTCTAAAATACCATCTGAAAGTGGAATCACACCCTAACGAATTAGCTAGAGAACTACTAAGGCAACCGAAATACAAACGGCTTCGCAGAGCAGATCCTCTAGATTCAATCAACTGAAATATTTAATAATTACACGCATGTTGACCTAACACACTTAAATTAAGTAATTAATAATAATTTAAAAATAATAATGCATACTAATATTAAGTACTAACATAGGTTAAGGCTTAAGTAAAAAAAAAATGATTCGACGATAAAATTGTCCACCATTTGAGATTAAATCGAATGACTGGTATCTGTCGGACTATAGAAAACTCTATAGAATATGACTGTACGTGGATTTTAATTCTAAGTTGAGGGTGGGAGGTTACGAGTAAAATTTTGAATTTCCCCATGTTTTGTCGATAAAGTCGTTCGTCATTTGAGGATTTTTTAGACAGACACCGGTTTGATTTTGCCTATTCGAAAGCCCACTAGACCCTAGAAAGTTTTTGATTACAGGGTTTAGGTGTCCTAGGGATGAAATGTTGTTTTCCCCCATGTTTTGTTGATGCAATCGTTCATCGTTCGGAATTTTGTGAGATAGACAGGGATCCGACTATGCCAATTCGATGGCCCATAACCAAAGGTAGGTAATGATTATAGGTTTTGGATGGATCTGATGAGGTAAAGGGAGGGCTGCAGGGATTTTTCCAGATATGACACCGATCAGACATACCAATTCAATGGTCCATGACAATATGCAGATTTTTTTTATAGGTTTGGGGTGGATTTGATGATGTTAAAGAGATCAAACCTTGCTTTCCCCATGTTTCATCGATAAAACCGTTCGACATTTGAATATCATAATCCGACATTTTTCCAGATAGATACACCAATTTGACTATGCCGATTCGATAACCCATATAGTAGGTACCTATAGTAGGTAAATTTTGATTTTAGATTAAGGGTGGGTCTAATGTGGTCATAGAGGTGAAATTTTAATTTCCACAAATTTTAAATTTCACGATTTAAAATACAGAAGGGGAAAATCAAAATTTCACCACTATAAAATAATCAGACCCATCTACCACGACGATTACACACCATTGAATGCTTGAAAATTATTAAACTTCTTTATCGACAATTTTAGGCTGTATGAAACAGATATATGGCATTTGACCATTTATTTGAGGAAATAAATAAATTAATATGAGTATTTTAATGTTTGTTGTTGTTTGTCATTATTTATATGTTTTCGGTTGATTTATTATTAAATAATTGTTTTAACTTTCGGCTGAAGTAGTCGGGACACTATCTGCATTATCGTTTTTTTTAAATTTCTTCTGGCAACTTTCGGCTAACTTTCATATGGTTTGCGTCCAAGACCATTTGTAGCTATGAAAAGAGCATCTACGTCATGCTTCAAAAATGATGAATGGCAACGTCAATTACTTGACGTCGTGGGATATGGTTGATATCGCCCTATTAAAGTTAGCCGAAAGTTCCAGCCGAAAGATGACAATGCAGTGTGTGTCTTTGCTATCCCAGGCGAAAAAATATTTTATAGCCGCTAGAAATATTACTTGATATACCTAGTTCTACTATCACCTCCAAATAACCAGAATACAGCCAAAATCGGTCTGGAAATAAATAATATTACAAAAGTGGACCAAATCCTATGAAAAGTTAATTACAATAAATTTAAAAACTATCGAACAAAACAATTAAATCGTTCTGTATTTTCTAGGTTACCCACTTTCCCATCGAGCTTACTATCATTAGATACTGAATTCAATGGACTATATCTCGAATACTAAACATACAAAAATTCCCAAAAAATTATCCCAAATACGTTAAACGTTCCTCTATCACCTTATGTAACCCACTAGTCCGGCAAGCGATTAATTTCTGAGTTCAACGGACTATATCTCGAATACTAAACATACAAAAATTCCCAAAAAATTATCCCAAATACGTTAAACGTTCCTCTATCACCTTATGTAACCCACTGGTCCGGCCAGCGAATAATTTCTGAGTTCAACGGACTATATCTCGAATACTAAACGAGAATTTTTGTATGTTTAGTATTCGAGATATAGTCCATTGAACTCAGAAATTAATCGCTGGCCGGACCAGTGGGTCACATAAGGTGATAGAGGAACGTTTACAAAACGTATATATATTTATTGTAATTTACATTTCCAGAATTTTTTGGCTGTATTCTGGTTATTTGGAAATGATAATAGAACTAAGTTTATTAGGTAATATATCTTTCGGCTATAAAATATTTTTACGGCTGGGATAGCAAAAACAATATCTGCATTATCATCTTTCGGCTGGGATAGCAAAGACACTATCTGCATTACCTTTCGGCTGGAAAGTTTCGGCTAACTTTAACAGTATGTTGATATCGTGGGTTTTCATCGGGGCCACCGTCAACGGTACACATAATTATTGGCTTAACTATATTTGGTAATAACTTCCCGGAATGCACAGCGATATATTTGAAACAAGAGTAACCCACAGCTTGAATTTTGCCTAATTCACCAGGTTTTATCTTAATACCCACATATATAGAAGAGATATAACATGTATTCAACATGCATCAAAATTGAGGCCTGTTTTTGCGCAGCTGCTAGCTACTCGGGCTTTGTCGTCTTGACTAATGAAGCAGACTTCGCTTAGACCAAGAACAGATGCCAACTCTTTAAGATGTTTTATTGTCGATGTATCCGAATTTACCATCAATGTTGTTAGTGTGACAATCATTTGTCACTCTAACCACATTGATGGTAAATTCGTGAAGAACGTGGAAAACGAGGCTAACGAAAATATGAATGGAGGTATTTTTATCATTTATCATCAAATCAAAGATGTGGTACAGCTCACAAGAACATATTGCGAGTTGAAGACCAAACTACCAACCGACATATGGATTTCTCTTACCAATAATCATGAAGAGATTATTGGAAAAGCCAATTATGAAGAGCGTGATAACGATTACTTCGCCAAGAAATATACGAGAACCTACAGCAGGATTATGAGCTTACTATTATTTATCTTCAAGATCATGTAGAAAACGTTGTTAACAAAGATTCTCTAAAACAAGGCCTAAAACATCCTGTTTCAAATTTCCCAGGGCTGAAATACCACACTTCAATGGAGATTATAAACAATGGACAAGCTTTCAAAATCTATTCAATAAGACTATCCTCTCATGATGATCTATCCAGTGTAGAAAAGATGCAAGCTCGTAAACCACCTCAATATATCACAAGGGAACTATTCCACAGCTGGGAATATTTTATGCTCCATACACGATGATGAACTGAATACGAATCCGCAACCATGCAATCAAAAACCAAGGAATAAATACAGATTATTGGGATGCTATTTTGTTGGACATTCTAATAAAGAAATTGGTCAGGGAAACTCACCGCTTATACAAGACATCTTTGATGAACCCAAAGGAAATTCGAACAGTTGAAGCCAAGATTTCCCCCCAAATTTAGCTTAACCACAAAAGCATTAGTATTCAAAAACATAACGCGAGATATGCCAGAACAGCCTCAAGACCTATGGAATTGGAAAAACACCAACAATTTGCTGTGGGCTGATCCAACATTTTAGAGTCCTGGTCCAATCGAAGAAATTCTAATGAGTAATATAGCAAAAGCCTCATTCGACGAACCGATAGCCCAACAAACCAAACTGCGCTGGATATTCCTAGGCCGTGCCTCAGTCGATTGTCACAATTCAACAATGATAGAATCAATAACGACAAGAGCAGCTGATATAAAGGGTGTCCCAATAAGAAGTTCAGATTTAAAAATTTAATAAAACAGAAACGACTTAATATATTTCCAAATTAATTTTTTGTTTGAAACTACAATCCTCCTGGTTATTTATGGAAAATGATTTCATTCAAATGGGAGCCGCGGCTGGCCTTGGCGTACTCCATTCGGTCGGTCCAATTTCTGAGCACATTTTGGATTGTGTGCGGATCTATTTCGGCAATGGTTGCTTCAGTATTGGCTTTAAAATGCTCAATTGCTTGTGGATTGTCTAACACTTGTCATTCACGGCACCCCACAGACAAAAATCCAAAGGCATCAAATCTCAGCTCCTTGCCGGCCAATTCACGTCACCATTTCGACGAAAAGATGATTTTTTGAGCAAAATTCTCATCAATTTTGAGTTTGTCGCAGGCCCACACAGCGAATCGATATCGAAGCAGATGATCACGGGGCTTCAATTGCTGGACCAATTGAACTTTATAGGACCACAAACCAAGATCTTTACGCAGAAATCGTTGCATGAAAGACCGGCTGCTGTTCATTTCCGATGCACGATGACGAATTGATGTTCTCGACCGTTGGCGCACATTTTCGGCCACCGCGGCGATATTTTCGGCTGAACGAACACAACGAGCACGGGTATGCGTTGGATTGTCAACTAGGTAGCCCGTACCACGTACTTTATGCACAAACTTCTTGATACCATTGAGTGTGAGTCCAAATAGATTTGACCAAATTTTGTACGACAACCAATTACCTTTGTTGTGGAAGTAAATTTCCAACATTTCCCACTGGCCACTTTTGTTGAAGCGTTAAGCGATTCATTTCGTCAACTAGAAATAATATACTGAGTTTCTGTCAAAGAAAGAATGACATTAGTGTTGCCAGAGCCAAAATAACCGATATGTCAAATCTGAACCAGTTATTGTGACACCCTATAGATAAACAATTGGGAAATAGAGGAGGTGCCACGTAAACGAGCATTCACCAAAGAAGAACTGGAGTGTGACAAAATATTTGCGACCAGTCACAAACGTCTCAAATCTGGCCGCTACGTAGTCAAGATTCCTTTGAATTGATACAAGCAGAAAAACGAATTGCTAAGAATCGAAATGAAATATATAGCATTGGGACACATGAAAGTTGCTGAAACAGCTATTGAAACTGGTTACTATTACCTGCCGCATCATGCAGTTCTAAAGGATTCGAGCACAACTACAAAATTGAGAGTAGTTTTCGATAGCTCTGCCAAAATCACAACTGGAACATCGTTAAACGACGTAATGTTAACGGGCCCTACTCTTCAACGGGATTTATTATCCATACTGTTTTTGGTGGCGGAACCATAAGTACGTCCACACAGCTGATATAGACAGACAAATCGCCGTTGATGAAGATGATCAAAACTATCGACATATATTACAGAGAGAGTCTAAACAACAAGAAATTTAGTCCAAGCAGCTACTTATTTAGCGTTTAACGTAGTTTTAAATAATTTATATACGTGGATGATCTGGTTTCTGGGCAAAACACACTGGAAGAAGCTTTACTCAGCCAAAAACAAACCATTGACTTATTGAATAGTGGTGGACTTATCTTAAGAAAATGGGCAGCAAACAACGCCGTTCTCTTAGAATCCATACAAGTACATCCAAGGAATCATAATCGATTGGAATTCAAGCTTGGTGACACAATTAAAACTCTTGGACTACACTGCAATCCTACAACAGATACATTCGGTTTCACGTCACCCAAGCCACGTCTGGCAAACCTACTAAGCGAAACCTACTTCTGGATAGTGCAAAATTTTTTGATCCATTCAGCCAGCATGGCATTAATAAAAGTTGTAGCTAAACTGATGATGCTAGAAATCTGGCTAGCGGGCCTATCTTGGGACGAAGAACTTCCATCATTCATATCTACAAAATGACAGGTATTTAAAGATGCTGCCGTCTACTTCAAATCTACAAATTCAGAAGGCATTACTAATGTGAGGCTTCTCGTATCAAAACAAAGGTTGCTCTGATTAAAAACTTCTTGAGCTTTGTGGAGCGTTGCTGCCCACGTTATGTTGCATCCAAGGCCGAATGATCACGTTATGTTGGATTCGAGAGTGTCCTCATAAATATAAAACTTTCATGGCCAATCGAACATCAGAAATTCAAACATATTCAAGTTCAGCACAATGGCATCATATTGAGTCAACCGACAATCCACCAGACTGCGCATCAAGAGGTACACTCCAAAAGAACTAAACAACAATAATTTATGGTGGACGGGTCTATATTGGTTAGAATTTTCGAACGAACGTTGGCCACAAGAATCTACTGCTCAAGGGGAAACTATTTTGGAAACCAAACAATTGGTTACACTTACAAAATCAACAACAATCCGTTTGTATACATTATAGAACGATTTGCAAATAAATTTTGGAGATCACTTCAAAAAATGGTTCAAAATTTTTGGAAACGCTGGTCAAATGACTAAATTACCGAACTACTACAAAGAACTAAATGGACCAGCAAACAACCAAGGGTTAAATTAGAAGATATTGTTTTAATAAAAGACAATAAGTTACCGCCAACAAACTGACATTTGGGAAGGGTCATCGATCTACATCCTGGCAGCGATGGTTTGACTAGGATAGTTACAGTAAAAAGATTCAATGGTTCCATATTCAAACTAGTCCAGTATCCTCGACTGAACAGCTGATGTACAACTTCACCACTTTTAGTCATCAACCTGGATTGGATCTAGAAAGCTTAAGAAATCACCAGCATTGGAAATAATAGTTTACTTCAACCTCACATCCTTACTCAGACTTGATGTCATACAGAAGTTTGGCAAGGAACATGGATCAACTTTGCATGGAAGGAAACAGCTGTAGACAAACATCAGATATGCTCTGCAATTAACACTTAGCTCGAAATCGAGATCAAGAATGTAATACTTCACTACAGAGAAACGAGAAGAAAACGTAAGATCCTAAATATCGTGGGCAATTTGGCAAGTGGCCAAATGATAGCAACTTTAAACAAGTTAAAACGAACTGATAAAGACAACAGCCATCATTGGCAAGCTATTACACAACAAATAGGCGCTGCATTAGGTGACATCAACAACAGTCAAAATTTGACGCTTTTAACCTTTCATGCACTTTTTCTGATGCTCGATTTCAAAGACACCAAATCAACTTAACTATAGACACTTCAAAATTTAAAACATCATATGCATCCGAAATTATTGAGGAGGACAACTAAGTGGTCAATAATTGATTCTTGAATTAAAAGTTCTATTGATGAACATGGCGCAGTATCAAGTATTTAAACCTACACCTCTTCATACAATCGAAGGCGTCTTCATTCAAGTATCAATGGACTATTTGGTTACCTCCATAAATCGTGATGAGTATTACATCGTAGCAGTACAATCACCACGCAATGGAATAATTTTTCTTCTCTACGGTCAAATCTACCAAAAGTCAACCTACAGATGAATTGGATGGTAAGGCGTACAACCAACTCAATTAAATTGAAATAAACAACTTTAGTGGATGACATAATTGAGCTGCACAATCTCTTCTCTATGCAATTATTACCTTCAGCCTAATCGCCTTTATTGTCTACAAATACCGAAGCAAGAGAAGGCCTCCACCGAACGAAGCCTCTAAGTTAGAAAGCACAGCCCCGAAGAATATTGATACTCATACCAAATAACAATAAATACTTTCAACTTTAGTAATTTTGCTTATTCCTCAAATATGATGTGGGCATATACCTCACGTGTAACATATGACTATGTACATAAATTACATAAGGGTGTATGTATATCGAAGAAAACATAATAAGTTTCGTCAATTGTAAATCAAAAATAATTTAATTTATTGTATTTGTGAGCCCTCACCAGTGGTAAACCGCAAATATTAAATACCACAACGATCCGAACATATGACGTTCTCCATCTAATTCCGACACAATATGCCTGTCTCTGTCTAATGTATTCCTGACTTTATGAGGACCGTTCAAAGCTGGACGCGTTCTGACCATAACCAAATCTTCCGACCATAACCATATTTCGTTACAGGTCGTCTTTTTTATCATAATACTCAACTCGCTCACTTCTTCATTAAGCCGTTGTATTGCCTCTTGTAAAGGATTATCATTCGAGCCATTTGCAATATGACGATAAATTATACTAGTAGGGTTTGTTTTCGTAACTCGATTTACGGTATTATTCATTCACCTCTGTACTGCCAATAGTTTCTATCCCAGTCTTCATACTCTATCCCTTCCGATGTATTCCTCAAAGTATTTAAATATTTATTACCTCAACTTGCCAATTTGCTCTTGGAGTACTAGAAGCAACCTTAACATGAATTCAATGTCACTAATAAACTCTTGATATCATCAAAAGCCTTCCTTCTTCCTGCCTCCAAAACAACTTTATTATTTTTGCATAAAATATCTGTCAAAGGTTTGGGAATTACTGACAAATCCTCCTCAAAATACAGAAAGTAGCTGGCTAAACACATGAAACTGCTAACTGCTTTTTGGTCTTTTGGAATATAAAATTGCACTACGTAGCTTCGCTAATTTGAAATCCTAAATAAATTATTTTTTCCATGAGAAGTCTACATATTTTAAAATTGATTGTAAGTCCGCCCTGCGATTGAAAATCGGAAAATTCCCAGAACGTTATTCACTAATCGTTGAAAAAGGGACGGGACGTTATTTAACCCAAATACCATTCTCTTATATTCGTAGTGCCCATCTGATGTTAAGAAACTGTTTTATGCTTACTCGAGTCTGTAATTGAAATCTGATGGCACTCAGAAAATAAATCGAGGCTCGTGAAATAATTCGTTCTCCCAAGTCCAAATAGATCATCGATTCGGCGAATGGGATCACGATCTTTTACTGTATTTTTATTTAAGTCTCAAAATCAATACAAAGGTGTTACAAGTATAACCGGACTAGCAAACTCCGACGCACTTGGGTGTCGCTCTTGGTTGCTCATACGATATGGACGATGTTAAACTGCGTTCTCCGGATCTTTTAATTTTCTATCCATTTCTATTTTATTTGTCAATCCAATCTCATTAATATTTTTTTCCGAGCTCGGATGCCCATAAAAGCCTTATGATGGAAATCGTTTCTCTTTAAACGATGATCGGGCATACTAAAAACACGAAACTTACTGAGCCTCAGTTTCGGGAATTAAAGAAGACATGAAGAATATCAAGATTCAAGTTCTAGAGGTGGTTGCGGAAACTAATCTGGTTGTTGGAAAACTGGAGGAAGCACGCAACCATAGGTGCACTTGCAGCTAGAAACCAAAACAACACAACAACACCAAACAAGAAACGGAGAAACAGAAAGCGTTGGCAGAATAAGACGGAAACAAAACGGATAATTATCTCAGCTAGAGATAATGATTCCAGCCTTTCGACTACCGAGATTACCAAGAAAATCAAGGAAATCATACGTCCTAGTGAATCTAACATAAAGATTCACTATGTAACTAACGCTGGACCTAATGGTGTTGCAGTTACTGTTGATTCTTCCTCGGATTTGAAGGTTTTCACGGAAAACATCAACTTGGAAGGCGTGGGTCTAAAAGCCACCGAACCAGAACCTCTTAATATATTACCTAAAGCGATCATCTTTGATGTAAGCTCTGAGCCATCAAACATGGTTAAAACTGCCTAATAAACCAAAACTGCCTATGAGAAATAAAGAGACCGCTTACTGGGTGGTAGAAGTCGAACCAGCAACCAAAAACATGTTGCTAAAGTGTGGAAGACTGCACGTGGACTGGGTACGATGCCGTGTGAGAGAGTTTGTGACTCCAACTAGGTGCTTTAGGTGCCAGCGATATGGTCACATTGCAAAGAATTGTAGGGCGCGCGCAGAGACTTGCTCTCACTGTGCACATCATGGTCATGGCTACAAGGTCTGTCCCAACAAAGACAAACCAGCCAGTTGCGCAAACTGCAAGGAATTGCAAAAGCCTCATGACCACCAAGTAGGTCGCGTTTCGTGTAACGCATACAAAAGTGCTGTGCAACGTTTGAAATTAAGAACTAAACATGGTGATTAGTCAAAATAAAAGACATTGTAACAGCAACCTACGTATCGCCCACCTCAACATGCAGGGCGCTAAAATAGTCGGATTGGTGATATGTGAACGCATCTCAAGTATGCGAGAACCACACTCGGTCAATGATCAAATCAATGGCATGCCTTCTACAGCCAGAGTAGTTACAGGCTGCTCTGAGAATCCCAAAACTGCAATTAGTATTCACAATGCTGGCATGAGCATGATGAAGCTAAGTCAGTTCTGCGATAGCCACTGCACATGTGTTGAAATATCATCGGAAGTTGGTTCACTGTACCTATTTTCAATATATGCCCAATACAGTGAACTGATCGAGTACCGTCTGTGCAAAATCGAAACGATCTTAGGCTCTCTATCGCGTCAACAGAAAAAGGAAATGATCCTCGGAGACTCTAATGCAAGAAGTAAAATGTGGCATGACCGTTTAACCGATGAAAACGGAAGAAAAGTAGAGGACTTCGTGTCTAGGAGTGGCCTCTTCATAATGAACTTGCAGGGGCACCCAACGACGTTCTCGTCTAATGGGAACTCCAATATCGACTTAACCACAGTCAATGGAGCCTTGCTGGGCTCGATAGTTGGGTGGTGTGTCAGAGAAAATTGGACATCTAGTGACCATAGAGTCATCACATTTAATTTATCAAACTCGCCTCAGAGCAGTCTGCTTGCAAGTAGCAAAACTCCGAGATTCACCATTAAGATAGCCGACTGGGGTCTATTTGCTAGACACTTGGTTGGCTCTTGGGCCAGTGTAGAAGCACTTCCGGAAATAGATTCGATAGATGAAATTGATGCTCGTGTGGAGCTGATCTCAGCACTGTTAGCCAGTGTCTGCAACAACTCAATTCCTAAGGAGAGAGTTGCAAAGAAACAGCACAGTTGGTGGAACTCTAATCTAAGGAAAGTTAGATGTTCTATGCACAAGCTTAGAAGAGCCTACCAGGCGGAAAGGAACCAATTAGCAAAAGAGTTAAAATTGTCTCGCTTTAGAGTAGCAAGAAATAAATATTTCCATGAAGTATTTGTTGCAAAACAAAATAGTTTCCAAAGGTACGTCACGGATCATGGTAACAAAGACCCATGCGGACTTGTATGCAAATTTGCCGCTGGCAAAGCAAGACCACCAGAAGTTTTGAACACCATCAGGAAGGCAAATGGAGTCGTCATTGATACGTGGCATGACACACGCTTGGAGTTACTGAACTTACTTCTTCCGAACGAAACTGGGCCACAAGCAGAAATGCGCGAGATCGCTACCGACAGTAGTTGAAACGATGCGGAAGACCCCCGATTTACATGGGAGGAGGTCACCACTGCCACAACTTGCTTTAAGCGTAACAAGTCCTCTGGACTGGATAACTTAAACGCTGAAATAATCCAGCTGCCATGGCCCATCATAGGGTCTAGCATAGTAAAATTATTAAACAGCTGCCTAAAATTTGATTACTTCCCCAAGGTGTGGAAAAAGGGTGAAATGATCATAATCAGGAAACCTGGCGATAGAGATCCACTATGTTTGAAATCTTATAGACCCGTAATGTTACTACCAGTTATGGGGAAGCTCCTACAAAGGTTGCTTGCGAGTTGAACAGAGCGGACTGTTCTCGGACAAGCAATTCGGATTTCGACGTAGCATGTCTACTAATGCGATAGTCCGCCTAACCAACACTGTCAAAACCCAAAGTTCTAAATATGTTATGGGTATATTCTTGGACATTTGATAAGCTTACGTGGTCTAGTGTCATTGCAAGTTTATCGATTTACAATCTCCCTAGAAACACGATGAATGTTTTTAGGAGCTACTTGAGTAATCGATACGCAGTAATCAGAGACATGTATGGTTCTGTTTCAAAGCAAATTACAAAAGGATGTCCTCAGGGCTCTATTTTGGGTCATCTAGTCTGGAATATCGTGTTTAACACAAGCATGATCAACGACTTTGTGGAAATTGCTTTCGCGGATGACAAAGTCATTCTGGTGCATGGCAACTCGAAACTCGAACTTCAGCGCCAGGGTCAAATCGCAATAAATATACATGATCCAATGGTGTGAAGCAAATAAAATGGTCAAGTGCGTTAGATATCTAGGTGCTGACCTTGATGAACGAATGGGCGTAGCATCCCACGTTCTTAGAGTCTGTGAAAAGGCTAAGAAGCTGTTCCACTCTTTGGCGACAGTGTCAAGGATGGCGACTTAATCACAAAACACTGGAGTTAATATACAAAGGTGTGGTGAAGGCGCTATTCGCGTATGCGGTGGCTGGTTGGTATGATATAGGTTAAACTGTCACCATATCAGATCACTAGAAAGTGCCCAGAGGAATATCCTGCTAGGAGTAACAAAAGCTTACCGAACGGTATCTAAAGATGCTGTAGTGGTTCTGGCCGGCGTACTCCCGGTTGATATTCTAATCAAAAAACGAGCGAACTTGTATGAAGATGGAATGAATCAGCCAATGGAAGGCATACCTTTGGCTTCATTCCTGATATAAAAGAAAGTCTAAAAATGAAATTACCACTGACGAGCTCGATGTGCCAAGTTATCTCTGGACATGGTAAGTTTAAAGCATACCTGCAGAGATTTAAGATAACGAACCAGTGTCAATGTTTATGCGGATCAGAAGTACAAGACGTTAAGTACCTGTTTTTCGAATGTACCGAGGTGACGGTTATGTCACTAAAACATAAGTGAAGAATTACCACTGCCTATAGTACTAAGCAACGATTTACTCCCAAAGTTTCAGCCCTATTGTGCTGAACTGATCAACGTCTTAAAAGAACGGAACAGTGTACAATAGTAGACCGGTAAAACGGAATGTACATGCCTCTCCGTGACTAGGGACGGCAACGTTATAATTTTTGAATTATAACGGCTGAAATGTACAAACACTGGTATCGGTTAACTGCGCTAATTGATTTACATGAAAATTGGCTAAGTAAACCGATACAAATTTGAATAATTCTTAGTTTAAGGTTATACCTAGGTATAAGAATTGACGAAAAATTTTCCGGAAATGTTGACTACGACGAATGAACATAAGTCTTGGACGTTAACTATATACACGAACGTAAATTAGTTTGTAAGGTCCAATTGAAAAAGTAGAAAGTTCAGATCTGGACCACATCGATTTAATTGAAATAATTAAATCATCAAAGGTTAGAAGGCTCGGACATAATAATAATAAATAATATTTTAATACTCGTTATACCACAGGTCAAGTATTTCTACATCCAGCAAGCCAAGTAGGCATACACGAGCGTACGTTCTATCCCGATGCAAATATGTCGCCGTAGAGATTAATAGAAGCAGGGTAAAACCACAGATTGGCACGGCGTCCGAGCTGACCTTAATCTCAGCACAAACGTAGCAAACTCTCGGGCCACTTGGAATCACATACATCCCCACTGGAATAAAATCGGCTTCAAGAAACAACGTCCACATTATTACAGAATTTAACTTTGAAATGAGGATCAACAACGTCGAGTAAGTTTATTCTGATAAATGTTTAGTCACACGAACGCTTTAGCATTTGGGATTTTTGCAATGTCAATCGTACGACAAAATCGGAACATGATTCCTTCAGCACGGAAAAACGTATTTCAATCTTCAGCGACACACCCAAAACAAAATGTTTAAAGATTAAAGCGACCATCCACCTCAAGTCGAATATCTGCCCTATCTCCTTTAAACTCAAGGAACTCAATCACGATCAATCGTCTACCTTTCCTGCATTTTCCAGCAAATCGTAGACCCTATACTGGTCGGCCTTAATGGATCCATTGCTTATTTTGGCGATATTCTTGTATACTACAAGGGCGAGCAGACTCACAAAGCGGTCCTAAAACGTTTTTTTCAACGACTGGAGGACTACGGTTTCCGAGTGAAGTCAACCAGATCACGCGAAAGTCAACGTTAAACGCATTCTCACATACGAATTACTCATTCATTACGACCCACCACTTCCTGCCAAAATCTACGCTGCCAAAATCTACGGAGATTCGATTTCCCACATCGATCCAGACCGAAAGCGGAAAATGATTTCGCATGTGTTGCGAACTTTAACACTAGTATATACATCTACGGGAGAAGATTTACACTGGTAGCGGACTAAAAACCTCTTCTCATCATTTTCGGGACGAAGCAAATGATTTTGGAGCAGTTGATACTTTATCACGACACATCGCATCAACCCGAATTGATAATGAAGACTACGAGATTGTCTGTCAAAACCTCAAAAAAAAGAATAAACGATCAGAGCAAAGAAACCATCGATGTCTTACCCATCAACCAGAAAATTATCGAAACTGATAAGAAACACGATCGAACTCTTAGAATAATCATAAATTATTTGAAATCCGACTGGCCAAATTCGGAAGCGGAACTTCCAGACGATGACGAATTGCAGCAGGTTTGCAACCGATGTGGATCACTGTCTACTGCTTCAGAATGTGTTATGTTTGGCGACAGAATCGTCGTTCCGCGGCGATACCGAAAGCCGATGTTACGACAACTGCTTAAGGTACATTTGGGTACCGCTTGCAGTCAATGCGCCGTGAACGCAGTTCATCCTATGGAACGAGTGCATATCTACATAGCAGGACCACGTAACGGAAAATGGTACCTGGTCAGTGTTGATTCCCATTCAATGTTTCCCGACGTCCACGAATGCACTAACATCACGTACCCGACAACGAGACTCAATTCATCAGCAAACAATTTAGTAATTTCTGTCGTGCACGGGTAATTAATCACATTTTAACGCCGTCCTATCACCCGATATCGAACAGCGAGCTAAACGATTTGTCGATCGACACCCTAAAAAAAGCACTAGAAAAGGCGGAGGTGATGGGAACCAACGAGGAAATACTTACCAAATTACTCCATGCATATCAATCAACACCAAACTAAGTCACGAGCAGAACTGGTCATCCAATTCGAATGGTACTCGACTTGTTGGATCCTACTCTAGAACACTGTGTGGATCGCGATATTCAACACGAATCGTAATTTCTGCAGGCGATAATATATTCACAAAAGTTTATCGCTCAGCGGACAATTTTGGGAATGCAGTATCATCGAAAACCGAATCGCCGTGTTATCTATTCAGTACGTCTTATTGACACGAAACACACGTCACGGTATTCTGTCAAGCAATTAACACTTCGCTACGACGAGAATAATAATACCGGGTCGATTATGGCATTTAATCCGATATCAGCAGTTGAGGTAGCGACAACATTCAATACAGCGGAAAGTTTATCATACAATTTTACGGAACTTCAGGATTCTCTACAAGGCCAATCACGACCATCATCACCAGCGATTATGTAACCACAACATCTACACATTTTTTCTAAGCCGGTTTTTATTTGGATCAATTATTCTGCGAATAAGGAGGGTGATATTGGACAGCGAATCGTCATTCAACTTACTATGTAAACGCAGAATCTAAAATGAAAACTTTGTCTAGCG
Source organism: Nephrotoma guestfalica (assembly GCA_963691935.1). NCBI lineage: Eukaryota > Metazoa > Arthropoda > Insecta > Diptera > Tipulidae > Nephrotoma > Nephrotoma guestfalica. Next base: position 92,125,908 of record OY829913.1, read on the forward strand.
GGCAAAGAGAACATTATTATAAAAAAGGTTTGTAACGGTTGTCATACCGAACGGTGTGTTCGATATTAAATAAAATATAAATATAATAAAAACCGGCGTTATCTGGGAATCTTATCCAGTACTTGATCTTACAGTACCATTAGCCAATGCCTTCGCAAATTCGCTAACTTGAATATAAGTTTAAAGTATTTTCAATATTTATTGTAGTTTGGTCACTGCAGTCTGATGAGACGACCGATTATTTTAATTTAAAGAATTTAAACTGACCTCAATGTAAAATATCTTACCTTTTCAATTTTTTTTTACCATCGATTCTGGACTGCCGGAAATAATAATCTAGTAATGTGACTGTGTGTGTATTTGTGATTGTGACTGTGATAAACTTGGTTTCTGTGTATTATTTGTGCAACTCACCATCTTCATCATATTATTTATCATAAAGATCTAGAAATAAAAACGTCATTAAATGATAATTTTCTTAAATAATTTTTTTTCTTTTCTTTTATTTATTTATTCATTCTCCATTAATTTTCACATATTAAAAATGCAATATATTAGAAATTAACCAATTTTTTGAATAAAAAATATAAAATCATAATTATCGATAAATAATCATCAAATCAAACACAATTCCTTTTCATTATTATAATCGATTAATAAAAATTAGGTTAGTGTTTTTTTTTTAAATATACATAATTTTATGTTTATCATATTTATATTTGATTTAGGCTGTCCGTGTGCACTGAGGCTATTTTTAAAATGTTTAACATTTTATTTAGCTTAAAAAATTACAACTTTTGTTATTATTTTTTAAAAATATTAATTATATTTTCTTGATAAATAATTTTTATTTAAATAAATTATTAGGCACCAGGTGATGAAAAAAATATACTAAATAATTTTTAAAATTATTCAATGAATTTTTTTCAGTTAGCACAAATAAGTAAAATATAATTAAATTAATAAAATTAAAAATTTATTTAAATACATTTTTTATCACATTATTTTGTTCAATTTTTGTATGCCAGTTTTTAGAGTCTGACCAAATCTCCTATTGGAAAATAATAAAAAAAAATGCGCGATTTGTTTAAGCCAGATTTTGTTATTTCGTTTATAGTTTATGTGGTGAAGCACTCGCCTTGCATCTTAGATATTAGAATGTGTAAAGCTGCAATGAATTCAAATTTGAAGAGGATTTGATTTCAACGAGCTTAAGTAAGATTATATTACACATTATTTTTTAACAACATTTTTTCTACACCGACTTTTAAATAATTTTAAAACTACATTTTTATAATGAAGAGAAAAAAATGTGTAATAAATTAGGTTAATAAAATATTTTTTTTGTTTAATTATCACGCCAAATAGAAAGTAATTTTTAATTTTGTCTAAATTCAAAATGAATTTATTAGTATCGATATAATTTTCTAAAAAATTGAAATTTGCTCTAAATAAAATAATTTTTTTAATGTGGAGTTTGGTGTAGTTTTGAAATTATTTGATTAACTATTTTGTTTGTAATTCAAAATAATGTATTAAACGTTATTCTTTAATTATTTAAGTATATTTAAAATTAAAATTAATTAGTATTTATCTAAAATCGCTAGAAAAACAACACTACCATAATATGTTATACATTTCTGTTTGTTTATAACTATTTTAATTAGTTTGCAAAAACTTAAATGTATATAATTAAATAAAATTAAATTTAATATATTAAAACTTTTCCATGTGGTTCTTTTTCAACTATACGATGTTATATTAACTACAGAATGGTAACGTCATTTGCTTTATAATATATTTATTGATAAACTCTTAACATATTCACTAATATTATTAATAATAATTAAGATCTCGGCAATTCAGGATTTATTCAATTTAAAAATTTAAATATAAGAAGCTATTTAATGGTAAGTATATTATATCATCTAATATGTCGGCACTAGGCATTGTTTTAAATATTTATTTTACATATTATATATATTTTATTTAGGTCGATTAATTAATTAACCGATTTATAAAACATTTTTTATACACTTAAAGCATAACATAATAATTTTTGTTTTTATTCAAGTTAAATCAATTTAGAGAGCTACGTTATATTCATAGCAAATAAAACATTATTGCTTTTTCATGGAACCATCATTTTGTTAGTTGACTGATAAAAATTAATGTCTTGGCAGTATGTAATAAATATTTAGAGCATTAGCACTAGGAATGCACTTTATATAATTAGTTAGTTATATTGCTAGTCTAGGCTTTGATATGGTACGGTTAACATTTTTAGGTTATGTGCATGTATCGTTGTTGTTTATAAAAAAAAATTTGTAACGCGATTTTATATAAAGTGCAAAACCAGTGTAACAACACATTTCTGAACAACATCAGGCTAAATAACCTCTATTAACCGCATAGAATAGTTCGCTTAATAGAGGTTTATTACCAAATCCTCCTACCACTTAATCACATATAGCTTGGATCACAATAATTACTTTGTTAGTTTGTTTTTGTGTTAATAAAAATTAGTTTTTAGATCATGTTCACAATTCGCTTACAATTTAGATTCGGTGTTAAATTATATAAATCTTATATATATTTTATACTTATGTACTTAAAATATATACATACAAATATTATATTTTTTTATTTTTAAAAATGATGTGTCTCTTTTGCGTGTTTACCTTGAATTTTAACAAGCAACTGTTTCTGGTAGAGGATTCTCGGTAATACGAATTGATGAACCTGTATTCATTTTATTATTATTACGATTCATTAAATCAGCATATGTTTCATTCCCATTGTTGTCCACAGCGAAATTACAGCCACCGCCTGTTGATAGTCCTCCTGATGTTGCTGTTGGCGAATTTGGCGATGCTGCGATCCCCAAACCAATGTTATTAGTAGATGAATTATTCTTCATGGTGATATTTGTAAATTTTTTTGTAGTACTAGTAGTGGAATTGTAGATGGTACGTGTCATTGATGGTGGGATGATGGTTCGCATATGAGCTAGTTGTTATAATTGGTCGTTTTTTATATTTTCTCTGTTTTTGGCAGAAAATTTAATTTACTTTCATTACACTTAGGATTAATTTGTTCTAATCGAAAAAACGAACTTTTCTGATTATTTAAAAAATTTGTTTTGGTTTTAAAAAATTTTCTAATCTCATAAAAAAAATAATGTAAAATAAAACAATTATTAAAATTTTCTATCTTTCGATCATTTTTTATATGCTTTATATAAATATTTTAAAGTTTTGGCTAAACTATCGGCTATCGTATGAAACGTAACATAAATAATAAAATCATTTACTGAAGCTTTTTGATGTGCTTTTTCGAAAACCAAAAATCGTGAAAATGAGTATGATAAAAAATGAAATTTTGTGTTTTGTATATTTAGGCTAAACTTTTGGAAAACATTTCGTGGATAAAATAGTAACTTTTAAGTGCCCCCATATATAAATAAAGAATAAAAATAAATATTTTAAATATAATTTATTCTTTTATTTTTTATATATATTGTATAACAATATGAATAAATTAGTTATGATTTGTTTAAAATATTGTTCTATAACATTTTATATATTTTATATGTTTTTTGTATGTATATTTAGAAAATTTGTGGAATAATCAATACACATGCAAAATTAATTAAATTTATAATTTTTATTATGTACAAAATTAACAATTAAAAAATATATATATATATATTATTCTAAAATACATAATAAAATTTTAAACATTAAATATATCATTTGTAAATAAATTATAGATTACAAATTAAAAACGCTACATATAGTGAATAATTAACAAGGACTGTGTTTTTGGGGGAACATTTCGGATTTAAAACGAGTAAGACTTTATTAAATGCAATAATAAAATTAGGAAAATAATTTGGGTTGGAACTTTTAATAGATGGTCCCCCTGATTAAATGATTAAGCTAAAAAATAAAATTATATAAAACTAAATTCAAATTGAGTGTGTAAAAATATTTGGTGTGTGAACTTTTAACTACTACATGTTTTTTTAATAGTTAAGGCTTTCCACTGTGCTTGCTCTTGATAGTTTGTGTAACGCGCCAACAGCTTAAATAAAAAAATAAAAAACAAAAATCAATAAAAAACAATATTGTTGCACTTAAATAATAATTACAATACATTGTGAATGATTTTGTAAAATAAATTTACTTAAACAGCACATAAACAAAACTAAATTTAGTGCTATAATTTAAAATTAATATAAATGTATCCTACAAGCTTAATTTGCTAAATAACAATTTTAATATTAAAATAAAATAAATTTATATTTGATAGCTGGGTTTAAACGAAATTTCTACTGTATAAAACTACATTCTAATCTAGTCTAAAGATTTTTAAAACCATATATGTTTACATAATATAAAAAATTTAAGAACGTCAATGTTTAAATTTAGTCCGCATTCGCTTGAAAGTATTATGCTACATACACATACAGCAATTGAGAAAATTTTATGAACGAAACATCAGTTAGACGAAAGCAATACCAATTAGGCGAGTAGGCGTGACTGAATAGCATTTCAAAACTGAATTTTCAGAAGCCTGTTATCGATATCTAAAAATGCAATAGTCCTATTTGAAAGTAAATTGGATACTTTTCCAATTCGTCGCATTTGAAAGAAGTTTTGATTTTATCTAAATAATTACAGTAAATCTTACATTTTAAACATTTTTGACAACGTTAATATCGGAATTGTTGGTTATAATCCATCGAATTATAAAAATAATACATTAATTGATTATATTTGACAATACGCGATTTGAATACTTTATAAGTTTAAAAATATTTATTACTAAATTATGTAATAGTAGCCAAATTTTGCTTCAATTTGTTACCAAGCGCGTTCGAATTAAATTTTATCGCTTCATATAGGTCGGATTATGAATGAACCGTGTATGAAAACTTCACTGACTCGCTCACTCAACGAAAAAGTTTGTTAGTTACTTATTTTATTTTAATGGCGCTTCATACGAAACATCTAAAATCGAAAACGACTACTTTACTTAATTTTGTCTGTTTTACAAAAACTAAATGTTTTATTATTTTTGTAGTTTATTAAAACTACGAGTAAGTAAACAATAAATCACATTCATTTGAATCGACATATTAAATTTCCTGAGAAATTCATATGTATCAATTACAAAAGGATGATTATGTTAAATTTGATAAAAAAGATTGAATTACAATTTTTAAAAAATTGTTTTATTTGTATACAATATTAATTATACGGGTTGATGTTACTATTCCGAAAACAAAACTCAGAAAAATGTAATCCTGAATCATGAAATCTCGAAAAACGAAATCCTGAAACACGAAATCTCGAAAAAATACTGCAAATATTAAAATACGGATTTTAGCATATTTTAGTTTTTTTGTAGTATTGACTGAAATATAAAAAACATCTGAGTATCGATTTTGTCCCGTGAGTTACTCATTTAAAATGAGTGAAGCAAAAAAAATCGTATACACGCGCAAATTGGTTTGTTGATTGCTATGGTGCTTATTTCTTTTCTCAACTCATTTCGTCTGCTCTCGAGCTGTGGCGTTTCTTTTATAATATGCTTATATACATATTTTATATTTAATATACTTTTTTAGCATAAATTAATTTTATATGGTTTAATAAAATTTTATAAATACATAAATTTATTTTAAATTTTAAAAATAAAATGTTACTAATTTACTAAATATAAAAAACTTCAAAAATACATAAATAATTTAAAAAGTAATACTGCTTATACACGAACACAAATACTACTACTATATCTTTCCGGTTAAACTCATTTCGTTTCACTGATTTTGAGACAAAATCGATATCCTGCTTTTAAAATTTTATTACCAATTTTCAAAATAGCTATCTAAACTGAAAATTGCTTACTTATTCGCTATTCGAGCTGATCGGGAAATTATCTATTCGACCTTCTATTACCCCTACCCCTCAGCTTCACTTGATTATGCGACATTTCGACTTGTTAACTAAACTTTTGCGCCTGACAACCTCACGTTTTGAATGGTCATCAAGGGTTTCTATCAATAAGAGATGTAACTGTTTCATAACTAAAATCTAACATAACACAAAAACTTACAATTCAATCCCACTAAACGAGCTGTTAATTATCTGAAATATCTAAATTGACGTTTAATTTGACATTATAAACAATATGCTACGTTTTCAATTTGTAAAATAACAATTTCCTTTTTGAAATTTCCCAGCGCCCGATAGCGGCTCCGTATAAATATGTGGAGCTAAATAAATGTCTTAAAAAGACTGATTGTACCAGTAAGTAGCAAGTTTTATTCAAGTTTTGTTAAAGAAAAAACACTGCTCCGGATACGTCTATCGGGCGCTAATAAAAAAACATTACAACCCCGTAGAGGGACTTCATCGTTTGGCCGAATGATAAAAGTGGCCCTATTTTCATTCAGGCAATAATGTTAATTGGATCAATTTGAGATACAAAATATGTGATGTCAACAGGGCAGTGCCGCTTGACACATAGCTCGTGCAATGAAGCAAATTTAAGAAGAAACTTTTTCGGTTGGATAATGTTAAAAAGTGGTGATATCGATTAGCCCAAATGATCTTTTGATTTGACCAACTTCGTTTGTTTATATTATATCAACCATTCATAATCTCGGGAATTAAGGATAAAATTTCGAAAGGCTTTTTTTAAAATGACGTCCGTTAGTCTGCAGGATGCCTGAGAAATACGTAATCAAAAAATCACAAATTTTGTTAAACAGTATTGGTAAATTATTTCCCTAAATTTTGCGTTACTGAACAATTAGAAAAAGTAAATAACATAAAAAAATGTTAAATTAATGACTAAAATGCAGTATTTTTTCGGTGTTTTACAATTTCGGGATTTTGGGTTGAAGTGTTATATATTTTCGGTATCATTTTTGGGATTTCGGTAGAAACCTTAATTCCACAGATTCCACCACTAAAGACATTATAGAAAGAAGGTTCTTGAGAGTAAATTTGATTGAGCTTGTAGTTGAGTTAATATTGCAATAATAAATTTTTCTCGCTCCCATAGGAATGTCGCACATTTTGTTTTGGATCCAATTTAGATATTCCCAACAAAAATAAAATAAACCTCTCTCTTCAGGATTCCGCTTTATGAAATTTTGAACTAAACTGAACGTTTACGAATTATTCCTAGTAAAAAAAAACATTCCGTCATAGGTTACACGAATTAAGAAAAGTTGGATCAAAAAATGTTTTTCTGAATTTAATCCTCCGTTTCTAACCATTGAGTGGAATCCACCCAATCTAATTTAAAAAAAGAAAACTCGTGTAAAATGAGATGATTCAAGTTTTGAATTTCTTATAAATATTTTATCTTTGCTGAAATAGCGTTTAGTTCGGTTTTTCTTCCCGAGGAGGCGGAGTGCTTTGTTTTCAAAAATGATGAACTGATATTTTCTATTTTTTTTCTTAGTACTTTCGCTTTATGCAATTTTTTGCAAGTTAATTAAAAAATATTTGTAAAATTTGGTTTATTTCTAAATAAACTTTTATTTTTAATTTTAAAATGGTTGTCTTTTGAAATGTTAGTAGTGTTTTAGAAGCTCTGAAAGAGCGAAAGTGTGCATACAGTGCGCGCAATTCGTTTACCCCATCCTAATTTTAGTGATTATTTTTAAATCCTTCACCGTTCACTTGTTTTTAGTAAATGTACACCTGTATATAACATTGTACATTGCACCTACATAGATAACATGGCATGCTATGAAATTGTTTTTGCGAATTTACGTCAGTAGTCGCTCGACAGCTGCGCAATACGTTTAACTCAGTGTAATTTGAACCGTTATTCGCTTGTGAGAATTAATTGGGATTTTAACAATCTTTTACCAACATAGAAGTAAAGGTTTAATTAAAAACACAGAAACTTTAATTTGTTTGAAATTCCAACACAAAGTCGATTGTGTTAATAAAATGCCGGCAAGAATATGTTTCTCCAAAGAAGAACGCAACCAATTGATTTATTGAATGAAAATGGATTACCAGTAACCTAAATTGGCAGAAAAATTATTATTTTTTAATCCATGGCCGTCTTTTCTGGGGCCGAAAGCGCTCTCTGCTCTTTCGCGGTTGATTTTTCCCGTCTTACTTTACGCAATTACTGCCAAATCGAAAACGTACGGCTGGCTACATGGCCGATTTAAGTTAGAGGATCGCAGTTGTGTTTCTTTTAATCACAGATCGTAATATGTTGATGGAAATTTCCTGTTGCATCTTGCCCCCTATCGGGATTCGAACCCGGTGCCTCCCGATCCAAACGCCAAAGATTTAACCACTGTGCCATTTGGAAATACCATGATTTCTTGAAGAATAAAAAATATTATTCGTTCTGAAGCGCCAAAAACAAATTAAGTGCTGCTCAAATTTTACATGATCCATCGAACGTCGTGAACAAAAAAGCGTTAAAGAAACCACCATTGTAACAATCTCATAAGGATGCCCGCCTAAATTTTCCCAAACTTCACATGTCATGGGCAGTGCAGTGGGAAAATGTAATTTTTTCTGATGATAATAAATTTAATTTGGTTTAATTTGAGGAGCAATAATCCCCCACTCATGAGAAGAAACTTTAAAAGAGAAACAGTACACCGCAGACACCCCTATGTTTTATTTATACAAGAATGAACTCGGAACGGTACATCCAACTGCTAGATGGTGTTTTAATACCGTTCACTGAAGATTTTATGCCAAACGATGTAGCCTTCCAGTAGGATAATGCGGCCATATAGTACATGTCTTCAGGTCATCGCGTGCATGGTTTGACGATCGTAACAATTCATTAATGAAATGGCCAGTACGTAGTCCGGACTTAAATCCCATCTGTGGGAAATACTTCAAAATCAGCAATTAAAGATGCTTGGTAATAAATTGAACTAGATGTGCTATTCAAATTGGTCAATTCAATGCCGTCTCGGATTTTCATTGTTATTCAAGAGAATGGAGGCAATACCAAGTACTAACACGAGGGCACCACAAATAAAAAGCAAATTAAAATGGGGTACAGCTAAACGAATTTCGCACCATAAAACATTTTTTTATCAAATTTGCCTTTAACTTATGTAAAATGAATTGAATAAATCTAACTTCTTATTAAATTGTGTGAGCCTTTGAATTGTTTCTTTTATAATTATTAAAATAAAATAAAAAATAATTTATACATTAATGTCTTAATAATGATTTGGGCTAAACGAATTGCGCACACCGTATGGTTAGTAACGGAGGGATAAGCGGTTTAGGTTCGTCGCTTAGTAAAATTCGCGGAACCTAAGTGTATTTTCACTAATGAAAATAATAGAATTTATGTCTTGTTCTCGTCAATGTAAAACATGACAAACGAATTAATTTGATTTGTTTTAACAGAATACAAATATATTTTGTTTTAATTTGCTCAATAGCCATGGTTTAGGTTCTTCGAATTTTACGTTCGTAAGAAAAAAATATTCCGAATGTATTGCCAATCTGTATATATTGTCTGTGCCGAAATTTTATTAAGATTTTTTTAAATCACTTTTTTCAATTCTTAAAATTGGTTTTGACACGAATTAAGAAAGTGGCAATACCACTTTCTAAAATTCATTTTTGACCACTTTCGTTAATTCAACTTTTCTTACGGACTACACGGCTACACGAAAGCCACATTTGCATCACATGGTATCACAAACAAATATTTATCGCAACATGAAAGTTGTAAAGAAAAAAAAATTCGGTTAGCGGAATACTAATGTACACAAATCTTATGCCGATTAATTAGTTATAATAATTAATACTTTTTCGCTAGAGGCGTATTTCGTATAATTACACCCGTAATTAGTTTGTATCAAAATCAAGTTTCAAATATTTAATTTCGAAAATCATATAACCGATTAGACTTTGTTTCTTTTAACTAATCTAATACTCGGAGACGTAAAGTACATGCCTTTTATAAGGGACCAAGCACATTCGATGACTACCACTCGATATTGGTTCACTGAAATCAAGTGAAGTCGAATATTCATTTTTGATGAACAAACATCTTTGTCGTCTAATTGAGTTAGCAGACAAATATTGTAAATATCTCAAACTATCCTTCATAAAAAATTGGGCATATTACGTGCAATCCCGAACACCTGGTGTAAGTATACTACCGAATTGCAGGTTATTTAATTTTAATTACTGATTAACTATTATAGTATTATATTATTATATTATTAATTATTATTTTTAACTCTTCGGACATTAGTATACGAATTTTATTTGAAAGCCACCACTTGAGAATTCCGAGTCGTGCTGTTATTGCATAAACACACCAGATGTAACTATTAAATTTATTATTATTTTCTCCAAACAATAATAAAATTAATTTTGTACAACTAGCATGTTTGCGAAATAGTAGCAAAACTTACAATCTCAAGTCAGTGTTTTTGAACAAACAAAATCCGTACACCGAATTTTATCAAAGCGCATAAAATAGCGATGCACTACTTATGCAAATATATTCTAGTTTATTTGGGATCCAAGGAGCGTTTCAAGGGGTGATGTAGATATTACCAGTCAAATCACATTAGTTATATACCCCTATCACCATAATTCAATTTTAGTATTATGATTCTCACTGTGAATGAGAATCTCATATATTCTCACCTACAGTTTCTAGGTGACACCAAGTAGAAATTTGAGCATTTTTGGCAAATTAATACTCCTATTATGAATCTCACTTACTGGTCACCGGGTGAAGGGACGTCAACATAATTCAATTTTGGTATTATGATTTTCACTGTGAGTGAGAATCTCACATATCCTCCCCTACAATTTCGTGGCCCAAATGAGCATTTACAATTTTTTGACATAAAATGATTTTTTTTGTATATTTTAACTTAATTTGCCAAAAATTTGGAGAGTAATAATGAACAACAACATGATGGTGAACGTAATGATTCTGTGTTATTTCATGATTTAAATTTAACAAAATAGCACAACGAACAACCAACCAGACAAAGCCCTTTGATTTTTATAATACGAAAAATAAGTCGCTAAATTTTCCGTGTCGCATTTGGGCGCACTGGAACAAAATTGTATGACAATTTCAAAACTAGTCGAATTACGCGACGAATTGCTTCGACATTCTACTTTCAGGTTTATCGATGTGATTCACATTTGCTTTCAAACTTGACAAACTATTAATAATTTTTTTACTTTAAATTTTTATTTTCCTTTTATTTAAGTTGCAACCAATTTTTTATCACATTAATCTACAATGTTAAACATAAAATAAAAATATAAAAACAACAAACAAAAAAAGTTTATATTTAATGAATTATTTTATTTACCGGTCAGAGGCCGGTTTCAGACTACTCAGAGTAGTAATAGATTGACAAAGAAGGAAGTCCCAAACCGATGTCTACAGGTCAGCCAATAAAATAATTTACTAAAAAGAATGTTTTTTAGTTTGTTGTTTTTATATTTTTATTTTATGTTTAACATTAATGTGATAAAAAATTAGCAGTCACATAAATAAAAAGAAAACAATTTTTAAGTTATATAAGTTCGCAGTGAATCCCAAAAATTAATGGATTTTTCCAACTTTTATTGCATGCAAAAATAGTTTGGCGGAAAATGATTAACGTTAAACGAGGAGGATTTATTTTGAAGAGTTCGACAAATTCTATTGTTAAGACAGCTTAAACAGCTGGAATGTTGCTAGACTAAGTGTATTAAGCTAAAAAAAAAAAGATTGTCGAGAACTAAATATTTTTAAATGCAATTAGAAGATTGAATCCTATCACGAATTATATTTGATCGGAGTTACTTTAAAATTCTGCTTCATGTAAAATAAGCGCTGCTGTATGAGTGTCAAACATTCAAACTGTGGAAGAGGACCTGTACTTTAAGAAGCTCGTCGAGGTATTTTAAGAAAGCTACCAATGACGTCGTTCAATATGGTAGATATCTAAAGCTCCTAAATTAGAGGAAAGAGAAGAAGCGGTTCTAGTTTCGGAAATAAAATAAAAATAGGAACATCTTCATAAGCAATCAAAGAGAACAAAGAAGGAATTGTCCCTAAATCCAATTTTTTTCGAAAAGTATGATATCTAACACACGGAAATTGTAAAGTATAACACAGTACCAACCCACGAAAATATAAACAATAATTTTCTGTTGGGGAAAAATAAAAACAAATTATGGCTATAATTTGATATGCTTTAGGCAGCGAATTTCATAAATAATGAGGACGCAAATAAGCAAAATTTAAATATCTAAACGTAATGTTTTGTGGTTTTTAAACAATTTTTAGTTAAAATTTACTTATTCGGGAATAAATTTTTTCATTTGAAATTTTATTTTTTGGAGGTGCATTTTGTGTTTTAGATTTTACTTTGTAGTTAATTTTTGTGTAACAATTACAAATTTATAATTCCATTCTTGTTAGAAAAACAATTTTCTAGAAAACAAATTGAATTATTTTTTGTTTTTCGAGATTCATTTTATTATATTTATACTTCGGTAAAGTATTTTTATTTCAAATGGCTCTAAAACACAAGAGGATTTCAAGAGTACTATCTTTAAAAATTCTCTTCTAATTTGTGGGTTTCGTAAATTCTCAAAATGTTTTATAGATATTTTATAAGTTTCCTAATTCGTACCAAACCCTCAAACTGTCTACCGCATATACAAACTTTCATCCAAAAATTAAAAAATCTATAAAATATTTAAAAAAATATAATGGATTAGGTACAAAATATGTCGCATAAAATTTCCGTGAGTCCCTAGCTCAATTATTTCATTTTGAAATGTATTTCCTACTCAATATTAAAATAGATAATTCCCCAAAGCTGCTAAAAACGTTTTCAATTATTATTAATGTCATGATTCGACAATTTTCATAATCGATATTTTTTCCAAGCCAAAAGGGCCACTCCTAATTTTATTTATTATTTACTTCACCGCAAACAAAATTATAACACCCAGACATATTGTTTTCCATATTAATTTTAGGTAAATTCGTTATGTAAATTCATATTTTGAAATGCCAGAAAATATAAATAAGAAATTCAAAATAATACATTTAAAAAACTCAAATTTTATAAGTCTACCGTTTATATTCGCAATATTTCGAAATTAATAATTAACAAAGATAAATTAAAAATTACTTTAAAGCAATAATTTTCAAAATTCTCAAATTGATTGAAAATCATGCACTAAAAAACTAAATTACTCAAATATTATACTAATAAAAAAGCTCCAAACTACAATAAATACGACTAAAATTTCAAATAACAATTCTCTTAAATCCATGATACATACCAGTGAAATAATAGTCGCATTTTTAAACATTCAAATCGTAAATCGTTTTTTTGATTCAATATATTTAATTTTAACGCAAAGAATTGCATTGTTAATTTTTTTGATATGTTAACGTAAGTGTATAAATAAAAGCAGATTTTGGGTAGAAAATTATAAATTACAAAAAACAAGAGTTTATGAAAAAATAAATCAAAAAACAATAAATTAGGTAAATAAAAATAAAATTTAATGAAAACTATTTTCAATTAATTTTGATTTTTTTTTTAATAATATATTCAAGAAGCTTTTATATATCTGTACATTATGATAGAAGTAACATTTCTTGTTTAAATAAATTTCTTATTGCGATAAAATTATACATTTGAATTTTATAAATAATTTTATTTTTATAATAAATTAATTATTAAATAAAAAATATATGTTTTGTTATTAAAACTAATTTAATATATTTTTTGTTTAATTTAAAGCAATTTATATAAATTCTCCCATTTAAATTTGGTCTTGTAATTTTTTTTAGTTGTCAACTCTCATTTTCTTAACTCCTGATTCTAATACGTAAAACAAAAGTATTCGAATGAACAAAAACATATTTAATGATTCTAAACAAATAAATAAGAAAAAGCTTTCAGCTGTTAGTGTGCTTTGTAATATATATATATATATATATATAGTTGAGTAGAAAAAAATATAATAGTGCTTGCTGTTGTTGATGATAACATTGCGGTTTATTAAAAAAAATGTTGCCAAAACTTCTAATATAATTTTTGTTTTAGATTTATTAAGATAAATTCTTATCTAGATGCCTCTAATTTTCATTGACAACGAGCAGAAAGTAATTTAAATTTTTTATCTAAATACGTAGATTAGTAATTTCAGTACGTACGATGGGAAAGTTTAAAGAGTTTGATAAACGCATCTAAATAAGAACGAACACATGTATGTAAAGTCCTGGAAGCTCGCTATGTTTTAAAAACACTAAATACTGTTTGTATTAAATCTGAATTAAATGTTAGAATAAATTGATTTACCACACAAATAAAATAAATAAAACTGAACTAAATGAAATTAATATTAATATAAAAATCCTACACTTTTTTTTGTTATTCATTCGATTATAAAAAAAATCCCACTACCTTTTTCAAACCGTTACTAACATGCCTACATCCGTCTTGTGTTTTGCTTAATTTACATTTTATTTATTTGTTCTGGTCTTTATTTATAAATATTAAAGATTACTTATGTTAAAAAATGTTGATATTATATAATTTTTTGCTGAATAATCTCGATGTATCAGAATAATAAAAAAGGGGTTTATTTATCAAGTTAGTATTAAACCAATCATTTTTCCAATCATTTTTTAAGTTTTTATTTAAATTTAATAATATAAATTAAATAATAAAAATTAAAAACTTTCTATCTCTTTTGATTCCCTAAACATTTAATTAATATCATTGTTCTAAATGTAATATGAATAGATTTTAATAATTTTGGAAACTAGGTGATTCTTAACCGTTATCCTTCGGTTTATATATCCCAACTACTAAAAGGATTTTAAGCGTTTAGGAATATAATCGACTGTTAAGAACTACCAACGGTTTAACCAGTAGTAGCGGTTTCCGAATAATAAATATTTTATCAAATAGAATGCAATGATGATGAGATAAATATTTTAAAGCAAATAATTCATATATTTTCCATATCTAGATATTTTATGATTCGATTCCTCGATTAAAATCAAATTGTTCATAAATCCAATTTAAATATTTTTATTTTTTTCCTAATTCGAAAAATGATCTTTTAAATATATTTTATATCACTGAATGATTTTTTGTAAGTTTTTATTAATCTTTTGAAATATATATGCATTTTACTTAAAAACTATAATTTCCTTTCCTTTCTTAATGATGTTTATAAATATTTAAACTAAACGTTTAAATTTTAATATTATTGTTGTTACACTTACCGTATCCTTCACCCTGTAAAAATAACCGGAATGCTTCAGATAATTTAGATGGCTGTTCTTCTAAGACCATTGCACAATCGGAAATCTAAGAACGAAATTTATATAAAATTCGTGCCTAATAGATAAATATTTGTATACATACTTTCATCCAGCTCGAGTTTGTTGGATCTAATCTTCCGTTGAAAGTAACTGTGTCATCAACATGGGGTGATAGTGACCCGGTAACATTAATCACAGGCATTTTTAAAGTCGTTGAAGCTAAATGAAATAATTTTAAAAAAAATATTTTTTTAAACATTTTTTAAACACACAATACGTACTTATTTGTGGTGAACCCGTTGGCGTTCTAGCAATATTTAAATCTGTTCGATGTATATACGAATTAATAAGCATGGCCAAATTTGTAGGGTTAACATTCCGTTCGAAATGACTTTTATACATTTGAAATAGATCGTGATTACGTTCCTCGGGATTCCGTCCAAAGTGGTGCCACATCAAATAGTCAACGACGCCCTGTGTCATACCTTTTGTACGCAACGAACGTGCATTAAATGATTGATAACCCCATTCAATCCATCCTGCTTGTGTCGATACACAGTTAATTAAACAAAGTGCACCAATCTTATCCGGATTAGTGTATGCAAAACGGGATAAAATGTTTGCCCCAGCACCGACACCAAAACCAATCACCGATTTTAGGCCAAAATGTGTTAAAACATACGATATTTGAGCAGCCAATTCATCCATTGTTGGATAAATGTAACTATACAAAAAGTATAAATATTAATTGTATTTAATAATTTTATTAAAATAATATTATTACTTTTCGGGAAGAGTTGGTGCACCCTCCTCTTGACCTGGTGCAGTAACATGATATACACAAAAATTATCTAGCAGCCCACGCATCGTCGGATAATTGAAAAATCCAGCAAAACTAGTGGTATCTTAATTAAATAAAAATAAAAATAAATTATATAAGACTTAATAGGAATTATTAGCAATTTACAATTCAATCCCAAATCATGATAGGTAAGAATAGCCGGTTTCGATGTATCTCCACAAATTGCAACAAGTATGTCACCTTTATCGGTGGGCACTCTACGTAAATCGCATGATCCTTCTATTGAACCCCGTGAATTTGGGAATTGCAATTGAACGGATCTTAGCTCAATATCATCCATGGGGTCGATAGGCATCGTGCTAAAGGGAATAAAAAATAATAATTAATTTAAACTTTCAAGAGTAAAAAAGATCCGTTGATGGTATATTTTTTATTTTTTGCACAAATTTCTTTTTCGTTTCGGCAACAAAATATAAATAAAACTTCCTAAAACACAAAAAAAAGTTTATAATAAAAGTAATAAAATTATTTTATATTTCAAGGATTTTTGAATACATTATTTTATTATTGATTATAATGCAAATTTATAATTTAATATAAATACTGTATTATACTTAATGTTCAACCAAGTTCATCGAAAGAGGGGTCGCGTAAGGAGAAAAACTCTCAAGCGACACGATACAAAATGCCCTGAAGGCGTACTAAAATGAAAAAATTATTTTTCTTTATTGTTCTACATAATAAATTTTCACGAAACAATGCGATTTAGGAACATTTTATTACTGGGAAATTCTACAGTAAAATTTACTATAACAATAAACAAACGACTAAAATTCTACGTTTTCCGGATGAAAAACGTTTCGATCAAATTTCAAGAATTTTTCGAGTTAAACTAATTGCACGATAATGCACAATTCCACAACACTTCGGTAGCATTCTCGTAATGGGTACACGAGGATCAGTCTTACTTTAAAATACCGATCTAGAGAATGAGATCAGACCGAGTAAAAATATGGCTATTTTACGAAGAAACTCAGAAATTTTCTGAGCAATTTTTGATGTTTAATAAATATCAAACCCGAGGATAAATAAACATTATTACAGTATTTGCACAGCTATTTAGTATAAAGAGTGTCGTCCAGTTCAAGAAGAGGATTTTTTTTTAAATCAAATAAAAAAAACAATACTACGGTAATGACCGTTCGATTAGAATGAACCAGACCTCAGACTTTCACACGTCGTGATTTTGACAATTCAACATCGGGGTTGTATACAGAAATGATATCATAACCATAAATAAATTGAAATTATATTTATGATTTTTGTTCCTTAATATCTACGAATTATAATCGAAATTAGTACTCTAATCCTACTGCGCCCAGTAAATCTCCAGTCGGATTTAAGAAAATTGTGATTTTTCTGAAAAGGTCAAAATTTCGAAACAACTAATATTAAGTAAACCAACCTTTCAAATATAATAGATCAATAATAGTCTAAGCATTTTGCAGTAAATCAATTTTATTACTTTTTCCTTAAGCGATTCAACTATTTAAAGTGTTTAACATTACTGAACCACAAATTTAGTTCTAAGTGCCGAAATATAATAATGTGTAAAAACTTAATTGTAGTATTGCTATCGTTAGCTTCTACTTCATTTGAAGTGAACGAAATCGCCTTGTAAATTGTGTTGGGCCCGTCTAATCGGAACTGAAACAATTAGAACTTCCATTTGATCTTTTTAGCACTATTAAGGCTCAACTAAGAGCTAAGTTGACTACTCTTTGAACCATTTCGGTTGTGAGTTCTTAGCAACTAACGCTTGAAACATTCTTGCCATCACTGATTGAACGAAACCTACTCATCTCTAAGTGTAATGCAAATGGTGAAAAATGAGCGCAACTTAAGTTTTTACTGTCTTGCATTTTCTGGATAAATCGAATTTTTCTTCAATCTAATCTATGTACGTAAGACGGGGGTGTCGGATAAAAGATTGTTGATTCCGAGAGTCGATCATATTGAATATGTCCAATACCTCTAAACAACATTCCGAAAATTGAAAGGTTGGAGTTTGTTTCGCTGCTTCACTTGTTCTTGTATTTATTTTCGATCGAATGGAAGGTAGTTTGTTATGGTTTCCTTTTTCTTACTAAAAATGTAAAAATGAAGGCACTATGATAATTTGAGAGTGCCTATAATCTATAATAAAAATTCGTTTTCTATAAATGGGCCAAATAAATTAACAGGAACCTGGTATTATACTTCAAAACTTATATTTATATTTGTGTCATAATATTACGTACGATTTTCGTTCAGTCCGGTTGTTTCTTATCGCTGCTCAGTAATATTTTAAAACAAACTATTCAATGTCGCTGAAAAGTGTTTTGTTGATCTCCTTAATGGTTCTTCCAAGTGAACTTCTTTGATCACGTCAGGTTGGTCGATAGATTCAATACTGAAAATAATTTTCAACAAAAATTTGTTTCCCCTTATCTAACATTATTTGTTGAAAGGAGATATTTCTCCAAACGAAGGAAAATTATTGAAAAAATACTCGTCCTACACAATATTACACTATTCGAAATAATTAATTTCGCTAGATTGGATTTACATGGTTAATTAAATTAAATTTAATTAATATGGCAAATGCTTGTTATAACTTGCGAAGCTATACGGTGTGCCAACTACGGATTAGGACCGAAATTAGTGCTCTAATCCTATTATATTTTGCAGTTTTCGCGCATGTGATTATAGATTTAGTTTCTTGTCGTTGGTAATCCACCAAACCAAATCTTTTAATTTATACAAGATTAAATCGGAAAATTGCGACGAAATTCAAAATATAAAATATTTGGGAAAAAGATGGGATAACTAGCGTTTATCCTCAATGCTAGAGCTAGGGACATCTACTTATTTTAAAAATCAGTGCACAACCAAAAATTTTACAAAACAAAAATTAGCAAGACAAGTATAAGAGCTCCTTTCAGATAATTCTTCTTTTAGGGCGACACACATTTCCCAAAGTCCTTACCATTTTTTTAAACCCTCTAAAAATATGATTTATGAAACTAAAAAATTTTTCTCGCGAGGCACGTTTTTATATTGAAGAGCAGAAATAAGCCTCAGCGAGCTAGGTGAGGCAATTACGGTAGATTCATCAGCAACACGTACTAAATTCATGCAATTTGGCTGCAACGATGAGTGAGTAGGTGCGTTTATTTTAGTTTCTCATAGAATCGGTACAATAATGCACGACAATACTGCTCCGTGATTGCCATTCTTCGAATGAAAACGAAATTCTCCCTTTCGGAAAAATCGATTGTTTCGGCTGTCGCTTCGTCTCTGGTGTATATAGGATGGGACGAAGGTTGCAACAGAAACAAATGTGAATATTTCTGTTATTTTTAATTTTTATTTATTGATTTATTATATTTTTTCAGAATAAAAGGCGGCATACAAATTTGTTAAAATGAACAGGATTGAAGACGCAAATAAAATACGAGTCGTACATGCAACTGTATTATGATCTAGTCTCTAATTTCGATACAGAGAGGACTCAAACATATCGGTTTGTGTCCATTCGGTGAACCATTATGCAAATTGTCCAAAGGTTCAATACATATGTCACTGTCCATAGGACTAATATCGAAATTCCCTTTGATGTCAATCCAAGCCAGGAAGATCCACCAATTCGCCTGGAGTTGTGCCAAAAGTTGTTGCGTTTTGTTGAGAGCAATGTTAACTTCATAAACGACGAATACCTCTCCGAAATGTATCGTTTCAATAAAATGGAGCCAGTTGTCACATAACAAAACAACAGGGTTCAACAAAATTTAAGGTCGCCTGGCCTTACTATTGCAAATTTTTTTATCGGGTTATTGTAAGCAATAGATGTATAAAACCAGTGCACCTAGAATACTAATGGCCTCATTTCTTTAAAAATATTGTTATATGACGTCATTTTGTGCCGAAGGTTCCAATCTTTGAAACATTAATCGCGATGAAAAAACAAACAATTCTACAATAATATCAATTAACAATTATATTGCAGGTTATTGGTAAGAATTAATTGCATTCAATATTTCGTTAAACCTCTAAATTTCGGAAACCTTTTACAAACATTATTTCCATCTACAGTTGCGAAAAGAAACCAGACATAAATTTGATGACGTATCAAGGAGTACTTACTGCCTGGTACTTTAGGTGTATTGATAAAACTAAGCCTCACAATAAAAAACAAGTTATAACAGTCCATAAAGGCCGTTATTGAAGCAATACCCCGGGCAACATTAACAGCAACAACGACCAACGTTTTGGTCAGATGTATGGTTTGCATTAATGAAGATGGAGAACATCAATTCGTAATGAGTAATGATTCCAGTTGGGGTGACATGTTCTACCATTACATTTTTGATATTTTAACGATTTATGTGTCTTTAACTTGACTGTTTCGTTTATCAATTAATTATTTTCTATTGCTACCACAACCTACTATAATAAGTATGAACCGTCCCTCTTTCTCTAATTTCGTTCAAATACCGAAAATAAATTATATAAATAAAGTAAAAATATCACAATCTTTTAATGTAGCATTTAGATGATATACAAATTAAAACAGTCAAATTTTATTCTAAAGAAACGAAACATAGACTTCAATAAAGAATCAAAAATGTAATGGTAGAACATGTCACCACAGGCTTAACAGTACTTTGAAGTTGACAGCACCACAGGAACGACCTCTGCTACTTGGTGCACTTTCGTACAATAATCAATAGGATTCATGTTATGGGCCTTTTATACAATTTCCTCAGTAATCACGCTCGTGATCTGGAGACTCAACATCCAAAATCAAATGTACGGACACGTTTAAATTGGCAAAGGATTCCCATAAACAATGTTTAACTTTATCAACGTACTATTTTCGCGGCACGTTTTTCACCCAAACCCAAAAAGCGAATTACGGATATATTGTTCTTTCATTGTATCGAAAACACCAAACAAGTGCATTACAAATTGCTCTCAAATCAAAACTAAACCACGAATCAAGCTGAAATTTGGTATAGTGTAGTTTGAATAAGAATTTTACTCAGCAACGCCATCTATCTTTTAATACGAGTACTTATTGATACATCTTCGTATATGATGTCTTTCCCCATTTAGAACAAACAAGTCAACTGCGACGCGTTGTAACCTGCACAAACTACGGATTATGATTTAAATTGATGTGATCTTTCTCTGCCATTGATCTGAATCAGTAAATTGTTTGTTATTTTCGTCTCTCGTATAATAATTTACTATTTTGTGGTACCATAATTAAAATAACAAATATAATTATAAATTCGATCAATTAGTTTATTTAGTTGAAATTATTTTCCAGAAACGCCTAAAAGTCTACTACATTTTGAACTAAGCAGATGCAGATTAGCTACGCAAGGACACAACATAATTATGATTATGGCAATATATAGCAATATTCATTGATCACTTGCAGAATATTACATTACGCCAATAATAATATTGATCTGAAACGCCTGTTTTGAAGGTAACAAGGACCGATATTACCACTAGCATGAAATACTTAAAAAAAAACAAACCTCTACGATACGTAAAATTTAATTCTTAACTTAATTGAAATTTATATGAAACTCATGTACTGTGTTTTGTGACGACCTTTAACAATTTCGATTGTGTGCCGAGCCGTCATCTAATTTGGCCAATTGCAGACTAATTTTCATAATATGTTTTAATAATAAGCAAACGTCATTCGCAGAACGAATCATCAATATACGAAATAACCAATACCAATAATTTTACTATTTTGTATTTTGAAGTGCAATTTTAATTCTGTATAAAATATTTTTGAGTTTTTTTGCCCTTTGAAAAATAATACCAATAGCGATTTTTAATATGTAGTATCGCTTTCTCTGCCTTCTAGCGTATTTTTAAATAATCGTACAATTGCTTCAAAAGTCTGAATAAATTATTCTAGATCAACAAATTAAGAGCCATGGCAACTGTTGAAAAAATTGTTAAATATCTCCTCCTTATATAATCATTTTGAATTTGATATGAATTTGAGTTGACTGTGGCATTTCAAGCGTCAATACTCAACATATTTATTTTTTAAATTAGAGTATTACTGTTAAATAATAAACGATTTACGTTTTTTGTTACAATCACATTCATATTCCCTCGTGACAATTAATTATTTTGAAATGATAATCTGATTATAATTACAAACTGATAGGATTTTTTTGTGGTAAGCGTATTTTACGCTTAACCGACGATTGACATATCCCGATCCCATCGTTTGGCATTTTAATTTTAAATAAATGTAATACACTGCACGATACTGCTATAAATAGTTCTAATTTATCATTTCAATACAACTTCGCAGTAATATTCCTTTCATTTCATAATATTGAGTTGGTTAGAAACCCAGTTTATTCGAAATCTAAACATATGCTAAACTCTAACTGCTAAATGTACAAAATGCAAATAATATAATCATTTCATATACATAACCAACGGGTATAACAAAAACAAAAAGTGTCAGACATAATGGCGCATACATAACTAATTTTTATAAGCAAAAAAGCCTCAAGGTTTACGTTCTAGTTTCGATGTTCATATATAAATGCATATTCCGCTGGTCTAGATTAGTAATGCATTCAACAAAATCGACGTGTATTTGGATTTATAACATAATTTAATAGTCAAACGCCGCCTGATGAAATGATGACACAATCGTAATATAGGAAAATAACTATGTGTATACTATAATAGTTGCCATAGTTATATGCCAGCCATTATGTCCTCAACTTACATAATAATATCCAAGTAGTTTTTGAATATTAGTTTAGTTTCAATATAATAATTTCTAGCGAACATTACATAATAATATTTCCGTTTTCAACTTCAGACTCAAGGTAAACTTTTCGTTTTAATTTAATTTGATAAACAAAAGCAATTATCTCAACATTTAGTGTGGAAATAAACTACGTGTAAAATTTTAAGCAAATCGACACTACAACTGCTAATTAATAATTAATACAACTTTTATCTATAAAGCATGCATTTGATAATTAACTTGAACAATTAAGTAGTAAAAAAAACTATGAATATGCATTTAATTATGTAAGAATTTTTGAATTATAATAAATTTTCTAAAAATTGTCTAAGCCTAATAAAATTTTCTTTGTTGTACCATAGTAAATATGTATAAAAGCTTTAATATACAATTTTCTTCAATTTAATTATTAATCCAAAATTTCATTAAAATGAAACAATAAAATACTGAATTTAAAAATTCCCTTCGGGCAAAAATATATTATGATTGTCTCCCCTACATAAACGGACCAAATAATAATTGAAAAGTATCGTAACCGACGCCCATATTCAGAAGGAGCAAACAGTAAATGGTGTACATTGTAAAAGTAACACAATTAAAAGAGAATTGAGTAAAATTATTAAGACTGTTTGCTAGTCTATGCATAGTAGTGTTTCTTTATACCGTCTTATATACTAAGCAATCACAAGTTATAACAAACAATTCTATTCACATTCTAAATATTTAAATAATTAATGAGAACTAAATTGTTTTAATGAACTCGCTTTTCGACGATATGACAGCAAAAATATCACTAACATATACCGTAAAAAAACAATTCTTACAGACATTCAAAACGTCATTACTTATTAAGCATCTTAAACTGTATGTATGATTCGAAAAAGGTCTAGTTTAAGAAAATTAGGTTTTAAATTTGGTTGTTGGATATAAACAATAAAAAATTATTGAGTTACGTTTTTTAGTGTAATGGTGTAAAACAAAGGCATCAAAATTGTCCAAGAAACCTTAATAGTATAAGAAAATGGAGAAGGAACAAATGTGTCTTGATTACTATTAAAATCAAATTGTGTATTCTTATTCTGTGGCTATTCTAAAGATTAAAGTGCCAATGAGAGTTTGCCTTAGATGAATAAAAAATGAGGGGGAGCAGAATAGAGAAAATTGGTAAGATTAATACAAATTTGAGTGACCGCGTTGGATCACAAGGATGTGTAAAAAGGTAATGATAATTATTACATATTTAGTTTCTACTACTGACAAGTAACGCCTCTATCTAAAAACACAGTTAACACATTCTACAATCCAAGAAAATGTATACGTGAGACTTTTCTGACTTGAATACTAAGATTTGTTTGGGTTGCTCTTTAAGGTAAGCCTAAAAGAAAAATAAACTTAGACCAGTTAAATTTTACAAAGTCATGACCATGCGAAAGAGAAAAATTAACAAAATTTTATGTTTTTAATGTTCCAAAAAAAAATTTCGAATTTATCGACTCCAATCGATTTTTAGCGTTGATCTATTAAAACAAATAACTCCAGTAAACATCAAAATACGCGACAGGAGCCACGTTCATTCTTTCAGAATAAAGAACCAAAAAGAAACAAAGAAGATAATACTAGGGCGTCGTCTGGCCGTAGCTAAAAAGACGGAAGCAACCAGAAAATTTTCACGCAATAGGCAGACCGCTTATTGCTTGTGTTCAGCGACATGAAAATATCTTTATTTTAGAGACAACTACGATGTGTATAGCACAGAACGTTTGCTGACCGAAAAGTTTTCAACCGGCAATGAAGGTTTGCTAATACGATTTTGACTTCAGAAAAGACATTAGTACTTTTTAGTGCGTGAGGACAGGAAAGTAAGCTGACAAAAAGTTTTCTTCGCAAAGCAAAGTTGTACGTCTGCCGATTGGAAGTTAGTATCTTCATGCATGTCATGGGATTCAATACGAGATAGCGGTAGCGACTCCCAAGCTGACATTACGGCAGGTCAACAGTATTGCTACGCGAGGGCAATGGTTTTAGGTTCAGTTTTAGGTTGACCCAATAAGTAGAAGTATTGTCAATGCATCAAAACCACAATAGAATAAAAACAACAAAGCTAAAAAAGCAGAAGCACTGAAAACGAAGTTCCCGTGTAGAAAATGCATGACAATTCATTTCCATAGCCAGGCAGTCCTGGTTAATGCCTGACTATGCGCGCATTGTCAAGAAAGCTACGCAGCGGAATTTATATTGTAAATAAATAAAATAAACAAAAAAATTTGAACGTTTCAGCATTGATTGGATAGAAGCTCTGAGCAAAATGCAGCTACAAATTTGAACAAAGAAATTGTTGTTCATAGATTCATTGGTTTCATGAAACAAAATGGAGGCAGCCTTATCACCAAAGATCGCAACGAGATCTATTTTTCAAGTAAATCGCCCGATGCCTGTTGCAGCAGCTGATGGACACAAAACGAGCTTCGAGATTGCATTTGTTTGGAATAATCAGTTCGATCGATTCCTCAGATTTTGCAGCATTGTGGCTTAATCGGATTAAACCACGTGTAACTGAGCCTGCAAATAACCCCCGGAAATGTCCAGCAGTTGATAAGCACAATGATGAAAGGATAATTTTATTGAGGAATCTGATAAAAAAGGACTATCACGAGTTTTTGAGGTGTTGAAGCGATTACAAGGTCAATAAAAATGTCCGACCTCCATTCCAACACATTCCTCCATTCCAATCTCGTATTATCTTTGGGAATATGATAAATACACAGGATCAGATACGTACGGTCCGACATCAGCAATATGAAACTGATCTACCGCTGAATACCAATTACCCATCAGAAATGTGTGATAGTGCACCATGTTTCCACTGATTACCTTCACTATTTCACGTGATTACTACTATCCACAGGGGGTAGATACGACACCTTGTAAAAAATATCACTGCTATCAGAGAATATTGGTCCAATATTTCTTATAGATTGTCACAAAAAATAATGGGGCTTTGAATTCACGAAAAATGTTATTTGATCAGAATCTAGTAACGTTTACACTAAATGCTTTCCCCAAAGAGCGGTTGGTAGTTATCGAGTCAGGCACGCAAGCTGTTGTAAAGTTACTTATTCTGCTCCAGATTCGATGCTTTGCTCCAGCGATTTTTCAAATCGCCTTAAGAACGAACACAGATTTAGAGGCCAGAAACGTTTAGCTAGACCATATCTCTACCTAAAGCCAAACTGGCATTCCGGTGTACAGTACTAGCCATTTTTAGCCCTCAGTTTGTTTATGTCACCATAAAATACATAAATAAGAAAAGTTTTGCGTAAACTAATTTTATCTTACAATTTACTGAAGGTCATGAGAAGCCGATTCAAGGACTCGTTATTGGGAGAAATTCGACTCGCTGAAAGTTTGCGAAATAAGAATCGAACATTACCCCACTAGGTGGTTTGTAATCGACACTGCGAAATAGTTGCTAGTCTCGATTGAGGCTGTAAAGAGCGAAACAAAAACTTTAGCATGTCAAAATTTTAGATTGTTAAAAGTAGTTTAGTTCCTCGAAATGGATTGTGGATCACAAAAGCAAACCAGAGGTAGTAAATTTTTCGCTCGACGGGATGAACTAGCGATCCTCAAAGACGACCAAATCTTGGTGAAACGCTGGACGCCCATGAAGCGCTCATTGAAGTTGTGGTTAATGAGTTTTAGTATTTAGTGGTCATCGACATTAGCAAGTATCTGAGATTTTTAATAGGCAGTATATAACCTCTGAAAAGACATAAACAGTTTAGAAGACCTTTTCATCCAGGAGGATTTTGTCTCAGGGTCTCGTGAAACTCTCAATCATACTGAAAACACAGCGTCGTTCCTTTAATTTTTTTTTTAAAACACAATCCTTGGTTTTGCCTAGTTAACTAACGATACTTGTTAACTAATGATACACTTCACGTTACCTCCTGGTGGCGTCTCTCAATTTCTTTGAAGTGCGTATTTTTGGCGTTTTTGTTGGGATTCTATTATCGTAATCGCTTAGTCGAAAGGAAATTGATTTGCCGATTGCTTAGATTTTTCAACAATTCGCTTTTTTATAACTTAGAAGAAAAGTTTCCAATGACATCAAATTCATTACCCTAACGTCTAACCGTCGACACAAAAACCTCTAAAACGTAAGAAAATATTCATAAACAATGTGTTTTATTGGTTGTTGATTTAAGTTTTACTTATTATTGAAGAAAAACCCTTGAAAACATACTTGCAAAATTAAAGCGAATTTAGTGGAAAGACGGTTTTTTTAAGCAGGGGTGGTTTAGGACTTAGGTAATGACATTATATCTGATCGTGTAAAGTCCGCTTAAGTAAGTTAATCGAATAAAAATGCTCACAAAATATAAATCATTCACACCTAAAATTATGTGCTTACTTCTAAGGTCTTGATGTCCAACAATTTTAACGTATTTCTTTGTCCAAAATACGTGCGTCATCACAATCAAAATTATGGCCTAAGGTAATAAAATGTTGGCACATTGTAGTGGCGTTGTTATTTCTCATTGGGAATCTTCTAACATCATAAATATGTCCATTTAAACGCCATTATAGCAGGTATTGTCGTAGGAATATATTTTAAATGACAGCCAAAGGAATTAAATAAAATATGTCTATGTATGATGTCCCACCAAAATATGTCGAGATGGAGTGTCACTGTTTACCAATATTAAAACGAGAGTTGCCTTTTATAAATCGAAATTAGGGAACCCAAGTACTGCCATCTGACGTATCTCTCGTAAAATTTGACATTTTAGACGATATATCGACTCAGAACGTTTTTTATACAGCTGCTATTTTTTTCTTAGTGATTTCGAAATTTAATTTCAGTGCAAAAATGGAACTAAATCGTGAACATTTTCGTGCGATTATTTTTATAAAACTTTCGACGTGGATTAACTCAACAACAGTGCATTACTGATCTTAAATTCGACTTTTGGCGATAAAGCACCATCAAGGACCAGTGTTTATCGATTGTTTACAGAATTCAATCGTGGCCGCAGTTCGCTCAACATCGAATTTCATGAAGGTGGTCCTGTGCATGAACTGATTAGTGCATATACATTCAATATTGCATGAATACTTGGCCGTCAAAAATATTTCTTCGCGTTGGATAACACATAATTTGACAAACGCTCAAACAAGGCTAGTTTCAGTTGGTCGAAAGAGATGCTCAAAAAATATGATCGCAATACTTCAAAACATGTCTATAACAACGTGACAGGCGACGAATCTTTGAGCTATGCGTATGAGTCCGAAATTAAACAGCAGTCTACACGATGTGGGTGTACCAATATAAACCACATTCAACAAAAGTTGTCCTCACATGAAGCACTTCGAAGCAAATGGTCGCCTGTTGTTTCGGAAAAGCTGAACATGTCACAACCGTGCTTATTGGTACAACGTAAAATGGTCAATTTAGAATGGTACACAGCCATTTATTTGACTTCTAACAAATAAGGAAAACCAACCGTCGGCTATGGATCATTCTTTACCACGACAATGCGAGCTCTCACACATCTTCGTGTTGATCTTTATGGAGAATATTGTGAAAAGCAATAAAGCCATTTTTGATAATATTTGTTTTTGATATCTGATCCCGAAATATAAGACAACAACCCTCGTATTGAGATATCTTAAGAAACTGTCTCTGATAGATGATCTTTAGTGTAGCCTCATACTATTATTTCAAAGAACATATTTCTGAATTATTGTTTAAATTCACCTAATTTTAGCATATCTACCGGATGATGCGTCATGATCATCTGTTCTAGCCGATATCGTAATGGGACCATTACTTGAAATTATTTTGTGCGCCAATATATAAAATTCCGTGATTATTGCTTATATTTAACAACAATAATTTTACTTTGCAATTTATTTTTAAACTGGAGGCAGATGTTATTCGTAAAAGCAATGAAACCATTGATGATACATGATGGCAGGCCAAACGTTTATCTCCTGAAGGAATTACTAAATTAACTCACCGATTTGAACAGATGAATAATGGACATAACAACATAGCAATATAATTAACGATTTTACTGTTGTCCCATCGAGTAACCCAATTTTATTTACAAATCGAAATTTTAAAATTCCTATATCAATTTCGTTTTTCGGCTGCAAACCCCTTTTGGAAATTTCTGATTTATGCAACAGTGTGATGACATATGCCGAACCAATACCGTAATAAAGTAATTTTATCTACATAATAAAATAGTTTATGCAAGTAATCTTCTTAGGCATATCCTAGACATGTCACATAGTTACAATTCGGTGACCTGAAAATTATGTCACATATTTTAGTTACTATTCATAAATCATACATACGTAATTAATACAACAAAACCATTACAAAAATAACCCATACATAAACTTCTGTACCACATGAATTCTATTACTAAAACAATTGGTACAAAAATGTTTTTGGACCAACTCAAGCCATTCAATATAAATAAAACAAAATTGAATCTTATTACACCGTATAGAAATTGAATTTGTGTTGATCAACAGATAGAATTGCGATAAAACAAACAGAGAATATGATATGGCGGCGATACGAATGATTCTTATTAGGTTTTATTTTTATAAATCAATTAGATTTTTTTTATTATAAATAATTTTATAAATATGCATAATAAAATTAATATTATTTTATGCTTAATATTTTTTTTAATTAAATAAAAAATTATTAATAAAAAAATATTTAATAATTTTATCCATCTCTATATTTGTTCTTATCTTACTATCAATAATAAAATTATTGTTATCAAATAAATCTATAAACAACACTGTATGTAAAATTTCATTATTCAATAATACATAATCCATGTAGTACATTGATTGCAAAATTAAAATCCTACGATCTCCATCCTAGTAAAATAATCGTCACACAAAAGTTGCTTTGGTACAAATTGATCCAGCAAAGCAACTTATGTGACTCTTTTGTACCAATCGTTATTTGTATTAATTTTCTGGTCACAAGGCATTTTTATATGAAGAATTTAGAATTGGTACAAAACGCGATTGTTACAAAATAAAAAAGTTGCTTTGGTACAAATCGATCTAGCAAAGCAACTTGTGTGACTCTTTTGTACCAATCGTTATTTGTATTAATTTTCTGGTCACAAAGCATTTTTATATGAAGAATTTAGAATTGGTACAAAACGCGATTGTTACAAAATAAAAAAGTTGCTTTGGTACAAATCGATCTAGCAAAGCAACTTATGTGACTCTTTTGTACCAATCGTTTTGTATTAATTTTCTGGTCACAAAGCATTTTTATATGAAGAATTTAGAATTGGTACAAAACGCGATTGTTACAAAATAAAAATGTTGCTTTGGTACGATCGCTATACCAAAATAAAAGTCATACAAAATTTCGTTTGATGCAAAATATCGATATTAAATATATTATTACCTAATCAGATTATTGTCGTTGGGTGCATAATTTACAAGAAACAAATGGAATTGCTGTAATAAGTCTAAACTGTTGAGTAAAATTTGGTTTTTTAATTATTTATTATGACGGATTCCAGTTCGTGTAAAAACCTGAATCTTAAGCTATAACACACTATACATATGTATGTCGCAAAAATTATAATCCTGGGTTAAATTTCTTTGAAATAATATAACGTACCACGCGTCGGTCCGGTCGCCCATTTTTAAAAAATCACTGTATATCCCAGGTGACTCGCATACATATGTTATGCTAAACAGATATGCTATGGTCCTTTCTGTATCTAGAACAGCAAACCGTTTGACGAAATCTTAACCAGGAGCTGAGATATAATTTTTGTCGCCAGGTAATGCTCTAACACCGATACACAGTATAGTTCCCTAAACAAATGGCCGACTTCCAAAAATACTTCAATCTTCATATAAATTCTCATGCATATTCTCTACTCGATGCTGAGCAATTACGTAGAACATCATCACAAATCCTATTGGATGAATTCGATGGTAATATCCCGGGTACAAATACCAACCTCCCAAAATTACCTGGAGTTGGTCTGAAAATGGCACACATTTGTATAAAAGAGGCATGGAATAAAATTACGAGGAGTGGAGTTGATACATACACTAGAAAAATGGATACCTTTTGAGTTATGGGATAAAACTAATACGATGCGATTCCTGTTTGAATAATGATATTTACCCATTCAGAGTACAAAATAAAATAGCCAAAGTAAGTTCTGGTTCTTTCAGTGTAAATTTATTAATAAATCTTACATCTTAGTTTATAAGAAATATAAAAATTTTAAAATATTTTACTTCGCGGGATCTCTTCTTCATTCGATTTATCTTCAATGTACTCGTCATCGTCTGGCAACTGTTCATCATCCTCGTTTTGGGATATTATACAAGTAGCCTACAAAACACCATAACAACAAAATATCTAATTCCTCCTTGTTCCTTCAAGCCAACTTTCAGGCCAATATATTTAGTAATCTAAAGTAAAACGAGATTGTTATTAGTTAAAAACTTTACGATTTTTTTTTATTGAGACTTACTTGTATTCATAAAACGCCATTCGATCGTGCCATCAAATCATGACAAATCCTACACAGGCAATGCATGGAATCCGGATCAAATAAAAATTGATAGGTACAGTTGAGCACAAATTGTATACCATTGATGTCATTCAACATTTTCTAAATTTTAATTAGAGTTGTCCGTTTGATATCATTCAAATAATTCATTGTATTAAACTTTTCTCCTGAATGCGAATCACCCTCTTCCAGATCACTGCTATTATTGTCCGGTTTCGCCGCAGGAATTTGTCATCCATTTTAAGCAACGACAACGAGTTCAATAAGTACGTTGTAAATATTTGAATATTTGATGATAAATTTTCATTATCTATGCGATCGCAATGTAAAATCAATACGTTTAGAAGTGTGATTGTGCTACGCAGCAGCTACATGGTGAAATATTCGTTCGTGTACTCCAGATAAACGCACTGCACACAAATAATGGGATATTAATAAACCGTGCCATAATTAATTTAATAAAAACATCTTACCAAAAAAACTACACGAATAAATTGTAAATTATTAGTGGCCGCACTCTTGAGGAATTTATTATCCATTTTCAGCAACGACAACGAGTACAATGAATAAGAAAGTTGTAAATATTTGACTGGACTCGACCGACTGGTTCGTTTTTATTAGGATTTTGTTTATGAGGTTAAAAAATCTGACAGCTAAGTTTACATTCGTGCCAACTTTTTAGCTGGACAATATACATTTTGATTACCACACAATACAAACTGTTCGTCTCTTCGTCATAACCGTCCAACTCATCTAACAAATATTCCACGAATTGATTGATTGATTGATTGATTTTGAATGTACGACCAAGTTCTTAGGCTTGAGTTCCCGGATGACGCCGGGTCCACCGTACACCCTTTTTTACACATAACAAAACCGAAGGATTGGATAGGTTAGTTAAGTGGGACAGAATCGGCCCGGTTACAGACACCTAGGTATAGCCGATAGTTAGTAACACAAAGACAACACAATTCTAATCTACTAGATGAAGGATAAAGGCTTAATAGGTTAATGGATAACGATGGTATTGGTCTTCAACAATTGCATCTTTAAAACGGCAACCTAAGAAAAAATATTATTATTTCACATGCATCTGGAATTTTCCTGAAATTTAATTCTATTAATACTTTTCGGCTTCCTAACCAAAATTGGTTAACTCGACCCGTTACAGACACCTATGTAAAGTCGTTAGTAATAAAATGACAACACAATTCTAAACTACACAATCAGCAATTACAATGAAGCATCACAAGCATCTGTAAATTTCCTGAAATTTAATTCTAAATTCATATTTTCCGGCTTCCTAAATAATTGAAACATTTATTAATTTAATCATTCTGCAACTCCGCAACTTACAGTAGAATTTCCTGAAACCAAAGTTATTTGAACTATATTCAAAATAACTCTAAAATTCATTAGTATTTAACCGTTCCGCTGAATTGGGCGAACACGAAATAGCAATAAAAAAAGAAAAAAAAAAAAATTGCATTCAAATATCCGGATTGCATTCAAATATCCCTTAAAATATCCATCCATTAAAATATCCTAAATAATTTAGAATTCGCAAAAATTTCGTATGTTTACTAAAATTTTTTATGAAACTGATGAATTTTTCCCGACGCCCATCCTTTTTCACAAGGAAACAAATACTTTTATCACTACTTTTGCACTAGTTCTGGAACTTCTTCTACGTTTGCTGGGGATATATCACATACAATTAATCTCAGACATGACACATGCGACTCGTCTATGACTTGTCACCTCGTATAGTAATTAGTGTGTCGTCAATGGCTTTCCTGCTGGAAGGTAATATTTAAGTAAAGGCAACTAGATAAAATTTGAAAAAATTATTCTAAAATGAATGATAAATAAGTTTATTTATAATTTTTATAATTAAATATAAATCGTACCAGTATCTTAAAAGAGAGATAATATGTACTCGTATATTAAATATATTTGAATGAGATTTCCTGAGAACCGAATAGCTTTTCAGTTACATAGATATAACGAAGTTGCCGATAAACAATTCTTTATGTTAAGATTGTTAAAATCCCAAATCCAATGCAAATAATATTTCTTTTTATAAAGCAAAAATATCGCTAATAAGCTGTGAGAAAATACTAGTAACCCATTGAGTGTCACAAAAAGGCAATTTTGCGGTAAATAATAGGATTCGTTACCAACTCCAACATAGTTGCAATTAATCTTGCAAAAATGATGGATTATGAAGGAAATACAATATAGAAAACAGCTAATCATAAATTATCTACACTATATTCTCAATGCACAGAAGAAATACGGAAACGGAAAATTCTATCGCTAATCAAACCAAAATAAAAATATAACAATTTATTACACAAACGTTGAATAATAGGATGAAGGAACATCACCAAAATAGCTCTCTCCGAAAATCTCCGAAATCAAAGCGTGGAAGAAACCACCTCTACAAACATTCGTAGTAAAATGTACCAAGAGAATTATGCAATGTCCATCCAGGAGCTAAAATTACCTCGAAACGATCCCAACAGACGGCATGAATCTTCCCACCATGAAACCACTACCATCCACTCCATTAAAGCGACCTCCTGCCAACACCACCATTCAACAAAAACCACGCTTCACAAAGCCGTGACGAATCCATGACAGATCACAAACGAACCATGGCAACCCTACAGCCCAAAAACTTCAGCGTACGACCGATCATACCAAAACTCCCAAAATGATTCAGCCCACGCCAAATCGACGGCAAACTCCAACAAAAACACCTTGAAGCATTCAGCAAAGAAACCAATTTGGACATACAAATCCAACATTCAGGCAATGATTCAATACAAAACTGCAAATCCGCCCTCATACACTAACAAATGAGAACTACCTCAAGTCCTAAACAAAACAACTCAAAACAGTCAAAAATACCTTATAAATACAGGTAACGACAGAACACACATGAACACAACTCTCCGCAAGTTGAGAAACACAACGTTCAACGAACAACCACCACAAACCGCAGACACCGAGCCATTACTCACCATGAACGAAACCCATTCAAATCACTCCAAATATCAAAAAAGATTCACTGCAATACAGCTGCAGCACATCCTCGCCGCACATCCTTTGTAAACCAATCACACACATACACCACTCGTCAAAATCTAATCCAGTTTTCGCACCACAGAGAAAAAGTATAACCCCCCCCCAATCGCCAAAAATATACATTCCTTTATATGTACAATATTCATTTTGCGCGATCTTGACCTGCGATAACATCCACAGCGCCAACCCAGGTCGACAAGGAGAGGTCAACGTCAGCCGCCTCTCCACAACGACGGCAAAAAATCGCACAAAGTTAACAAAAGTCTAAATTATTATACATATAACAAATCAACAAATTATGAACAATTAAAGTCTAATCGACTTTCCCAATTCACAAATTGAATCATCCACATTCAAGAACATTTAGTGCAAATCCAAAGAAATTCGCCCATTTAGACAACGTAATACGAAGTCTTAGTGTATTCCACTACAAAAATATAAATACAACTGCGAAAGAACAGAGAATATTATACGATCATTTTGTTTATATTTTGCGCATCCCATATACCATATTTTCACTTATATGTATATCCTTAAACAAAAAGTTAAAAGAAATAAGGATTTCAGTACAACATGCAATAAAGACTTGATATCCAAATTTTAAATTAGCTTTTTGGTCGTGATTTGTTCAACTTTTCCAAGAAAATGCCATCTACTCATATAACGAAATTCAACAAAATCACTGTGTACATAAAAAACTATAAACAATACGTATGCGAGAGAAAAAGCAAAATTATAAAAATTAGAGACCACGACAGTATTTTTCATAGATACGGATTACATAGAATGAATGCTAGCAACTGTCGTCACAAACTGTTTCATACCACAACAACACAAATAACTCATCCATACGATTCATTGATTATTAGGTAATAAAATATAATGTATAATGTAAAATAAAGTAATAAAAATAACACTTATCTTAAGTATCCTTTGTAATCAAAAAAGTCCTACAAATTGAATATTAACATACAATGCGTACGATGCATTCAACAACGGTGTCGAAATACATATAAACGAAATTGTTATATACATATCCCACACCATTGCAAGCGCACCGCACACAAATTAATATATTAACACAATACGTATAACTTTTCACTTTACTTATTACTTCTTTACACACAAATTATTATTAATATTATTATTTATTTATTTCATAAGACATATATTAATAAATAATATTATGATTAATATTATAATTAATCAATTATTAACACATATTTAAACTATTTATTTATTTATTTAAAGGAGAGACAAAAATCACGTCTTTCCTTTACGACGTTCAATCGTCGACCTCATCTAACAAATATTCCACGAATGTGAAGAAAATGCTAATCTTTTGCTAGTTTCATTAATTGTGATTGTGTTAGTGATATTACCTGAGTAAGGCGGAACATTATCGAAGATTAGAGTTTTGTTAGATGTATTTATTAAATCCTATTAAAATTAATTGAACAATAATAATTAACCGCTTTATTTCGACTAGTTACTTAAATTTTTGATTTGATTCAAAGATATACGTATTTAAAATTCTCAAGATGCTCATATTTAGACATCAAAAATAAATAGTGTTCATAATTCTAACCAACAAGTTATACAATATAGTAGATAAAACAATCTTTTAAGAATTCTTGAATAGAAGTATCGTAGAGATTTAACAAAACCTCAGATATATAAGGTGCAAGCTTGAACCCATGTCAGTTAGGCAAAAAAATAATCAGAAGCTAGACATTTAGCGGTGGAGACAATTTATACAATTTAATATTATGACCAAATATAATAAAAATTGATAGGACAACTGAGATATCCCCACAGACCTTAACACAACCTCAGGTATATGGGATGTTAGTTGGGAACCATGTCAGTTAGAAAAAATTATCAGGAGCCTCCCATCCAGGGATGGGAACAGTTTAGAGGTTTTTGTATTATGAT
This sequence comes from Nephrotoma guestfalica, assembly GCA_963691935.1. Taxonomy (NCBI): domain Eukaryota; kingdom Metazoa; phylum Arthropoda; class Insecta; order Diptera; family Tipulidae; genus Nephrotoma; species Nephrotoma guestfalica. Next base: position 92,162,521 of record OY829913.1, read on the forward strand.
CAAATATAACAAGAATTCTTAAACCATATGTTATACCCCTAGAGATCTTAACACAAGCTCAGGTATATTGTCAGGTATTTATTGTCAACAAAATTTGCTGATCGCATAATTTCAAGATATTGTAAAATTCCTTGGCCACCAAGAAGCGCGGAATTGACATCACTTGAATATTTGTTGTGGGGTTATTTGAAAGGTAAGGTCCATCCAAAAACAATTCAACAACTTAAAAAAACATTCGGGCTGAAATTGAGGTGATTGGTCCGCTTTTATTAGAAAAACTCACCAAAATTTTGATGTTCGGATGCAGGCATGTAGACGAAGCCGTGGTGGGCATATGAACGATATTGTTTTTTATACATAAATGTATCAATAAAAAATTTTGCCTTTTCATCCCAAAATGTGTTTTATTTACAAATGAAAAAAGGACTAACAGATGTTGCACCAAATATAGAGGCTGTTTGTTTTGACCTTAAGATTTGTATCGTTTGATCAGAATCGGTCCTATTTCATAAAATCCCATTTAGTTATTAAAAATGATGGGTTTATAGGTTAAAAAATGAAAAATTTATTTCAAATTAGCCATAGAACATTTTCCTAATCATTAAATATTTGGTAGTCACCTTGCATATTCAGAAAGAACTACATTTTTATCACAATTTACTGTTTTGAAAAATTTCCTCTATTTTATAAATTGAAATTATTATTCACTAGATGATCCGGTGAACTTCGTACCACGTAAAATTGATTTGGTTGTGTCTCTTCATAAGCGGTTATGAGTCCCAATCAACCTTCCAACTCATTGAGCCAAATTCATTGAGTGTGGCAATATTGGCCGCACTATGTACGGCTTGAGTTTCATTTGGTGAGTAAATGAAATTCGTTCGTAATTCAAATGAATTCAATGTCTTTTATTTACATGGAAAATAAATGAGGTTAACATTCAATACAAAGCGATTTTTTAAAATAAATATAGACAAATTTAAATAAATTATTCTATTTGCAATCAATTTGTTTAAAATTGTAAACCATACACTTCTTCTGTATCTCCTGGATGTGGATTATTCTAGTTATTAATGTCGTTTTCTCGACAGAGATTTGATGTGTTTTCTTGCGGTACCTCAAATTTAAACTTTGTATTATGTTCAAATATATTGAGAATTCTTCGACCAACTGAAATATGTCTAGAGATCTAAACACATGCTCAAGTGTATGCATTATTTCTTGGATTATTATTTCTATCTCAAACAATCCATAACTCTTTATTCCTGTGCTCTCAGATCATCAGGGATATATCAGTTTGCTTAAGAATTTTTATATCTTTATAATAATATATATATAATTTATATATATATATATATATATATATATATATATATATATATATATATATATATATATATATATATATATATATATATATATATATATATATATATATATATATATATATATATATAAATATAATGGTAATGAACATTTTACTAAATGTTACTAAGTGACGTCATTTTTATTTAGTAATGTTTCAGTAAAAACTTCATTCGTGTATATAGGCGATGGAAGTATATATTTACTAAACCTTACTAATTTTTTTGTAGATTGAATGTGTCGTAAATTTTTTGTTTGTGTGACACCGAGTTAGAATCCAATCTATTCATATCCGATCAATTTAGTCGCTGTTACACTACAATACAATTTAGCCGTCCACGAATGGATACATTTGAATGAGTATGATGATCAAATTATTTACCTGGCAAGTTTTAGAAATTTGTCACATCCGTGGCCTGACATAGATAAACGGTTTTGACGTACTGAAAAGTTTGAGAAATTTCTCATAATTGTGGCCTGATATAGAGATGTGGTTTTGATTGATGTCCCAATTGTTTAGACTTGAACTATTTCATCGCTTACTAAACTGCTATAAACTAAGTTTGACCACTTTCTCATACTTGTAGTCTAATATTGAGGGGTGGTTTTGATTGATGCTCAAACCGTTTAGATTTGAACTATTTAATCGCTTACTAAACTGCTATAAACTATTTGCCCGTTCACAAACGAATGAGGTTTGTTAAGAGAGATGACCAACTAAACTAATAGAGAAGTTTGATCACTTTCTCATTCTTGTGGCCTGATATAGAGAGGTGTGATTACCTTGTTAAAGGTAGCCAAAAGTTGCTAGCCGATAGTGAACAAATCGATAATGCAGATAGTGTCTTGACTACTTCAGCCGAAAGTTAATCAAACTATATATTAAACTGGAATACCCTAGTCGAAAGTGACTAACCTACTTAACCAGCCGAAAACATTTGTTTCATAGCAAACAACAACTAAATTTACAATTTAACCGATAATAATTTATTGTTTCATGTGTTTATAGCAGCATACGTCAAATTTCAAAAATTTATGACTTAACGTTAAAAGTATTATGATTGGAAAAGTCTCATTTAAAGAGATTTGTAAGGGCAATAAATTGAGAAAGTATAGTAATAAAAAGGGTGTCATATCTGTTTCATACAGCCGAAAACTGCTGTTAAAGAAGTTTAAAAATTATCAAGCTTTAAATGGTTCATAATTGTCGTTAAAGTGGTTTGCCATTCAAGACTATGCCAGACATACACCGATCTGACTACGTCAATTCGATGGGCCGTGACCATAGGTAGATTTTTTTCATAGATTAGGGATAAATCTGGTGAGGTTGTAGGTGTGAAATGCCATTTATGTTTTATACAGCCGACAACTGTCGATAATGAATTTTATATATATATTTTATATATATATATATATACATATATATATAAAATATATCGGTGATGTGAATTTATTTTTTTTTGAATTTTTTTCTAAGTGACATGGTTCCCAACTAACACGCCATATACCTGAGCTCACAGTTGGCCTTAGAATTGTTATTATATTTGGCCATAATACAAAATGCTCTAAACTGTTCCAACACCTGGATGGAGAGCTCTCTTAATCTTTCCTGACATAGTACTCATCGAATACCCTCTATATCTGAGATTGTGTTAAGATCTCTAGAGATATCTCATAATAGTTGACCTAATATTTATTAAATGCTTTAAATCTGGACCGACCAAATTAGCCCGCCTCAATTAAACCCGTACCATAATTTGTTGCACATTCATTACAATTTATTACAACAAATCCCGGTTTTATTACAGATACCGTTTTCGAGGAACGAGTGGTCGGTCTAGCTTACAATTAAACTTACCCCGCCAAAATTGTAACTGTTGATGTAGCTATGATATCGAGATGGTTCTTGAACCAGAAATTATTTTAAATTAATTACATTGAATTAGTTATTTGAACACCATCCCTGTAACTTGCCTATAAAGGTAAATTTCATACCAATCGATTATTTATTACAAAAAAATCAATTTGACCAACTTAAATAATTTATTACATAAGCGGTTATTACACAAGAATGCCACCAGATTTTGCGCCACATTGTGCACTGAAAGTCTTGTCAAGAGTAGCTCAATCTTATCCAGGTGCGTAATAAAATAATTTTTGTTATATCAGACGGAATTGGCATCAGAAGATGTAGGTTTCATATTACGATACAAAGGTTTTTCTGACACATTTAATAATTTATTACACCAGACCGCCAAAAGATTTTGGGTCAAATGTTACTCCGTGGACGTAGTAGAGGCTAGGTCAACCTTATCCAGGTGTGTTATAAATTATTTTTGTGTGAAATTACCGGAGTTGGCTTCAAACGTTAAGGGCATCAAATGTGTTCTTGTGTAATAAATTATTAAATGTGGCAGAATCGTTAAAGATCGATTTTAACACATTTAATAATTTATTACACCAGACCGCTACACGATATTAAATCGAATATTACTCCATGGACCTTGTGAATGGCAGACTAACCTTATCCAGGTCTATAATAATTTATTATAGTCAGATTACCCAGAATTACATACAAGGAGAAACATATCAATATTGGGTAGCGGTGCCACACCACTACACATGGAATGCATCATCGTAGTCGTTTCAGTGTCGGAAACAAGGAACCCGAGTCGAAGGACATCCAAATGTATTTGCTTCAGATGCTTTGTGTCGCATTTACACTGTGCATCCAAATAACGACGTATGTTATTACTATCTTCGATTGTTGTTGGTGAATGTTCGTGCTCCGACATCAACACCTGAGAACCGTTAATGGACATTTATGTGTGACTTACCATATGAGGCGTGACAACTCTTACAGTTGCTCAAGAAAGATTTGCATTGGGAAATACGCTCAAAGACTCCGTCATATCTTCATCGCCACTTCATCGCGTTCGGGACGAATGCACGATGGCCCACAAAAGTTCACTGGAGGCGCTGAACAGAATGTGGAAAAATCTTCGTGGCAATAAAAACATTTTTGGTGGAACCATGGTTCATGCATGCAGAATCATGCATGGTTCGTGCAAATCATGCATGATTCTGTTATCTGGTAATTTTCGTCAGACTTTTCCTGTTATTCCACGTTGAACTGCAGCTGACGATCTAAACTCGTGCTTGAATCATCAAAATTGAGGTGGTATATGAAAATCCTTCGATTGACGACTAACATGCTAGTGTTTTTGCAACAAATCGAACTTCAGCTTGTGCATTCGAAGCAATTGTTGCACATTGGTAATGGGAAAGGCAGACCTCATTCGTCGTGTTTTTCCGAACATAATGCAAAACTTAGAAAACCATAATTGGCTGAGTAAACGAGCCATATTGGCGTCTTGTGGTATCTGAGGTCTTGTGGTATCTGAGGTGTTCATTGTGAGGTGTTTAAGTGTGAAGTGGAATATGTTACGTAAATTGATAAAACATGTTCATCTAATTTACAGCGGACCTTCCAACTTCAAATTATATAACAGTTTCAACATTTGCAGATGATACATCAATATTAGCGACACATAAAAACCCTCAAATAGCATCAAGAGTCCTGCGAGAACACATTTTTACTAAACATCGTTTTTGACAATTTGAGTAACATAGCCTTAAACCACGTATTTCGAATTTCAAGCTTTATCTTTTGCTGCTAAACTTTTTGCTAATTTGTGTATATACACTTTTTGAGTCTACATTTTTCGTTAAAATGTGTAGCTACACTTTTCATTAACGTTAAGTACTTCACACCGGTGCTAATGTAACTAACAAACATTGTAACTAAAATACAATTTGCATTACATTTAATTGTAATATTTAATATAATTCATGAAATATGGTTTTGCGATATACAAACCCGTACAAAATTTTCGATCGTTGTATTTCTCGGCTTCTCTCGCCAATATGTTCCATTATACGGGTTGGAACCCATTAATAGTTAACTGAAACACTAGGACCTGTAGCACTTTTGACCGTTAATAATAGTATGAATGCTATTAAGAACTATGTACAACTAATTGTTATTCTTACTGGTTTTTTAAACTCTATTTAAGAATATATCTTGTTTAAAAAATTTTGTGCGAAGACTACTTTAAAGGATGCAGATGAGTGCATTCATCGTACTTCAAGTTGTTCAGTTTTCGAAGCAGGTCGATTCCAGTTTGTCTAAAATATAGAGCTTTGAATTTCGTCAGTTGTTCTTCCTGTATGGTTCAAGCTTATGCGGTTTGCCAGATCAGCAGAGTGGAATTGCGAATTGGGATATCTCCTCCATTTGTACCATGGAACTATAGTACCACTGAGAGTAGACTCTCCTTGAGTTCCTGTAGCACTAATAGAATAGGGAACTGGGGAAAGAATTTATATGTAATTTCTGTTCAAATATATTTTTTCCGGCCTACTGAGGAGTAAAGTTTGATGTAAAGATTTATAAATTGGGAACAATTTTTCCATACCTAAATTGGCAGGGAAAATTATTCCCAAATTAATTTTGTTTTCTAAAAAATTAACACTAACTTTTTACCTCAGTATGCCAGAAAAAAATTCTTTAAATAAAAATTACATATATGTAAATTCTTTCCCCAGTTCCCTATTCCCGGGGAATTACCAGAATAGTGCCACTGAAGATTTTAAAAAATTTAATAGATAGAAACCATTCTACAAGGTAGTGCCACTAAATATCAATACACACTACAACGGTCGACGGTGATAATCACGAACATCGTTTTAAAATAAGAATGACTAAATTTCATTCGTTGAATTAAATTTAAATAGATTGAATAAATTGAAATATGTATATAATCCATTAAATTTTTCATATACCTATACGAGTTTGCATATCGCAAACTCGCAATAGAAATTCTCATCCTTTTTAGTTGGAAGACATTGTACATATAAATTAAGAAAGTCAACTTTCATAAAACTAAATTTTAGCTTTGAAAGTAAAATATTTCCTTTCCTATGTCGTCCACATATAAAATATTTAAATTATGGAAATACCAATAATAATGGAAAATTAAGGCAAATGAGAAGAAATCAGTAAATATTTCTTGTCATCCTCCGTAAACAAACCTGTCTTTCGGTTAAGCTAAATAACATCAATTTAGAATCTAGATAGTAGATTGACATGGAAACAAGAAACAATCGAAACAAACCACCATATTTTTGCTCTAACAAAATTCTAAAAATTTCAAGTTTTTTTGGTTTCACATTTATTTATCGAGTACAATAAATTAAGATTCCATGCTGGAACTAAGGAATCTAAAATAATTAATGTGTAAATTTTAACGATTTATTTGATGGTGATGTACTTTCTGCAGCATTACATTATAATATCGATTCAGCGCCCCACTTGACACAAAATGAAGCTGTGTCACCGCCTCCAAGAATGGAACGCCATTCAAAAATGATTTTCTAAAACGATAAAAACGAACGGTTTTCAATAAAGTAATGGAGCCTAGTACTGGATCGCGACAAACTCAACTTCATTAACGCAATCGTGCAAAAATTGTACATCACAGCCGAGTAAATGTGTTAATTCATGGGCTACTGGTTCCATAGTGTATTCAAAAATGACCGAAATGAGACATCATAACCTGAAATACACAAAACTAATTAAACATCGAATTCTTTTTCGGAAACACGGGTAATATTCTTGGACACGTACAATTGATGTTGCACCTTTATCCAACGCGTATTTAATGGTTCCCAATACAGCCACAATACGTTTATTACTTTGGATTTTTCCTTCCTTGGCTGGTTCAATCAACTGTAATGAACCACAAAAATAAAACTTATTTAATGCAAAACATGAATTTTGGCAGCGGTACATAATATACCACATCCATATAAAATTTATCAATAACAGTTTATTTTAATATTGATTAAATCAATAATTTCTTACCTGTGTACTAATTAATTTAAATAAACTATATTAGATAACTAGACTATATAACTAGACTGTCATTAAATTAAACTAATTTGACATACAATTATTTTTTTGGTCACTGAACTACTTTGTTCAATTTTGATGTTGATTACTCTTCTCGCAAACACACAAACTTTGCTTCGTCTGCATACGACGTTCAACAAACAAAATGCATCATACCGGAAAATGGTAAAATACTAAATGAAAACTACCTTAAAAATAAAAAACAGTTTTTTGAAATGAATGATAAATAAACAAAGTTCATGCTCAGGAGAATGAAAATTTGATTTTCTGCCGCAATTACGAGGTAAAGCTAAATAAAGTCAAAAAAAATATTGAAAAGAAAATTTCCGTAGCAATCGTATGAAAGGGTTTTTTCCATTTACGTTATTTGGGCCTGCATACATATAAACCGGATTTTTTATATTTTCTTTAACATGGCCGTATACATATACGCAGCGACCGCACATAAAGATCGAGAAAACAGGACAAATAAAAAATAAAAATATTATTTTGTTGGTTTGTAATTTTTACTTTGATTTGTTTTGCTAGTTTATTTATTTAGTAAAAAAATATGTGTTGCGGCGGAAGGGTGTATATTATGTCGAATTTAAACAAAAAAAACTTTAAGAATCAAATTGAATTAAAATTTCACTAATTAAATTTATTGAATTTACGAAAATGCGTTTTAATAGATTTAATATAATATTTCAATTGTTCATAAACTAAAAGATTAGTATTTTATAGTATAAATTGAAAAAAATACTTACACTAGTTAAATGTAAACATGAGTACAGTAAGGAGAAAAAAAACGGAACTGATTGAATGTTTCAATTTGTTTTTATGTGTAAAGCAGTTCAATAAATTTATATTATCTATCGTTTTGATTTTGAAAATGAATTTGTGAAAAATTGCTTGGAATAAATTTTCACTACAATTTTGTTGCGGGGAAAAAATTGCCGATTTTTATAGAGCGACTTTTAAATAACAGTCAGCACATGAAATCCGGTTGAATCCAATTTTTTATTGAGATGGAATTTGTGTGCTAAAGTCCGGTACATAATCAAGGTAGTAGTGGAGAATTTATTACCATTAAGTTAGATAATTTAGCTTTACAAATCTTAATTACATAAAAAATGAAAATATGTGCTTGCTAAATTGCTTAATAATCTCAAATATGTGTTTAAATCAATCGTACTAGTTGTAAAAATTTCAACCCTACTGAAAACAACTTTCGTTGCTAAGTTAAGGGTAATGATCCCTCGACTACAGAAATGAAACACGTGTAGCAAACAAACGCATGAACGACAGATAATATATGTACATCCGTATTATTGTACTTTAAATTTAAAAGTTTTCCAAAACAAACAAAAAACACGACTGAACGATTTAATTACCGATTATAGTTTAATGCATTTATTCCACGATATTAAAAAAAATAACAATCATTTTAATTCGATAATACACAAGATACAACTTTAATATTTATATTTTCACAATTATAATTTGTTCTAATTGATTTTACTAATAAAATTTAATTAAATATTGCACAGAAGTTACGTAAATTGTTATCCCGTCAACTAAATTGTCTTTTATATTATTCCGTTACAATATACTCGTACATATAATGCAGTGCACAGAAATAACTATACCTATGTAAACGAATTATTTTGTACAGTAAACTACCGAAATATTTGTACTTAGTGGTAAACGGTGTGAATTTTATTCCATAATCAAAGCATGGATACATAATTTTCTTAGATAGAATATAAATATTTTCATTACAATTATTTAAATTAATATATTAATTACATAACACAACATATTGTATAAATAATTAATATATATCGTAAACTACATAATTACAAAATTTAAATAAATATTATTTTACACCAGTTGTTACCGTTGTCTTTCCCCACACTGTAGCGCAATGTTTAAAACAAAAAAACAACAACCAAAGAAAAATGTACCACAAATAAAATAAATTTTTTTGTTTTTGTAAAGAGCACGTGGTTTATGGAAAATGGGATGTTGTTCTATTTGGAAAATTAATGAATAAAAAGCTTCTAAACAAGATTTTTTTTTTGTTTATAAATGTTACTAAAGGAGCTAAGATTAGAGAGAAAGGAGCAATAGTTCACATTTATAGCGCATTTAAAAGATATAAACGATTTAGTGGACGTAAACAAGAATTTAAAGTTTTTTCATAATAAATATTTTCATTTGTATGCCGCAAAGTTAATTTTTCAAATATTACTCATACTAACTCAGATTTTTTTTTTATTTATATAAATCGGCCTGTATGCCTGTATGATTAGGTAATAATATATTTAATATCGTTATTTTGCATCAAACGAAATTTTGTATGACTTTTATTTTGGTATAGCGATCGTACCAAAGCAACTTTTTTATTTTGTAACAATCGCATTTTGTACCAATTCTAAATTCTTCATATAAAAATGCTTTGTGACCAGAAAATTAATACAAAACGATTGGTACAAAAGAGTCACATAAGTTGCTTTGCTAGATCGATTTGTACCAAAGCAACTTTTTTATTTTGTAACAATCGCGTTTTGTACCAATTCTAAATTCTTCATATAAAAATGCTTTGTGACCAGAAAATTAATACAAATAACGATTGGTACAAAAGAGTCACACAAGTTGCTTTGCTAGATCGATTTGTACCAAAGCAACTTTTTTATTTTGTAACAATCGCGTTTTGTACCAATTCTAAATTCTTCATATAAAAATGCCTTGTGACCAGAAAATTAATACAAATAACGATTGGTACAAAAGAGTCACATAAGTTGCTTTGCTGGAACAATTTGTACCAAAGCAACTTTTGTGTGACGATTATTTTACTAGGATGGAGATCGTAGGATTTTAATTTTGCAATCAATGTACTACATGGATTATGTATTATTGAATAATGAAATTTTACATACAGTGTTGTTTATAGATTTATTTGATAACAATAATTTTATTATTGATAGTAAGATAAGAACAAATATAGAGATGGATAAAATTATTAAATATTTTTTTATTAATAATTTTTTATTTAATTAAAAAAAATATTAAGCATAAAATAATATTAATTTTATTATGCATATTTATAAAATTATTTATAATAAAAAAAATCTAATTGATTTATAAAAATAAAACCTAATAAGAATCATTCGTATCGCCGCCATATCATATTCTCTGTTTGTTTTATCGCAATTCTATCTGTTGATCAACACAAATTCAATTTCTATACGGTGTAATAAGATTCAATTTTGTTTTATTTATATTGAATGGCTTGAGTTGGTCCAAAAACATTTTTGTACCAATTGTTTTAGTAATAGAATTCATGTGGTACAGAAGTTTATGTATGGGTTATTTTTGTAATCATTTTTTTTGTAATATTCGATTGTGTATGCGTTGTTTTTGTACTCATTATTTTTTACAGAATTTTCGGGGAACCTTACAATTCATCTCAGAATTGTCACCTAATCGTATGTAAGATCTTCATGTCACACACAAAAAGTATTCTTATGTTTTGAAGAAATACGTGTCTTGTGAGACAGTCGTTGTTGATTCGTCGCTCTGTTATCAATGATTTCCCTGCTGGGTATATGTTAACGAATGGACCAAATGATGACCGGTCGGATATTCTTCGTTGTTTGAGTAATTATTTTAACTCTAAGACAAATGTGGGATAAAAATTAAAGATTATTTATCCAATTGGTAAGTAAGCATTATTGTTAATATTTTACATTAGAAATCTTTTAATTTTTTTTCATGTTCAACCAAAATATATATCATTCGGCTAAACACAGCCATTTTTATGTCAACAGTGTGACATACGTCGAACGAAGGCCTCAAATATTAATATTATATTTCATTTAAACAAAATATTTTTATACATTTACCTATCTACATAATTAAGAATAGATGAGCGAGTAGGTGAGAAACACGGCAGAGCAAAATCGCTAAGGTTGAATATAAAAAAGCATAGTCATTTTCGATAGCACACTTCCTGCTCGGACTTAATTGAAAATTAGTCTCTGTATTGTGTTGTTATATGATGTCGCTGTTGACAAAATATTTCATCTGTCACACAAAAACGTTCTAACAATAAGAAATATAATTAGCTACATAAAATGATCCAATTCAATTGTTTTGTTTGATTGACGGCGAAATTTGGGATACTAGTTTCAAGATGGGATAAAAATTTAATCGAATTCGATATCATAAATCAGATGTTATTTACAAATTTTATAATGATAAATACCGAAACAATCTGGTTTCAGTTTATGGGAGATATAATGGCCATTTTCTAGTACTGCATTTAAACAACCAAATCCATCGGGCGCTTTCAGATCCGCCAACTGTTAGCAACGAAAAATCAACACGTTAAGATGGTTTGATCAACAGTAGCAACACTGATAAGCTAAATTACATTTTTGCAATCATAAAATTTCGTTGCCATCAATTATTTTAGGTTGTCGGTCGCTGCTCTTCGCCAAATAAACTGTTATATAACTTATAATTACGTATTACGTATCATTAGTTATCAATTTCTGAATTTCAATTGAAATTTATCAATAACATAAAGCCGTTTCTTAATTAAAATTCCGTTTACTTAATAAAGAAAATCTAGATTAAATTATATTCTAAATGGGTCCCATTCTCCAAGCTATTTACAGGCATCTAGGTGCTCATTGATATGATTTCACAATAAACCACCTTAGCAATGGGGCTTGGTATTACAGAAGTAACGATGCGGAGTTGAATACACGATATTCAGTTATTGGAAAATCACCAATACAAGTGCTTTTGTAAATTGATTTCGTAAAGTAAATTTGTGACCACAACAAAAAAATTTATTACGAAATTCATAGATAACTCATTGAACTGTACATACATATTTTTTTAAATGTACAATAGTTTGTTTTATAAATCGAGATAGAGTTATTTCTAGAAAATATAACATTTTAAATTAAAATAATATAAAATTACTTGGCTGAAAGTTAAATGACGAATTTTTATTTTTGAAGTTAAACGACAATGCCTGTGGCACTATTCTGGTAATTCCCCGGGAATAGGGAACTGGGGAAAAAATTTATATGTAATTTCTGTTCTAATATTTTTTCCCAGCCAACTGAGGAGAAAAGTTTGATGTAAATCAAACCTTTCTCCTCAGTAGGCTTTGATTTTCAAACCTCTTAATTGGCAGGAACAATTATTCCCGAATTAATTTTGTTTTCAAAAAAATTAACACTTACTGGTTACCTCAGTATGTCAGAAAATTGTTTTTAAATAAAAATTACATATAAAATCTTTCCCTAGTTCCCCATTCCCGGGGAATTACCAGAATAGTGCCACTGATTGGAAAGCCCCTTATACTATATAGAGAGCCGTAGAAATGAGTCAAAAAACAATTAAATATCGATGATCTTTTCAGTAGATCACGCTTCCTTTATGTTTTATAACTAAGCGAATACTTAAGTAGCATATGAATAATATTTTGAGAGTTTTCTCGAAGTCGGTCCAAAAAACTTTACTTTCACAGTAATCAAAAACTGGTCCGCATGACATGACCAAAAAATTCGTTTTATTAATCTAAAAAAAATTCTGAATATATTTAACTTCCGCAACTATGTATAAGTTCATTTACCCGCGATTCCGCTGTTTTTTGGTTAGTTATGACCCTAATCTATACCATACCACACTTTTGTTAGAAATATGGCCCAGTTATAGATCAATAAATACTACTCAATCATTTTAGTTTTGGCTTTAATTTAATTTAGAATTTATTTTTAAAGTACTGTTTACCATTATAATATTTCTCATGCCATTTTGGGCTAGTCGATGTTTTGAAAATAAAATGTCGGCTGAAATATTCACTTAAGCTCAAATTTATGGCGAATTCATTTAATATAAAAATTTGCTCTCAGATCAAAAAATTCAGTGAGATTGCGATAAATTTGGAAGTGCATGTACATTTATTGCGACTTGTGGTAAAAACAAAGGAAGCTGTGTCCTACTTAAAAAATAAAAGATAAAGTTGACATATAATTATTTATTATTTCGAAATCCGCAATCTAGCTGAGTTGCTTATTTTGAAAATGTGAAATGAAGCCGTGTTCGTTAAATTTCCTTACTAAACGGCTCCTGCTCTAAAAGTTATATTTGCAAGTTCAACTCGAGCAGGCCATGCGCTCCCATAAAAATTACTGTGGTGTTCTTAGAACAAAAAATAAACTTTCACTAAATGTCATAGATACTTATTGCTTCGCCAGTAATTTTTTTTGTATCTAAGAGTGTGTTACAATTAGTTTAAATGATGCGGCATTAAAAAGTTAAAAATTTATTCGTGGTAATTTTTTTAAACTTTTTATCTGTTTCAGTCAGTTACAATTTTTTGACAATTGTAAAAATTACGATGTTTATCAAATTTTGTTCATGGCAAACTTCTGTTTACAAACAACTATTTTGTGTAGTACTGTATTTTGCAAGTTGTGCTTACACCAAATCAAATTTTATTCTGAAAACAATATCAGCTTACGAAAAGTGCACAAACTGAAAGAATTAAACAGAAGAATTTAAACAGACATTTTTACTCTAGCCAACATTTTGACTAAGTAGTTTTGCCTCCCCAGTCTCACCACGACTAAGAGGCAAACTTTTAAAGTCATAACTCGAACGACGAATAGTTAATAATAATATGCGAAGAGTGTAGATCTTATAAAATCCATCAACAACGGAGAATAGTGCTATATAATCATATGATCTAGGACGTAAGTAGCCACACCACTATGTTACCCCGCCAGTTCTTTAAATTTGACCAACATTCGCAGCAACATCAGCAATGTTAATATGGCTTTATCACAAACTTATTAATACGATTCTTTATTGGGTGTTGACATCCGCCAACCATTTGCAACACCTTGAATAAAATCAAAATGTTGGGATCTAATCTGAACGCTTTTGATACATCACAAATATACCGCGCAACAATCATAAATTAAATTCCATCAAGATTTTTTCTCTGTGCTTATCACAGTATTTTATCAAATTAGTCGTTAGTAAACTTGCACTGTGATGGCGTAGCCCAATACGAGTAAAGGAGGTATTTGTTTGTGACCAAATGAAATGCGACTTGGTTGTGTCACATTGTTGAAGATATTTCTTAAATACGAGTAAATTTGTCGCCACAAGAATTCTTTCCTTTTCAATTTCTCAAGTTAATCATTTTACTGAAACTCTTTTGAAAAAAATGTAAGAATATAGGTAACATAGAGTTGAATTAATAAATCCGACGAAACGTTATTTCATAAAATACAACAAGTCTGTCGAAAAATTAAAAGATTAGGACTCTTGCATTTTGAGCAATTAAATGTATATTAAAGTACATAAAATGTCCTGATAAATCCATTTATATATATTAAGGAATTAAACAGAGTTTTCGATTAAATGCTATTATTATTAATCATCATCATTGTAATGGTGGTATTTTACGCCCACTGCATACAATGTACAAACATTTTACAACCACTGTTCCGCCGTTAAACGTTTTCTTACAATACGTATCATACAGAATATCCTTTGTCTCCTCTATTGTCTATTCCACTATCTTTGAAAGTGTAATTTAATGGAAATATGATATATTTTATGTGCTCAATGTTTCATAAATTATTACATGTAGAGAATATATTGCAAATTTATAAAATCTATGTAATTTATATGAAAAACTAAATTTTGTTGTTACAAATTAATACCTAACCCCGTAGAAAGTTTTAAACAACATAATGCTTACATTATACCATAAATTATTACAATCATTAATTAACTTGTCGACGATAAAAACTCGCCAACAAAAAATAAGAACTATAGAATTTTAATTGAAGCTGTACAATAAATTTGAAAGACATTACGTGCTAGGATTGTTTTGGATGTCCACCGCTTTAGAAATTGTATTTTCTTTTTCTTTTGATCGTATAAATTTGTCCCAAAAATTATTTATTACATTATAGTAGTACAAATTTTACATAAAACAACTTACCCAAGAAGACGTGCCTCTTCGGCAGTGTTATTTGGTGCGGACGGCATCCTGTTTTGCGTTGTTGAACGATTTGTCTTATCCCGATCTCTGAAATAAATACTATTTACATGCAGGCAAAAAACACGCAAAAAAAAAATATTCAAAAAATAAAATATATAATAATAATTATTGTAATAATTATTATTATATAATAAATATATGTATAATAAAAAAAACTATTTATTTCGATTCTTGAAAACCTTGAGAAATAAATTAATGTATAATTTCTTTACAACAAAACAAAAAAACAAAATCACATTTTTAACACTTCAAAAAGGTTTCAATAATCGAAATAAATTATATTTGTTTGTTTAATAAGTTTTAAAGTTGATTATAATTAACTGCTATAAACAAAACTAATTTAAATTGTACACAATCAAAAATTAATAACAATCACTAATCTAATAATACTGTAACTATTTTATGTTATTTATTTTGTTGGTCAAATGTTAGTTGTGTTAAAAAAAACAATGTGAAAAAAAATAAATAAATAGCAGAATGTAGTATGTACGAGTTAGTATATATAGTGAACAATTTTTTTCACTCTTATGTAACGTTTACAAAATATGAAACCAACATTATCCGGTATTTCACTGCAAATTTTCCACAATTTATATCCTATTATTTATTTTTAAGTTAAGGTGTATAACAGAAATAAATAACCTTACACAACAAAACAAATCGAAAGTCCTTTTTAATATTATAATCTTTTCTATAATAAAAGGTGTGCCGTTCACTCACACACGAAATAACTATTTTATTATATCTATGTTGTGAAACTAAAAACAAAATCTAATCAATCTAATTTATTTAAATAAATTCTGTGCGCATATGCTTTACTTTATAATATTAATAAATTAATTAATTCCGATTTAAATTATAGTAACTACTACTTTTAAACGTTGTAAATAAAATAAAAAAAAATTAAAACTTTTATTTTTGAAATATTATTCAAATAACATCACCAAGAGTTCAAATAAAACTGTTCCCTCGAATACAAAAAGCTTTTCTGATTTTCTACTGATATGAATTAGGAAAATGGAAAAATGAAATAAAAAAAATAAAAAACGGCGACGGCGTGCTTTTTTCCTGATTGATGTTGCCGTTTCACTCATTCATCTAATTTTAGAAATGTTCGATTCCTCGCCTCAAATACCAAAACACCTACAACTACACCAAGTAATATATTACAATGATACGATGCAGCTCCCGTGTGATCATATTTTTTTTTTATTAATGGACCTTGTCATACATTTAGTTTTGTGTATTAGTATGTTTTACAATCCCTGTATTTAGTATATAGCCCTGTGTTGTATTTGATATGTTTGTGTTAGCATATGAAAAAAAAACGAAAATGCGCGCGCATGCTATGAACGTTTTTGTTTCATTGTGGAACTTTTCAAGAAAGCTTTATAAATGAAAATGAGAAAAAGCACAAACATAAAATTTATATAAATATTTTTCCTGACCTTTGATTTAAACCCAGCTACAGAGTATGAAATCATTACTATTTCTATTTTATTACAACCAACAATGACAGAGCGATATACAGGTTCCCCAAAAAGCTCCCCTCGCGCTCTGAATAAAATATGTTCAATTACAGTATAGAAACATTTTTTAAAAGCACTTAGTCTGCGCCAATAATTTAGAGTGATTAATGGTCTGATTAATTATTTAATGACCATGAGACAAGTGTAATCTCCCACGTAAATCGGGTCGCTATTTATCCGTATATTGATTATATTTAATTCAGTCATATTATCAATACTAATTACAATTAATCCAACAGAGAGGACGAAACATAACAAACAAGAAAATGTATCACGAGCACGTTTATTGAAAATTAAACAGATTTCCGGTTCACAAAAAATTAAGCAATACGATTCAACAGATATAATGGTGCTTAGGAAATATTTAAGAAATATAATTATTTTATACAGCCTTCAATTATACGACACGGAATTTATAAACAAAATTCCGAAATTAACACCGTTCCGCTATAGCACTTTTAGGTACACCAAAAAATCATATATTCCCATAAAAAAAATGTGTTCTAAAATTAAATACCAAGGGAAATAAATTGTGTATATAAAAAAACTCCCCCTGAGTGACTTTTAATAATTTCTAAAAATATTATTAAATAAATTATAGAGTTGGATGGACGAAAAATATTCTAATATAAAATCAACCGACAGCAGCATATTACACAACAAAATATTTTTATATTTGACACTTGTGTTGAAATATAAATCATTATTGATTTTAATAATGGAAACATAAAACAAAAGAAGCTTTTCGTAAGCACTTCTCTTTCACCTAAAAACCGTCCTACGCATATTCATATTAAATAATTATAACACATTTTTAATTTATAGTACTAATCGATCTGGCCTTACGAGATGTTTTTCTGTTTATCATGGTAATGAAATTAATTAGTTTTCATTCGAATTCGTGCCTAATTTCGCGTATAAGTAATGCTAGTTTATACATCATAATATATTTAAGAGTATTAAAAAAATTACATTTGATTAAACATCATAATGTGGACGTTATATTACTTGCTTAGCGCAGGAAGCAAAAGATAGCTCAGGGAAATATACTCATACATTTATAATATATTAATACAACGAGAATATCCGTAAAAACATTCAATTTTAATAAGATTTTCGAGTATTATTCAAACATCATGAGCTGATTAAAATTTTAAGCTTTCTTATATCTAAATTATGAATAACAAGTAAATTGCTCTTAAAGAAATTGTGTCTTACGTAACAAAAAATTAAGAAATAAACCTTCATACACTTAAATTAAAAAATTATAAATAGTAAGGTGTTATTAAAACACATTCGTCTCACAAAATTGTAACAATAAGGCATGGCCTGGCTCAATTGATCTAAATTAAATTCATCAGTAGAAATTGTTTTTTACCAAACTCTCCTTCCCATCAATGTATTTTAAAAAATTCTTAAATTTGTCTGCCCGCCAGAAAAATGTCAAGAATTTCATCGCTATTTCGAAAAATTTGACTATGCTAGGTGAATAGGACTACTAGGTGTACGTGTCCCAAGAACGTTAAACGAATTGGTGAAATAATTTACTTGTAAGGTAAGGTAATAATTTATACCAAGATTGGGAAATTACATATATCAGAAAAGTAAGATTCAAAATTTAGACATTTAAACGTTTGGGTCCCTTGTTCTGTCCGAGCCAAAGAATTAAAACTTAGGGAATCCCATTTTCTAGAACACTTACATATTATGTTAGGATGAGCGGACAATTTTGAAGATTTCTTCGGGAAAGTATTATTGGATGGTTGTTTGGTACAAATAAAGTTTGAGTTTTTTTTATAACTTCGAAGCTTTATCACAAAATTTGATACAATGTATTTTATTCAAAGCATTGTCCATCGTTAGCTACGACTTTTTCCCCATCTTTTAAACCAATCGATCGAATCGACCCAATTTATGGATTCTTCACGAGCAGTGAAGTGCCAGGTCAAAAGCCATCGAGAGGAACAAGTGGTAGTCGGAAGGAGCAATGTCTTGGGAATACAGCGGATGGGGTAGGATATCCCATTGAAGCGCTTCCAAAGTTTTCTTGACGACTCTTGTGAGGACTATTGTGGGAGTTTAAACTTCAATGCTCGACTTAATTGCATCAATTGTTGTTGATAATGTTCTCCAGTGATGGTTTGGTTAGGCTGGAGTAGCTCATAGTAGATCACCTCAAACTGATCCCACCAGATGCACAGCATTAGCTTCTTGCCATGAATATTCGGTTTGATGGTTGAAGTTGATGCATGACTGAGCTTACCCCATGCTTTTCTACGATTTGGGTTGTCGTAGTGGATTCACTTTTAGTCCTCCATCACGATTCGATGCAAAAAAAACCCTTCCGATTTTGTCTTTGGAGCAATTGTTCACACGTGAAAAAGATACGAAACCATGGTCTTGAAACGGTTTTGAATCGCTTGTTGAGTCACTTCCAAAGTTTCAGCGAGTTTCTCATGAGTTAGCCATGAATCATGGTTCAATAACCACTCCAACTGAGCGTTTTCAAACTTTACTGGCCTCTCTTCGCCTTCTTTGTCACTGGTGTTAAAATCGTCACTATTAGACCGGCGCAGCCAGCAGTCACATGTTTTTATTGATGGAACATGTTCCTCATATGCTTCACACAGCAATCGATGTCCATCAATTTTCTTCAAATTAAAACAAACAAGGAGCGCCGAAAATTGTGTCAGAGCACAAAAATATATGTAGTTTACACTTCAGTGAAATGACACATACTGATTTTTAGAAGATGGCCCGATAAATACCTCATAACTTATTTAACAGCCTTTTATTCCTAATCTAATTTGCTACTTGTTACATGTTTACGATGTCCCCATTGGTTTTGATTTAACGAATGTTCCTTTTGTACTAAGATGTTTTAGTCATTGAAATCGTCTACTAAGATTTCAATTAGAAACAATTTTAACATTTGACTCATGGTATAGATAGATAGAAAAATATCGTCCTGAAATTTGGACATACCTCGCGTAAAAATAAAACCAGGAGCGGAATCATGAAATACAACCAAGAAATTGTTGTCAATTTGTTGTTCTTGAATCGGGATAAACACCAAAAATTTTATTCGTTTTTAAAGGAACGTGCCTGACATCTCACGAAAAAAATTTAAACCTCGTCACTTAAAATAAAACAATGACAGATACAAAGCTTGCGGGGTTTAATAAGGACGTAATCCCGATAAGTCTTAATGAAATCCTATGGCGTTTTATGCCAAGCAGGAGAGAGAACTAAGGGGAATTTGAAATTAGCCTTTATGGAAATCAACAAATAGTTCAAAGCTCCTCCAGCAAAGGCAAATGTAGTTGTGACTGCGGATTAATATAACTCTCTTAATAAGAGTCCAAAAATCCGACAAGGACCTAGGACGACAAACTAGAGACAATAAAAGAACAATCAACCCAAACCAGAGGAAACAGAGGTTGCCGGCGGCTCCTTTAATATTTTAGACTAACCTGCATCATACAAAGCTGTCCCGATAGCTATCCTTGTAAGACTAGACAATTCAAAAATTTAGTTAAACTGTTCAAAATCGATATGATGCATCGGGTATTACAGAATGTAGACCAAACAATTTCTCAACATCAACGAAAGGGTTGATTTATTTTTGAAAACTTTTATACACACTCTTCAAACTCTTAGTTTACAATATTGGGCAAGAACCTTCATTTATTACTAGAAACGAGAAATTTTAGATGTGAATCTCGTCTCCACGCCTGACTCTAGTTTTTACGGAATGCCATTAGAAATTATAAGAGTAAGATTATAAAGTAACTTGATTTTACGTTAGATACTATGACTACCGTCACCAACCCCCTAGATGATGTTTGACTGAAGTAGATAGTGTGCATGGTAGCTCTTAATAAAGCCAAAAGCACCGTGATGGCTTAAGAGTAGGATTCCTACACGGACAGAGAAACTAAGAATGTGCAATACGCAACTGAGAAAAGCATATAGTTTAAGGACGAAAGTTTACCCGTAAAAGGACGAAAGTTTACCCGTAAAACGAGCCTAAAGGTCTTAAGACCTATAACTATCATCCTTTTTTGAAAAATCGAGCTAGCATGAAACCCAGTAGCTGCCCAATATTAGGTTTTCTACAATTATGATAGAAGGAAGGCATGGAAATCAGGGAAATATTATCTTTCTTGGAGCTTGGGTCTATGAATCAACCATTTGCTAGAAACCATGACTGCTAACGATGAGCTGAGCGGATCCACCATTAGATGACATTAAAAGACGACTAGGTAGGGAAAAGCTGCAGGAGGCGTAATACCTCTTCCTCCTTCAATGAAAACTTGTGGTCAAAGTACTACCGTCAGAACTGCTAATGAGACACGGAAATCAGGGAAATATTATCTCTCATGGAGATTGGCCCTATTAATCAATCATTGTGTTCAAAAATTTAAATGGAATACCAACATCAACAAAGCGTATAAAGCTTACTTCATCTATCAACAAATGTTTGCAAAACGTGAGGTATCTGTCCAAAAATGATACTATGGCTATATATCAGCATTATAAGCCTATGTACGCCTAATTAGTTGGTTACCAAAAACAGAATAAGCATAACCTTGAATAACACTAAATAAAATTCAAAGGCTAATCTGTCTAAGTACAATAAGAGATATGAAAACCTGCTTTACTGCTATTCTTGAGTGTTCTTTATAGAAGTAAGGGTAAGTTGTGCAGGTTCGATAAGCATCTGTGGGAACATTTTATTCTAATTTTTTGATATTCAATAGCTATTATGGAAAACTCGTGCTTCATTTTTTCCTTTTATCGAAATTTTCTTTTCATATTTTGTTATTAAATCTCAAACTTGGAGAAATTGTGCAACCTCGATCGGAATTTACAATAACACTAGATTAAAAGTTTTCTCGCAATAACTAAACACAACAGTGCCGATAGCGGGCCAGGGATTATTTGGTATGCAAATACGTAGTTTTTTTATTAGATAGATTTTCATGGTAAAGACACAATTTGTGAGTTTTTGATTTGAAATGGAACAGCCTTAAACCAAATTAAACCATCACACTTCATGATAGAAACAATGAGTTTTCAATTAGAGAATATTAAATCCTCTCTTTTCCGTCATGAATATACATAAAAGATACATTGACGAATCAAACTCAATTGCGGGGACTGGAGCTGAGGTAATCGGGTCTAGGCTTATACTCCACATATCCTTAGAAAAATTCCCAACCATATTTCAGGTGCAAATTTTCGCAATAGAGGTACCAGAAGATTGAAGAAAACTGAGGTCATAATCACGGAAAGCCAAACAGCATGGCTAATTCTAGCCTTCTATCATATTCGGCCTTCTATTCTAAGCTAACACGGGGATTTCTTTCGTACTAAAATAATTAAATTGTTTAAGACAGAAAAGCAAAATTACCTTTATGTGGTCCCTCGACCAAACTTCCGTTCTAGAAACTAGACAGCCGGTGTCTGCGGAAGGAACAGAGTAGTTAGCACCTTCACTTGACCCATCATCACCTATTCCATAAAAGAATTGGAAGGTTGGCAAACATTGCTTGGGATGAGACAAGGAAAAAAAGCTTCTTACTTACAACATCGGACATCTAAACAGAGTACTGTTGGAGAGCAGGTAAGTTGGAAAGCCAATCACTAAGACCTGGATTACGATAAATGACTGGACATGGACCATTCAACGATAACTTGAAAATATAGGGAAATTCCCAATGAACTACAGCTCAATGCCTCTTGTGGCGCCCTCGCTCTAAAAAAACTGATTTCTCAAAGCATACATTATCTATACAATAGCCCAACATCAAAACCATTATTTTATCTGAATAGATGACATTGATAAAATAATTAAAACCTCACTTTACGTGATAGGCTAACTGCAATGCATAATAGATTAAAAATCGCAGTGCACGGGCTCTCCTCATTAAAAAAACATACAGCAAAAAGATAAAGGTGCAACAAAGGCAAGGAGCCAATCCAGCCGCGGAGATCAGTTTATCTGGTGCCAAGTAACAATCACTGCATTTACAGTAGCGCTTCAGAAAAAATCAGAAGCTTGAAGAATGAATATGGTGAATTAATACCGCCACATGTGGTACGATATCAAGTTGGACCAGGACTAGTTTAATGGTGCGGAAGCCCAATAGAGATGAAAAAGTTTTGATGAATTTGGTTATGTACCGTCTAAGGGGTGAAATTAAATATTCATAAAAGTACTGCAATTGTCTAAAGACAGTTTCAGATTTATAGAAATGCTACTAATCGAATTATGAAAGCGTTATGAAGGATTTGAAAATAAATTATATTCTTGGGGACCTTCTTTCGGAATTACAAGAATATAAAAAGCTGCCGAAAATAAAGCTTTAGAAAATAAAATTAATGCTAATTTTTTAATGTAAAACGGGTGATTTTTGGGTCTGAATTTAATAGATGCGTTATAAAAATTATCGGAAATCAATAGTTCTAAAATTACATTACACAATTACGATAAATTTGCTCATCATAGCTAATGTATTAAATATGCTCTAGTAAACTAAAATTGCAAATCATGTTGTACGCGTATACCCATAAATTTCAACAGTAATGTAGAAAGCAAATAAAACATTTTAATGATATCAATAAAATAATTGGATTTGTATATTATATAAGAGAGTATTGGAAATATAAAATTCTAGGTATGTACTTTGTTATAAATCCCTTTTTAAAGTGTATTATATAATATTTCAAGATTATTAATTTCATAAGAGCCATTATTATAAATGTCAAACCAATTTTCTAGGAAAATCAAACAAGAAAATAATAATTCTGTCATTTGCAACTTGATTTTTACATACTTGAATTAAATCAATAAATTTTATTATCAATATGTTTCTTTGTTATCAACATAACGTAAGTGTGCTAGACTAGATAATTATTCACCATCACCCCATCACCAAACAACAACAATAAATTTAATTAATATAAAGGTTATTTTATTATGAGAATAGCGGAGAAAAGACATTTTACTAATTTATGAATCTTTTAAAATAAAAAGGCTTTTACACAGAATAATTAAATTAAAATATGTAACGAAATGTTTTTAGCGTGACATATAATAAATAATAATGTAATTAAATAAAATAAAATATGAACTTTTAAATGAGTATCTTCTACAAAATTCAATTCTACGCAGTACCTCTACACAAAATGTAGTATCTAGTAAATAAACCTACCTTTGCGATATTATGCTTGGTTGCATCGACGACTCAATTAATAATGATTGGTCCTGTGTCCCGCCAATAACATGTCCAATAACACGTTTTATTGTTTCAAATGCTGAATTTGGACTAGCTGGTTCTGTCGTCGAATTGTACACAGATTCTTGGCCATTATTATCCAATGAAAAATACACCCCATCTGATTGAGGCATCTCTTTATGTGCAGAATTTTATAATACATATTGTTTTATTGGTGTACAGAAATAAAAAAATCATAAACCCAAAAAATAAAATAAAATAAAAATTAAATTAAAAATATAAATAAATAATATACAATAATATTTTAAAATTAATTAAATTATATTTAAAAAAAAAATTAATTGCAACTTAAAACTTGTATTAATAATAACATAAAAAGTTAAAACGCATTACGTATAGATAAGCGCGAGCGCGTGTGTATATTTTCATTGGTATATCAGTAAATTTTACAGATTACCCTGGTATAGCGTGATATTAAATCATCTTCAATGCAATCATTTTCTAACTTGCATTTAAAGCTCCAAGAACACAAAAGAATTCGAAATAAATAATATCCTATAAAAATTATTTATGACATTTTTAAATATTACAAAAACATAATAAAATGGGATATCCAAATTTGAAACGTTTTAAAATTTGCTAAACATTAAAATGAGAGAGTTTTACTTTCAAAATTTTTAAAAATTTGCCTCAATATTAAATAATTACCGCGTTATTAGAGGGTTGCCTAATACAAATATAAATACGATAAATTAAAAACTTAATTCTGTTGTTATTATGGTATCATAATGTATATTGCGTGAAATTATAAATATTTCTCTAATTTTTTAAAAATTTTAAATTTATAACAAAACCAAATTAATGGTGGTCTGGAAATTATGTGTTGTTTATTATACCTTTATTCAGTATGAACAAATTTTGTGGGGTTGATGAGGTGGTCGCATTACAACCAAAAAAGATTTTGGTATATAAAAACCGTATAATATTTTAATGGAATCAATGGTTGGGATTTATGGCAAAAATGATCAAACACTTTTTGGTAATTTATATATACGAGTGTGCTGGATATGTTGAGGCAAAAAATTAGCACGCAAAATAATTTATATTGCTTATAAAAAAAATTGTGTTTTATTATATAAGGCACTTGTGTGTTACAATATTCAAAAAAAGTTAAAAGGCCTTGTTAAACTTAAAACTGCAAAAAAGTACTCCGATACACAATGATTGTAAACTAATAAAATTCTCTGTTCGAAATATGAATTAAAACATAGACAGTTCAGTAGGAGATAGATAGCATCAGATATATAGTAATACAAAATCCCATGAAAGTGGTATTGGAATGCATGAATTTCAATTTAATTGTTCTGTTTAAATGTTTAAATAGTTTAAGTGAATTTAAAAATATTATAACTTCGAATCAAAAAATTATTTTGAACCTTGATAATTCGTTACTAAACTATTGCTATCGTATATACATGATAGATAAACGTTTTTATATAAAAACTACACGTTTACAAACAATCATTATATAATAAATCACGTATATAAAATATGTATATGTAGAAAAGCTTTGAAAATTGAAATTAAACTTTATTTTTATTTATAATTTGATTTTGATTTCGATTAATATTTTTATTCTATATTCGTCGTCATGATAAGAGTAAATTTCTTACAATATCTATATATAAATACAAATGACGATAATAGGGATACGATAAGATATAATATACATAATGCCATCCTATTGTGCCACACAAGGGATTCAAATTTAATATTATCTAACGTACGTAGAGAAATTTTCTTTCAATGAATGAAAAAATAAAATATAAAAGGCTTTGAATTCCATTGATGGTTTAAAATGTATATACATATAAATTTAATATTGTACAACAAATCCATCATTATGATCCCCAAGTCACTAAAAACAATAACATTCTAGTATGGTCAAATGATTAATTTTCATTCCTTAATGTGCGTGATATCAATATAAATCCCAGAATTTTGTATAGGATAATTAATCTACTTTCCGTTACGATTATGACTTCAACGTTTGCTTTGCTTAACATACAAACATTAATATTTCGGTATAAAATTTACATTAATTTAGTTTGGACTAATTAAGATATTCCATTTGATAAATATTTTTTCTGTTAATGTATACGGTACAGATACAGTAAAGACATTCAATTCATCCGTTATTACTTGGAACTGTACCGTTCAATAAACCTATCGGTTGCATATGCTGCGCATTATTATTATCTTGGGGTTTATTGAAACCCAATATTTTTATTTCTATGTATACTTTGCCCACATAAAATATAAGATATAAATTATCCCCAAAGCAAACAATTTTGTCTTATTGAATTTTAAAAATATACAAACAAAAAAAGTGTGTGTATCCAATGAAAAATGTCAAAAACAGTAATTTCCTTATTATTTGGTTAGGCCTGTAATTTTATGTTTTGTAAATTTTAAACATACATTTTTCAGATATAAATATACATATTTCATTTACGTCATATCGGTGAAAGACAGTCTTACCTACAAACCACAAAGCGTTTCCCCCTCGATAATTAATTATTTACCATCAGTAAAAGGTATACAAAGTAAACGAAACACAATAAATCCCACTAGAGTATAAATTGTTCTGTAAATTTTGTAATAGGTAATATCTCAGAAATATAACTAATGAGCTTTTTGGTCATTGAGCCAGATTAAAATAGCTTTTCGTTTTATAAATAAAATTTAATCTACATAAATTAAAAGCCTAACACAGGGTGGTTCGCTTTTTAAGAGTTAAAGAATTATATTATAATTTCTAAATAACTCAACTAAAAGACTTTGTGCTTTCAATAAATCCACATTTTTTTCAGTATTACCATTATTATTAGCCGTACTTTATTTTGAAATTATTACCAAAGAAAATTTTTGAAATTATTCTTTGCCATATAAAACAGAGTGTTTATCTCAAATCACAATTTTTCGTGAACTTATGACTCGACGTATTAACTGATTTTATTTTTTCTTGCACGTGAATTTTTTACTATCTCCCATGTCCTTTACAAACTCGCTCTAGCTACAAGTTCTCTTAAACACTTCTCCCAATGCATGACAAAGTCCCGTTCCGTAACAGGTGGTAAAGTGCAATTCCGCTTCCATATCGAAATTCGTTTTGCAATTGTAGAGAATGTAGAATTTAATTTTTCGTGAACTTTTGACTCGACGTATTAACTGAGTTTTATTTTTTCTTCAACGTAAATTTCTTTCAGTCACCCATGTCCTTTGCAAACTCGCTCTAGCTACAATTCCGCTTAAACACTTCTATCAATGCATGACAAAGTCCGGTTCCGTAACAGGTGGTAAAGTGCAATTCCGTTTCCATATCGAAACTCCTTTTGCAATTGTAGAGAATGTAAAATTTAATTTTGAATTATTGCCATTATTATCTTATTGTAGAAATATTTTCCCGGTTAGTGTTAATGCAACTTCTTGAAATTTTTGCTATTCTGACTTTTAACTAACTGTAGTAGGGTTGAATGCTACAATATCAAGATATGGAATTGGTACATATTTATTGGTTCAGATAATACTAATGATTGAAAAGGAAACCAGGTGAGATTTTAATAATTTAGTAAATAAAAAGATTGGACTGTTATTTACTTGTCGAATATTAAATTTTTATGATCAAATTTATTTAAAATTTTGTTTTAATGTTCATGCAAAAAATATATTTTTTATATATATTTTTTGAAATATTTTAAAATTTACAGTTTTTTTTAATTCGAATAAATATATAAACTGCATTTCCGATATTAAAAAAATTCCCGATATTGGTTTTGTTTCCATTATTTATAGTTAAATGGTTAATCAGATAGTCAAACCTACTGTCGATTACATAATTTATGCGACGTCGGATATTTTCGATATCGACGAAATTTGACAACCAACATTCGTAATACGTCGATTTGCGTCGATCAATAAAGAAAAATACAAATCGAAAAATTTCATAATAGATCTCTACTTCGATACGTCGCGAAATTGCTGCAATTCGGAAGTAGTTTTAACTTTCTGATTTCCTATTCAATCGAATAGTTTCTTCGAATTATAAAAACAATAAATAAATAAAATAATTGAATTTATTATATTTAATAAAATTATTTGAATACATTTGTGAAAAAATTAACTTTTATAAAATATATCACGTATATCGTACACGGAATTCGACAAGTAAATAGCAATCATTGTGGTTCGAAAATATTCGAGCCGAATTTCAGTTTTTAATTTAATATTTTTATTTCGGTAGATTTTTTAGATATCGAAAAAATTGAAATTGAAAAATTGTATTGATCCAGTGTTATCATTTGGTTTTAAATACTATCAAAATAGTTCAAGCCTTCCACCTGTTATTCACATAATTAGAAATGTTTCAAAATTAGGAAGTTACAAAAATCGCCATAAACCAACATCGACCTAAGCCGTAATCTATTAAGAAAATTTAAATTTTGAAAAATGTGTTACCACAAACTGGCACTAGAAATTTGTGAATGGCGATTACTTCTAAACAAAAAACTCACTTCCACATAATTATTGCTTGAGCAATTTTCCGAGGAAAGACCAACCGAAGTCGTTCTATGAAGCGAAACAATGGTTCAAAATACAATATCACGAGATGCACTGGGTAGTAAGCTAAACTTAAATTAAAAAAAAATGCGGAAGCCGTTGTATCAAAAATTAATACGATCATTCAAAAAAAAATTTATGAAACTTAGTTTCTGTCAAAGATATTTATACTTTCGATAACGTTCATTTCTATTAAATTTATGCAAGTTTATCTTTCTATAATACAAAAAATAACACGTCTCGATTCCTGGAAAACTTTTGTAGGAAAAATAAATAAATTAGTTTTCTAATTAGTTCGTAATAAAATGTTTTCAAATATATTTATACAACTTTTTCCAATAAAATAACAAAAGAGAAACTTCAACAATTTTTGGGATAAATTAGTTTTACTATAAAATAGATATCTCCTAGCCCAAGCTGTACAGGTACACCCAGATCTGTAGGCAAAAATTTCTCAACTGTTAAGTTTTACCATAAAAACTAACTGGTGAAAGAAAATAAAAATCGGGTAAATCATTTTAAACCAACCTATCTAAAGACGTTCTCCTATGGACGAACATTTGAGTAAATATCCCTTTGAAATATGAAACCAAAGTTTTTGGAAGTGTTTTTTATCAGAGCGGGTCACGAATCCTAATAAAAGAATGGTTAAAGAGTTCTTACAATGAACAAGAACATTCTCCTACCATAAAACTATCTGCTTCCGCTAATATCTCCAGAGAGAAATCGAATTTCCAATATTTCAGAATAAAAATTAGGTTTTAGTTTTTATTGATTGTGTTAGATCGCAATCGACCCAATATGCCACAGAAAAATTGCTGTCATGTTTTGACATTTGACAAGTAAAAACGAGACCAATACTAAAAATGGTACGATCAACAACGCATTGAAATTGTTGAAATTCACTACAAAAACGGTGAAAAATTTTGCGGTCACAGTTCGCAAAACTAAAGCACTTTTGGGTCGTCGTGAAGCACCTTCTCGACCGGCAATAGTGAAACTGGTGGAAAAATTTGAGCTGTTGGGACAAGTTAGTGATGTGAAGAATCGAAACTGTGTGCGTCGCTCAAGAATAACTGAGAATATTGCTGCTGCAGCCCGTAGTGTTGACGAAAACCCAGGTTTGTCGATCTTTGAGGAATTAGACATTCCACAAACGACATTACATCGTATTTTGCATAAAGACTTAGGTCTTAACTGTGAGTTTATACTTGCGGAAATACAAATTGACACACCCGCTTCCGCACTCTAAACCAATCAAATTTCGTGAAATGCTTTATGCCCCGCGTACTAGTTCCATAATCGAGTTGAAATATTTTAAACTTTATTGTTGTTTTAATACATTAAGTACGATTCTGCAGAATTATTTCCTCAATCGCTCCCGCAAGTATAACTGCACAGTAAGGCTTTTAAAGTTCAGTTAACACAAGAACTCAAGCCACTATAAACGTAGTATTTTCGCTGATTGGGTCTTTCAAATGCATCAACAAAATGATCCGGATTTTCATTGAAAAATAAATCCCACTGGATCTTTAGTGATGATGCCCATTTTCACCTCGGAGGCTACGTTAATAAGCAGAATTGTCGCATTTGGGGCTCAGCAAATCCAAGAATGATTGTTGAAAGGCCTCTCCATCCTCAACGTGTCACTGTTTGGTGCGATTTTTGAGCTGGCGGTGTGATTGGACCTTACTTATTCGAAAATGAGGCTGATGCAACTGTTACGGTGAATGGATTGCGCTACCGAGCTATGATTAACAATTTTTTATGACCGGAATTGGAAGATATTGCTGTGGACGACGTTTATTTTCAGCAAGATGGCGCTACGTGCCACACAAGCAACGAAACATCGCAATTTTGCAAGAAAAGTTTCCTGACCGTGTTATTTCTCGAAAAGGTGATCACAATTGGCCACCGATATCTTGTGATTTAACACCTTTAGACTTTTTCTTTGGGGCCACGTGAAATATAAGGCCTATGAGAATGCTCCACAATCGATTCGAGACCTTAAAGATGGAATTCGTAAAGTTATCGAGGACATACAGCCGCAAATGTGCGAATAGGTCATGGAAAATTTCATGAAAAGGATATGGTGCTGCAAGCGTAGCCGTGGCGACCATTTGGCTGATATCGTTTTCATATGTTAATGGCATACCTTCCTCTTTACAATGAAATAAACATTCATTGCTTTCTCTTAAAAAATACTCGTTTTTTTAATATCAAAATGAAACCTCGTATTGGAAACCCCTTTACAAAGTCGTAGTCAGCATACCATCGACTAGAAAAAAAAAAAAATATAAAGTTTTATGGTGTTTGATATTGTTAAAGCTTGCTGAAGTGTGTTTTCAGATAACTACAAAGAATATGGTCCACAAAATCCATAATATCGTGTTAGCAAACCGCCGAATGATGACCAGAGAGATTGCTGACATTCTAAATAACTATCGTGGATCAAAAACGGGATTGTATGTTCAACTTAGTTGAACATGTTTAAGTGCAATCCGAAAGTTTCTACGGCATTTCGTGATTGTTCGCAAAACATGAATCCATCACTGCAACAGATATCAAAAAATAGTCAAAACAATGGACTTTACTCAGCGAACGTGTTTCAAAGAAGGCGATCGCGATTGTATGCCTTCCTTAACACTTGGTTACTTATCATACAGCCACTGTAATTAATCTCTAAATTTTAATTGGTAACAAAAAAATTATAAAGTTCTCAGTTTTAGAAATATTTGCAAAACATCAATTAATCACTAACACACACCAATGATAAAAAGTTCAATTAATTAATCGGGCAGTCACCAATACTTTAAAAAAAATCGTCTATTGATAATTTGAAAGTAAATAATTGTCGGAGCTTCTCTGGGTCGGTTTCTGTCATTGTCTTGACTTGTTCTTTGGATTAACTAGACAAAGAAGAAATGCTTAAGTGCGTCAACAGTCAAGACTTTGATCGTGGTGCAAAATCTAATGCCTCTAAATGCCTTGTACATTTTTGACGATTGTGAGTCTTATCTTTGGATAATATTTTTTATTTACTTGTAAGATACTTGCATTGAGTCGAATTTTGATTATAGAGAAATATGATTTAATATTTTGTTCTTGCCAAATAATACCAACCTTGTGTGTGTTTATAGGCATATTAATTGAATTATTGCGGCGTCTAACATCATTGAGCCCCACAACGAATAAATATAATTTCTTGTTCATACTAGCTAATCTTGTTACGAGTATCTAGGGGAAGTATAGTTTTGTAGCTATATTTATCTCGCCAACAAGGTTCTGATGCAGGATTTGACTCTATTGCTTGAGAAAGAAATATATTTAAAACAATTGTTTGCTTGTTATTATTTTATTCTAATGCCCGTCGATCAAATACAAATAGTACACCATAAAGAGGAAGGATTATTGTGGTACAATGTTACACGAAAATTGAGTTGATGGTAACCACAGAAAATGACATTATTTTATTCCCATAAATAAATATGTGGAACAGTCATTCAAACCCAAACGTATAAAACCAAATATTATTACTAACCGATAACGCTCTAAGTAGATGCCTTGCACAATCGAACAATGCTAGGTTATCAATTGGTATAGCTGATCGATAGAGGAAAAGAAAGGTTTTCAGCGATATTTGCAAGATTTATGTTTGTATTTCAGTAATTGAGCAACTTTCAATAAATTCACATTTTATGCCGTCTAACTTGTTGTCTAACTAAATTGATTGTCATCAGTTCATACCATTCACTGATAGAGGTCACTAATAATCATAAACCAAAATGGGTCTGTTTTTAAATTCAGCTGAGATTTATCATACGTCGATTATAAATATTTCAGCGATCGATAAACGTGAGTTTAATTAAAACGTTTTATTTAAACTTTAAACACGAACTAACCATCAGTTTAGTTCGTCGGAAATTTAGACAAAAAACATCGACGTGAGACACATAGTATTAATGTTTTTAATAAAGTTAAATTTTCGACGAAGTTTTGTAACAAAATTACGAGGTAATATCTAGATTCGAAATGACAAGATTATGAGGAAAAAAATTTATCATTTCATCATGTCAAGTGAATTATATGGTAAACTAGTTCGATTCCCATGCAAGTAATTTATTATTTTTTATTATTTAATATTTAATGTTTATGTATGATCCCTACAGGCCAATCACAGCAAAATGTGTTTATGCATGTGTTTCAACCTGACAAGTAGCAAAATATGATTTTAATGAATTTTTAGATATTTTAGCCAGTATCATCTTAGACTCTTTTGTCACAAATTTCGATATTAGCTGGGCTTTTCTGAAAAACAATCGGATTGAGTTCGCGATAGCTTTTTGAAATCTGTCCAATTTAAAATTAAAAATTTAACTTGTTTTTTTAATTAAATAATTTAGATTTAATGGCAATCTAAGTATAACAAAACAAATTCATCATAAAATTTGTATAGTTTTCTTGTAATATAGTTGTTATGTATAGTTCTGTATAATAACGGAGTAGTTCAGTAGTTTATAATTAATTAAGTAACAAATTAAACAAATTGGAGTTTTTTGTCACTGTCCACCAATGAATGGTACGAACGAACATAGAATTAATTTATTCAGTTAGAATATTCCGTTTACTGAATCGAAATAATTCTAATCTAAAAAGGATCCTACCGATGATATCTCAAGAACGGCGAAAATTGAATGAGAATTGAATTGCTTTTGGGACCTGAGCAGGTCAGGTACCTGTTATAGGAAACAAGTAAAAAAGAAAACACAAAACATAACGATATGCTTTTACATTGTATTCTGTTAATCCCATATACTCATAAGTTTATCGTTTGGATCAGACAACCAGTTCATAAATCCGTCGCTCTGGCGCTATTGAAAAATTATTCGATCCTTATAGAATATATTCTTGTTGTATATCGTTTAAAAGGGCTGAAAGTGGCATCCCTCAAGTTAACTGAAACACTTTAGTTCTCAAAACCAACGGTATGACACTGGACGTACACATTTTTCTTATTTCCGTACAATGATGTGGCATATCGTTTGAAAGATTTTGTATCAAGCAACAATTATCATCAACATATTACTTCACACATCTCCAGTTTTGTAGCTGGCGTCAAATTATTCGTTTATTTTGGAATATACTGGAGCTTTGGCTCATTCTGAGAAAAAAAAATCGTATAATTAACAGTGTTAAGAAAATTTTGTTCAGAAAAAACAGGCACACAATTATTGAATTATAACTTATAAAATTTTTAAGTTGTATTTTTTAAATTTTTTTTAAGATTAGGGTAGAGCATATACCAACATATACTTATTTAACAGGTAATTGCTTAGGCCTTATTATTTAGATCAAAGTGGCAATTATAGACATAAAAAGTATACAAGCGAAAATGAAAATTTCACCGCTTAATTTTATTTTGCGGTACGCAGTTTAGCTAGTGAAATTGGCATTTTTCGTATTAGAATGTAGATGTCTCTGTTTAACTCTACACATTTCTCGTTGCATTTTTAACTGCAGATACGATAAAAGTAATCTAAAATTTTGACATTTCTTCAATTATTTGTATTTGTTGTTAAATAAAAAAAATAGTAATTCAACATCAAGTTAAAATTTTACGAAAATCGACAAACTAATTTTTCTTGGAATAATTTATATGGTTAATTTTGGAGTATAACCGTCTTACTTTGGTAATTGTACAACAACAATTCCATATAATTTCAATCCGGAAAGAAAAATTTCATTCCACCTAAAATGAGGTAAAGGAGTAATTTTATTCTTCGTGTATTCCAAATGTTCACCTCCAGACTAAATATATGAAATAATTTTTATTCGTATCTACTTTATTCTTGTTACTAATATTTATGTCTTACTTTTGACACAAAATTTCATTACATGCTTGAAGGATTGAAATATGCCAAAGTAAGACGGCTTATAGAAAACGAAAAATAAAATGTTTTATTTTATTTTGACGTAATATTATTACGCTGTTAACTAGGTAGTCTAATAAAAGTAAATAAATTTTCTAAAAATGCTAACCCCATTTGTAAATATCACAGTATCTAATCGAATCTTTCTGATTATACATTTTGTAAAGGGGAGGTACGAGGGCGGATTGAAAATGAAGCTACCTAAGTAGGAAAACAAATTTTTTTTTGCGAAAAACCATTTATTTCTCAACATAGTCTCCATTTAGTTCGACACACTTAGTAATACGATATTCCAACTTTTTTATACCATCTGAATAATACGATTTCGGGAACCCCTCAAAATACGCGTTAGTTTCGATAATCACTTCTTCGTCTGAGATGAATCTTTGTCCTGCGAGTCATTTTTTCAAGTTTGGAAACAGGAAAAAGTCACTAGGAGCTAAATCTGGACTATAAGGTGGATGATCAACCAATTCGATGTGTATTTCATGTAATTTTAGCATTTGTTCGAATTTTAGCATTTGTTTAGTATTTGTTCGACACTGAGCAAACGCGGCACTCATCTTGCCGATAGCTTTTTCATACGCAAATGTTCATGCAAAATGTTGAACACACGTTCATATGATATGTTTACCATTGCAACAATCTCACGCAACTTGACTCGGCGATCATTCTTAACGATATCGAGGATTTTCTTGATATTTTCTTCAGTAACCACCTCTTTTGGCCTTCCTGTTGATGGTATTGTTGCAGTGCTTCTTCGGCCGCGTTTAAATTCAGCAATCCAATATTTTACCATGTAATCTGACGGAGCAGACTCACCGTAATGTTTATCGAGCTTTTCTTTTGTCTCTTTCGCTGTTTTCCCTTTCAAATAATAGTGTTTAATCACTGCACGAAATTCGTTTTTTTCCATTTTTCAAGAAATACAAAAGTTGCCTACTTCAAACGACTACAACAAATAAACTATTCGATGAATTTGGGTGAAATTGTATGTGTTTTGTGTTTGTGCCGCCATCTAGCGCTAGGTAGTTTCATTTTCAATCCGCCCTCGTAACAGGTGTTATTTATAAATGCCGTTGAACAACACATTTTTGGAATATTTATTTAGTTTTATTAGACTAATCTTAGAAGTTACAGCTTAACGCAGATAATATTATCAGAACAATTGTATATCTGAAAAACTATGGCAAGTGGATAGACATATTGTATTGGAGATTTGTAGAGAATACAAAACAGATTTAAATCAAACATTTCAAAAAATAAAAGCACAATTAATCGATAAAAATTGAATGTTCAGAACAAGTTCTTTTTTTAGAATTTAAGCATTATAGCTCTCAAACGGATGGAAACACAAAAAAAAGACGTTTTTACTGGATGAAATATGTTTAATACCTTGTAACTAAAAAACGGACCACCTTGTAAGGAACGGATTATTATCACAAACCCAGACAGCCTGTATATGTGCATATCATTGTAAAGGTGTTAAAGAATGTCACAGATTTAACTAAAGTCCCTTAGTACTAAAAACTGCCGCCGCGACGCTGAATAGATAAATGTTCTTCTATTCCGATATGGCATTGTGGCACAATAATTTTCACTTGACAAGTTTTAAGTCATCTTTTTGTTGTCAGTACTGTAGATAGTTATGCAAAATTACCGCTACGGCGCAAATATTGTGGTGACAATAAAAAATGACAATTTGACTGATTTTTCTGAAATTTATTCATATAAAAGAAGAACAATTTGTAATATTTTTCCTTTTACATCCACCTGGAAAACCTCATGGAAGGACGGATAATCTTTTTGGAATGTATACCGTAAATTTAATATTCAAATTCTCTGTGCCTTACTAAAATAACTTTTAAAAAAGGCCAATTTATAGATGCCCGGCCCAACTTGATTGGTTTGGAATAAAAATAAGTGCACATAATTAAATTATTAATTCAATTTTAACGAGATTTAGTAACCAACAGTTGTATGTATCCATATCAATTATATGATGAACTTTAAGCCGAACTTCAAAAATTAAATTTTTAACATTATTTCTTACTGCTAAATGCACAACCTTGCAAGCCGTACATCGTCACCTTAATAAAAACATTGCGATTTGTTTGCAATTATGCAACGCAATAAAATAATATAATTTAGTCTAGTTTACCTTGTCTTAACAGTACGTATTACGAATATTAAATTCCGCATGCGATTGAAATACAGCCAATATAAGAATTATTAGAAAAATTTCATTCATTAAATTACAATCTACAAACTTACAAAGCATATTTAAATTTCAGGTACATATACATTACAAATAGAGACAAACCTCGCTACAAATTGGAAATCAAGTTCAGAGTTTAATAATGTATGATACAGCATATAATTAATTTGCTGTCTATATAATTCTAATCAAAGTCGCTAAATGAATATTAAATTAATAATTTTGTGTAATACAGACGACGACAACACCGAGAAACTAGCGGAAGCATCTTTTCCTCAATTTACATTGTTTTCAATTTACGTTTCAATTAATTATTGTATGAGTCATTGTTTTGTTTGCTTTATTATGGTTGATATATAACGTTGGAGTATCATATGAAAGCAACTATACACAAAAGTAATCTTACCTAATTATTGTTTGGGTATTATGTGAGTACATGCTGTATGTGGTTTGGTTTCTGAAATCGATTTATATTTGTGCTGTTCATTTTGCATGACTTTAAAAATTGTGCAGCAAAAATATTTCATGTACATTTGTTATATACGACTATATTCGAATTGTTTGTAAAATCAATAATGTTATGTTTTTATAGATAGGAGTATTATTTTAAAATTTTTAAATTTAAATCAATAATGCATCAACTAACCTCTATTTTAAAAATTATTTCAGTTTTTACTGAAAACCGTAACACAAACAATAGAGCTATGCGAGATTAATAGAATTTATAGAAGCATTTCAAGTTCTTTGTTCTAAAAATAAGCTTACATTATAATCCCTTAAGAATTATTTTTTCCATCATATCTTGAAAACAGCATACCACTGCAGGCAGTAATAAACTACAGATCGTATTGTTAAAGTGCATTGTTCTGGCTCACGGTTCGTCATATTTGTAAATAAATTATAATAAAATAAATTACATGTCAAAAGTTTGATAACAAAGGCGTAAGTATTGATAAGAAATTAAAATACGTAAAAGATTTCAAGCCATATTTTTGTTTTTGTCCATACATAAAACGTATATATCCAAAAATTAGAACTAAACATTCGAATTAACACAATATATTCTGTTTACTAGATAACTAATTAGATATAAACAGTTTTGTTTACTACGAAATGTTTCTAGAACCTAAAATCTATAATCTGATATTTGATAAATTATTTCATTACATATTAAATTATCTGAGTAATGTAAATATAAACTGAAATTAGTATTTAAAAATTTCGGGTATCTACGAAATGCTTGTAACGTTCTTAATCCAAGAGTTGCAATCGATCCTATGTATTTGTATAAGTCCTCCTAATGTACTCTAACAAGTATTTCTTACACAACCCGTTGATGCGTTCTTAAATTATAAATGTCAAAGATATTGAACCAAGCTCTATCGAGCCTGTGTGTTGTTTCACAAGACAGGGACTGAACCACATTAGATATACATCACGAAATACAGCTAAAATATTCGTAAAAACCCTAATAAAATTGAAACAGACCTTTGATGTTACTGGATCATCAGAACAAAAAACTGGATCAATGGGCGCTATGAGATTAAATTTTGAGAACAAAATTTAGCAGTCAGTTGTTTAGCTTTGACGAGAAACCTAGAAAATTTTGGAGGTTGGAGGTTTAACCAAAATGGTCCAGCGTAGAACTTAAGCTCTTACGTGTTTGCTAGTTAAGCAATAAAACATAAAAGATATGTTCACAGAGTGTCCTATATATTTAAATTTGGGGACAATTATTGACATTTTGAAAGATATTACAATTCTGCGTACAATGTGGTTTTTGAAAATGGGACAAACGGCTAATGAGCGTAATACAAGGCAAAAATTTCAATTCAAACGAGAAACTAGCGACCTTTCTCAAGTGATAAATCATACGATTCCGAGTATCATTTGACAAATATTAGCCCCACCTCAATCAGTATTTCGGATGTTACGCAGGGTGTTTCATTTTAAATGCATATACATTTATAAGCATTTGAACACAAATATTTTTATGGATGATTCCTTCAATGAATTTGAGCAAAAATCTCAAACAAAAATTATGAATGCTATTGCCCTACGCAACCTATCTAAAGGGTGTTTCAACAGGTGCGCTTCAACTTTTTTCCGATAGGGACGGCGAACGACGCCATATTTTTTATTAATCTTTTGTCATTTGGAAACTTCATTAGTATACATTTCATCATGGAACGCTACACACGTGAACAGCGATTGCAAATCGTGCAAATTTTTTATCAAAATAATCGTTCTGTTGCTGCTACTTTAAGAGCATTACGGCCATTTTACGGTCCATTTAACAAGCCAGCCCGTTCGACAATCGACCGTATAGTGGCAAAGTTTGAGTCTACGTTTTCGCTATATAATGTTCCGGTGCCCTCGACAGCAAGAAGTGCTCGAGTGTTGAAAACATCGCAGCCGCCAGGGCTTCAGTTCAAGAAGACGCGAATGTGTCGCTCACACGACGTTCGCAACAATTGGGCCTTTCTGTGACATCATTGTGGCGAATTTTACGTAAAGATCTTGGCCTACATCCGTATAAGATCAAGCTGACACAACAACTAAAGTCGTTTGACCATTTGAAGCGACGCCGATTCGTGAATTGGGCTCAAGAGCAAATCGAAAATGATGCAGATTTTCATTGAAAAACCATCTTCAGCGATGAGGCTCACTTTTGGCTAAATGGATTTGTCAACAAGCAAAATATGCGTTACTGGGCAGGAAGCAACCCACACGTGATTCATGAGGCACCGTTGCATCCCGAAAAAGTCACTGTTTGGTGCGGATTACATACCGGCGGCGTCATTGGGCCATATCTTTTCATCGACGATAACGATCGCCACGTTACTGTTAATGGAAATCGATACCGCGATATGATAAACGATTTTTTTTGGCCGCAATTGAATGGAATGGACTTGGACGACATGTGGTTTCAACAGGACGGGGCCACATGCCACACAGCACACGATACAATCGCGTTATTGAAGACTAAGTTCGATAAGCGTGTTATTTCGCGAAATGGGCCCGTGATTTGACACCTCTAGATTATTTTCTTTGGGGTTATGTGAAGTCATTGGTCTATGCCAATAAGCCGGCGACGTTGCAAGAGCTCAGAGCCAATATAGATCGTGAAATTGCTGGAATTTCGGCCGATTGATGCGAAAGAGTGGTCGAAAATTGGGTTCAAAGATTGGACTTCGTAAAACGTGCACGCGGTGGTCATGCAAAAGAAATCGAGTTTCATACTTAAATGTATATGTTCAAATTCGTTAATAAAAAAAAAGTTAGTTCAAAAGTCGAACAGTTTGTGTTTTATTCAAAAAAAAAGTTGAAGTGCTCTTATTGAAAAACCCTATACTTCAAATAAAAATATTTCATACAAATATTTATGAAGGTACCACAGACTACTTTTGTTTGTAATTATTGATCCCTTAGGAACTGTTTTTTGCTCAAAATTAATCAAGCAATCACCGCCGAAAATATTTGCATAAGTCCATATAACACTGAACATGCACCTTCCGAGTAGTTATATCACAGCTTTGCAATAATTCATTCTTGTAAACACAATTTTCAGAAAAATATTTCATCAATAGCTGAAATAAATTCGAGATTTAGCGTGAATCGTATCGGGTAATAGACGGAACATAAAACGGTTAATATTATAAAGATGTTCACTAAGGAAGGGCAACTAAATCTGAAATTATATCTTAGAGCTGTAGTTGTCGGCTTCGCAAAGACGATTTCAAATTTTGTCGAATTCTAGAACTATAAAAAGAAAAGTAACAATATTTTTTAATTGTGCTCGATACAAACATCTTTGTTTTAAACATTTGCTTTTTAAATGGCTGATGTCAAACCTCTTTTGGAGAATCTTCAGAACACCACAGCTGCTAAAAATTATCTATAACATGAGAGATTTATGAGACATTCATTTTCTTTCAAATGTATTTTAATGATAAAATTACTCCGCCGTTCGATTAACCTATCTCGACTAAAATTAAAAAAAAATCAAACTCGTCCATTTCGGTCAAATCCGATTGAACTATTAGCTGTTTCTTGATGCATGATCTGATCCAAGTTCAATGCAAAGGCGCTTACTAGATTTAAAATCAAAATTTGTGATCTAAGACACAGTTTGGATCCGGTTTTCCATAAAAAATTTGAACTGATCCGGATCAATGTGTGTCCTGAAACACGGCAATTGTTATCGTAATCGTGAAATATTTAGTCATCGAAAACTGTTTGTCAATAACGAAATGTTTGCAAACTTTTCCTGCAGTAAGTCCGAAATTCGTTGAACATACGGAAACAATATAGAATGGAATTGGGACCATATAGAAGAAGGTTGGGACTAAAATCTAGTTTTACACAATTTTATCCTATTTATCATGTACGAGAAGGAAATTAGGTATTTTTCATTAGTTCGTTCTTTAGAATGGTGGTTCATGTGAATATTACAAACAATTACTACACTCGCGACCAACTAAATCGAATAAACCTCCGCGCGTACAAAAAGGTGTATTTCTAAAATGGCTTAACAGATTTTTGTAAAACAATTCTTTTGACAGCTTAGTATTTTATCTTTACAAGGACACCTTTATCATTAAAATCTATAAAGTACTTTTCAAATTAAAGCAATCGTAGCAAAATGCAATGTTTCCGTGTAAACAATTGGCGTGCTGCAACCCTCTGTATAATACCACGTTGATCGATATTTGTCATCAATCACTTATCAAACATTGACCTGAGAAAACCTCTACCATTCATTCCTTGTTTCTTAAAAATCATGGATACTACTTCAGAAAAAGACGCATAAGTTGTTGCTTTATTGCAACAAGGAAGCAATCAGAAGTCGTTTGTCAGCTAAATATGACCCAATTTGTTGTCTCAAGAGTATTCAGAAGGTTTCAGGAAACTGGTACATTCAATCGGAGAGCACATACCAGCCGGTATCGGTGTACATCTGAGAGGGACGATCGATTTATTTCCTAACTTCACTGCGAAATCGCCATCTCACGGCCGTCGATGTGATGTGCTTCAGGAGCTAATACAACTTTGAAAAGGAGCTGTTAGTCAATCGACAGTACGAAGACACTTGAAAGATGCCAACCTCACTCGAATTTGCTCACGAACTCATCAATTGGAGCATCGAGCAATGGAGCATTTGGACGAGTGCAGAATATGTCTCCATGGTAGTGATAGGAGGCCGGGCCTACCGGCGTCCAGGAGGATGCTTTTTGCAGTGCTGTTTTATTGAAACAGTCCCTTACGGCGGCGGATCGTGCATGGTGTGGGCTGGTATATAGCTTGAGGGCAAACAGATCTTGTTTTCGTACCTGGTGGAGGCCGTAGAGTAGATCTGGAAAGATATATCGAGGACATTCTTTTGGATCATGTAGTGCACTACGCAGTATAGGGAAATATTTCATATTGACACATGGCAATGCCCGGTGTCTCGACCACTCGGCAGTTCATGGATGAGGTTGGACTCGAGACGATGAAGCGGCCAGCCCTCAGTATAGACATGAATCCAATTGAGCATTTATGGGATGAACTAAAATGGAGGGTCCGAACCATAAATCCGGTACCATCTAACATCATTGCTTGAATTTTTTGTTGTAATTTAAATTTAAATATCTCTAATATTTTTTTCACAATCATCAATGTTGGTCGCGTGTTCATTCAAAAGTCATTATAAAAAATGTACTGAACCAATTTTCACTGTCATTTTAAAATAAAGTAAAGTAATTTTAAAGTAAACAATTCAGACTTTCAAACAAATAATATCTTGTGAAAATCGATTAAGCCGTTTTAAAAAAAATCGCCTTTCTGTGAGCGCTGAACGTTTGAGTCGATTTAGTTACTCGCGAGTGTATTTACAGCGTTCCAAATAATTCGGACAGCTAACCCCTGTTTTGATTTTTTATAATACATATACATATTCATCAGTTGCAGAAATTGCTTTCATCTTCAATTTTGGAAAAATTATGCAAAATCGTTTTGTCCTTAATCGTTTTTTCTGCAAAGCTGTACTTTTCAAAATATATGCAAAGAATATAAAAGCTACTACTTCTGGTACGCCGATTTCCGTCATTTGCAGTAGGCTCTCCCAATTTATATTAAAAGCCAAATTTAGCTGGAAACGTATTTTTTTATAAAATCGCCCTTTCCGTGTAAATTTAAAAAAGCATCTGTTTGTGCTTAATCATTTTTTCGTGGACGACTCAACATATGTACTTTTCAACATATTTGCCAAAAGCGAAAAGTTCATATTCGTAAATCACTTTTCCAGGCTTCGGTGATGTAGCAAGTGGTAACTACTGTCAATTCAAAATTTCTAAATAGCGACCGACTTTTGATCTCAACTCACTTTTATTTACCAAAATTTGGGCGAGGAGGTGGAGTGAGATGAAACACTCCACAGGGATTATAGTTATACATAAAAGCTAGTTATGTATAGAGTTCTTTGGGATCAAAAATGTTGACTGGTACTAAATATTGGCCACAATAATCATAACATATAGATACATACATTCTGAAATTAGTTCTACTACTTTTATTTGAACAGTCATTTAATTTCCAAACTATTTAATAACCAAATGGCACAGTGGTTAAAACTTTGGCGTTTGGATCGGGAGGTACCGGGTTCGAATCGGCAGTATGCAAAATGGATTTTTCGTCATCAGAATCTGTGATGAAAATGGACGTAACTATGACCCCCCTGTCAGAGTGCAGAACTCATGGGTCGACCCATCTTTCATGTCAGTACTATAGGCTGGCATGGATCTATGCAATGTGCAGATGGTTCTACGAAAATCGAAAAAAAAAAGTTAATTTACTAATCCAAAATTTGTATTCATTTAAAATTACGACAGAGGTTTCAATAAATGTGTATGTTTTAGGATACATTATCACCCAAAAGCACCCAAATTCCGGATTATATTTTGAAACGTTTGATTGATTAGTACAGAAATCGTTTGTTTGAATCAGTAATAGTTTACAGCAAAATTTTTTTTAAAGCTAATTAAAAAAAATCCGATGAGAGGTAATCTGAGAAGCAAAAGATTTCGATTAGTGGAACCCCCACTGTACAGAGCTGAGCTTTGAAATCTACAATGAGACGTTAACGATGCCAATGTCTTCATTAAGCAGCTTAATTGTGTTACCATTCCACTTTTGAGAAATCGATTTTTTTCTTTGAGACTTGTTTGACGGTTGATTGATGATCAATGACGGGACAGTTAAAAATATTTGATGAAACCTAGATTCTCTATTATTAAGAAAATAATTGTATACTGTCCAGTTAAACATTTTTCAATTTTTGGATATTTTAAACAATCAATGACAGCAGTCATTTTATTTTACGGTACTTATTTATACACTTCTCGAATTTTATAAAAATTTAAGACTATGGCGCCGCTTAAAAATTCTAATTCAAACAAATTGAGTTTTAGGTTTCTTAGAGACTCGGTGGGTATCGGCGTTAAGGCTTGATCATGAAGTCTCATAAAGATTAAATTTTATTCATTACTCGTTTTTAAAGTCACCACGGTTATTTATTATGGATAAAATAAAATTATACATATTTTATTATCGATGTAGAATCGTTGCAATTCTATAAAAGCTTCAAGGCTATGACGTCACTAAAAGTTTCTATACCTTTCCCATCGATCGAGACCACATCCGGGAGGCAGGGGGCTCTAAGACACCTAGTAATGTCATAGCCTTGAAGCATTTTATAGAATTCGTAATGTCTTTCTTAATAATTCCCGTCAAATAAAATAATTTTACCGTCATTGATTCTTGGACATCAACCAACATTGATTGTTGGATTCTACAACGATAAAGACATAAAAAAATTGATTTTTTATGGACCGCTTACTACATAATAT
The DNA here is from genome assembly GCA_963691935.1 of Nephrotoma guestfalica. Lineage (NCBI taxonomy): Eukaryota > Metazoa > Arthropoda > Insecta > Diptera > Tipulidae > Nephrotoma > Nephrotoma guestfalica. The sequence continues at coordinate 92,207,373 of OY829913.1, forward strand.
TGTAATTCCGTCGAACATAACTGCTGTTCCTCGTTGGACAAAATATTAAATTTTCCAAACACAATGGAGTGTTTCACACTTACTTTTTCTAAATATTTAAGATTTTCTCTAGCATATATCAATTTCGGATAAACTTAGTGGCCCATTCCTATTCTAATTTATATTTCTTACTCGAGATATTTTAGGTTTTTCTTACCCATATCTATTCACGAATAATTTTTCTTTTTCTTTGTTAGATTTTACAATTACTATATCCATACCTAATATAACTAAAGAAATGGTTGGATCGGATGAATAATAATTGTGATGAAATAAATACTTAAACTTAAAAACCCAATATTAAATTTGATATTTTATCTAACTGTTTTATTTTGAGTGTCCATCCGGTGAAAAGGTGTATTCACTGTATAATTTATATTTTGATTTCTTGATCGACGGCGTTCACATAATTTCATAAGAATTATTTCGGAAGAGGTAAAATCGGGAGCAGTATAATTTAGAAATTAATATGTAATTGAAATAGATAAAATCGCGATAAGGTAAAAAACATATAAATATGTAGGTAGTTAATCTTGCACTAGATTAAAATAAATATTGATAACGAGTTGTAAATATATGCAGGTAAATAAATCAAACATTTGTAAATACACTAGAGCCTCGAGTTGCGTCGGTTCGACTTGAGCGGTTTCAAGTGTAAGGAAATACGAAATCCCCGTTGTCCTCAATGATTTTGCTTATGGAGATGTTTGCTGCGTTTTTTTGAAACAGCTGCTCTAGACCGCGATAAATTATATTTTGATTTTTTAAACAATTCCCATATTATTAAAACATTTGTGCTTCGGATTTATTCAATCGAATCCTAAAGAGGTTATACTAAGTCAATATCTTGCATTATATTATCGAATAAAGTTTATTTATGCTTGTTCTCAACAACTCTGAACAACCCTGGATATTATGTAGATTTCAACCGAGTTCATCAAAAAACTTAATAATTGCTGACCTGGCGGAACAGGGAGATTTTTTTAGTACATAATTTTTTGATTGTTCCTTACTTCATTTACAACTGGAAATTTGAAAGAATGAAAATGAAATGACTGAATTGTGTTTTTAATAAGAAAAAATGGATATCTTAATGTTTCCTGGTGAAATTAATTAATTTATTTTAATATTGGATAGTACTGTGTTTAATTATAAACCAAAAATTAAATGTCAAAATGATTGACTTGAAGTTAGTTAAAGTTGTTGTTCTAAATTTTTTTGTCTCAATTTCCCTGTATTTTTCGCGGTCTCGAACACCATATTTCAGAAAAACGCAGCTGTTATGCCAAATGATTTCCAAAAACTTTTACTTGGACGTCAATTAGAATTGATATGCCATGCTCATGCTGAAATTAATGTAATTATAAATTTTACTTGGTACATTTAAGACTGAGATAATTGTTATGTAAGCAATTATATTCCACTACCTATTGTTAAATTTTTTGAATTCTTGAAAAAAGGGAAAAGTTAACAAGTTGCTCAAAAAGTAAAAAAATGCCAAAAATTTGATGCTGGGTCAAACCCTTTCACAAATACCAACGCCCATCCTACCACCAAATTTTGGAAAAAACTTAATCAAATAATTCACCATCGCCAGCAAGAACATTTATGCATTTCAATAAGTGCCAGGAAAGAAAATGAGATTATCAAAAATTGATGGTAGTTGGTTTCGAACTAATGAGAATTAAACATTTTTAATGAAAGATTGGTCTTCTCATCAGCCTGCAGGCAGCGCCAGACCAACTACAAACATAATGTTTATAGCACATTTCATGCTTTTGAATAAAGTATAAACTACTTAATCTAGCGAAGTATGCGAGTACATATATACGTATAATCCGCTAATTTTTAATTTATTTGAATTGTTGTGATCGGATCCAATCATCAATAATACAAAATTTTTAAACCAATATGGTTATAAAATATTTATAGAATTGAAAACGAATTAAAATTATTTAATTAACAAACTAAAATTAGAAACGAGCTATGCAAACTTTACTTTGTGCATGAAGAAAAATTCAAGGAAAAGCTGCCTTCCTAAACTTGATCTTGTGTTTTCTTCGGGCGATGTTCAAGATGTGTCGATATCGATACAGAAACAAATTTAGTCCTATCTCCTGTAGGTACCATCCTCCATCCCAACTTAATCATCTTTCGATGAAACGGGGCAGTGCTAATGTCGCTTCTGACTCTCCACCATGATTTAATTTTCGTTAAGCAGATTTTGATAAACTCACTCTATAACGACATGAAAATAATGGCATGAAATTCAGATTGGTTGTTTTTAATCGGTAGTTCGTCAAACAAAATCTTTCCTTCTCTTCCGTGGTACAATAAAGATCTAAAAACAAAACACAATCTTAGAAATGAACATGGACAAAAAATTTAAAATCTAGGTTGGATATACTGGCACCGTAAAATAAAATAATAATTCTTCAAACACGCCAGGAACTGTTACCAGCCAGTTCGCTGGATTCTGTAGTTCGGCGTTCTCGGACAACGATTTGGATCCTGACGAGACTATTTCAAGTCATTCAAGAATAATGGCGCTTGATCTTCTTTAGATATTAGTAGTTCTAGGCGAGTTCCGGTTAGTAATTATAGACGTATACACCGATAATATAAAAATTTATAGAACTATCTCAACCCTTCCCGCTCCTTCAACACTAACTCGAATTTATTATTACAAGCCACTTGAGCAAATGCAAACCCATTACGTGCTCTAAGAGTGTACTTTCTCAATTACTAGAATAGTATGTCAACAATGCAGTAGTTGGAGTTACTTCTGTGTTATTTGTGACAGTGAACTGAATTTCAGGGATCATATTGTCAATATTATCAACCGAGCGTTTCGTTTCGTTAAGCGATGGGCCGAACGATTTCACGATCATTATGTAACGTAGGTTGAGTACACAATCTTTATTCATCCTCAAGGAATGTGCCAGTTAAACGTGGCCCTTTTGCTTTACAAGAGCTACTGTGGGTGGATGTCTTTAACTTACTCTCATACCTCAAGCCTTAAACCTACTCAATTTACAAACCCTCAGTAAGGACCAAATGCTTGGCAATATTATGTTTTTTCGTCAGTTGAGATCTGCCGGTATCGACTAACCTATTTAGGTTGAAAGAAAAATTTAGACGCGAATTTTAATTCTCGTGCACCACGAGCAGTCCCTGTCTTTAAAATCAAATAACGGTCAACCGACTACGGACAATCTGAAGCTACGAGTATTTCTAAAATACTCCGCGAAACTAATCAAAACCATAATAATAATAGTTTTTGGTTAGATCTGTTTGTAGTGCTTAAACAACGATTTTTGGCATCGTTAACTAATTTTGTTTTAATCTCTCTTTGATTATTTAAATTTAATAAATTTTGAAAAATAATATTTTTTTTCTCAAGGATGAAAATGAACAATGATCGCATTCGTAGTTAGGTGGATACAAAATCGTTTTGTCTAACTAAATTTGAACTTTCGCTTCTTGTTTCTCTCCTCTTTTAAACACAATTTATGATGAATGCGATCGGCTAATATTAACCGTAAGCTGTCTTGAAAACCCCTTAGTACAATGCTTAAAATTTACACCCCAATTATCATAGTCGTCTTATTTCAAGTGACGTGACTGGAGTCGTGTCACGTCGCACAAAAATTGGTATTGTTGAAGGCGATTCAAGCGCTACGAGGGTAATTAAGAAAAATAAGAAGAAAATACTAGTCATTCATTTTCCTTCTGAGAATTAAGAAAATACATACTAGCCACTTGTACTCACTTGTAAAATTGATCTGACAAGAATGTCATTCTAAGTGACATTTATCGTTCAAAATGACTATAGGTGTACGAAACGACTATGATAATAGTAAAAATTATGTGACGTGACTATACTCATCTAAAATGACGTGAAACGACTACGACAATTGGGGTGTTAATTACACGTTGCACCATTGGACAATTTGACAAAATAATGGTATTCCAATTCAATGGCAATTTTGGTCATCTAGAATGAAAGAGTATTTCTAATTTTGAGCACGGTTTTCCTAGTATGACAACTATATCAGTCCATTCCAGTTAGAGTTATCTCTTCAATAAATCGTTCATTTCGCCAAACTAGTAATCACACAAAATCACTACACGATTTAATGTCAAAAATGAATGATGCATACAATTTATTTTGAAATATCGCTGCCATCAATCACAAATCCTTAAAAAGAGGTTCTAAATATTGCAATAAATAAGTTCGTACACGTTTTTCTTGGTCGTTTTCCCAGAAAAGAAGTTTCATTTGCAATAAATATTTCATTGGTATCCTAGGTTTCTCGATTAGTATAGCCAGTTCAGCATACTCTGCCTATGCATTCCCGGAGCACTACTGCAGGTTTAGCCTAGAAATACATACCTCTCTAGAAGTGATATAATCAGCTAGCGGTTGCTTGAGGCAAATTTGATTTTCCCTTCATTATACATACGTTCAGATTTGTTAAAACAGTTTTAATGGTTTTTGTTTGATGGTATTACCATCGGCTGGTGTCCGTTTTAGTGGTTACCCTCAACCCAAGCTGATAGTACCGTGTCTTTTGAATACGAATTGTCTCCATATTTCTGATTGTTCCTTGTTCGTCTCATCGGAAGTAAAAGATTTTCCAACTGATGATGAACTCTCATAACACTATTTTATATTTTTATGAGAGTTTCTAAGGAAAACCTCTTCACTATTATCTTAATTGCCAGATGATATCATTTCTCGTAAAATGTTTACCGCTGAAATAAATGTTTTACGTTTATTCAAATCGATCGCATTAAAGCAATAACGAAGAACCGTGCGTTTGAATAATCACCAAAGAAATTTAAATCATTTGTACAACAAAAACACAGTTCGTGTAAAAACAAGTTGATATTTTTGTACGAAAGGGTTATATCAAAATCGCGTTAAAAATACCGTGTAAAAACAGGATTGGGTATATATATGTACCTCTTGAAACGTCAATTTTGTGAATAGTTTTATTGGGTATAACCTGACTGTCTTCAGCTTACCTAATGCTGTTTCGCCTGATTCAATTTGAGTTATCAAGGAAGCACCACCTGAAGATTGGAATTTCGTACTTCGCTTCCCTTTTTTTTACAACTTATGTCTAATTTAATTATTTTTACTATACCCTATATTTTGACGCTTTTGACTATGATTTAAAGATTATTTTACATTAGTTTGAATAAATCAAAATTGCTGGATTTATTTTTGTTGTGGTCAAGGTCTCCATGAAAAATTTCAACAAATCATCGTGTGTCTCCCAATTGTTGTCATATCGTTTAATCGTTACTCACGCAAATGTCCAGAAGCATGTTTTAGTTCCGGTTGTTGAAAGAGAAGTATGCCTTTTAATTCAAGATATCCTCAAGGCCTACAGGTTTATTGTGGTGTTATACAAACTATTATATGGCTAATATGATGATGCAATCAATGGCTACATGACCGTAATTTGTAAAAAAAAAAACATTTTCGTAACATTTTTAAGTTGGGAATAAAATGTTCGCCTTAATTTGGTTATAGGCTCATTTGGAACAATATCATCTCTCCGGCTAAAGGAGATGAAAGTATTTTCTCCAGTATAAACGATATTGGACGTTAGCATCCAATAAAATGTTTAATTTTGTAGAAACTACTTTGGACTGTTCTCGTAAATCATTAACATCAACCGTGGTTCGAAGTTGTAAAATTATATAACAACGAAAACCCTTCTAATAATCAATGTATATCCAATCGTAAACATTAAAATATTTGAACAACCGAATCAAAAGCACAAGTATTTTATGATTTTTATTACAACAGATTGCTCTACGAAGTTATACTCGTTTTGTAGAATATAACAAACTTCAATGTTTTTCGGTTCTGGTAATTCATTCAAATCGGAAAAACTTTGTATTGTTTCAAAACCGAGTTAAAACCTTATTCCATAATTTTTTGAAGAGTTGCTCATTTTAATTTTCTTGTTCCACGCCTCTTTGTGCAAATCGCTATCAGGATCATCTAGTTTGGCACTTTAAATTTTCCGTTTGACTTGGTTTGGTATGTATGTAGCAGACAGTTGAAGCAGGTTTATCTTCATTATTGCCGGCAGAAGTATTTTCTCTGTCCTTTAACTAAGCCGTAATTGCAACGATTACCAACACTTCTTAAATTGTAATTAATGCTGTATGCCTTAATCATACAAAAAATTAAAACAAGAACTCTCTGAAATATAAAAGCAGACGTTTTTGCATCACAACAAAATTATAAAAATTAAATGAAGTACAGCACACAGTATAAAGGTGGATTTACATATCCGACCATTTTTATGCGCCGAACATGACGTTCAACCGTTCACGACACATTCAACCAATCAGAAAAGACTTCTTCGTCGAATTTTCGGCACGGCGAAGACATGAATAAAATTTATCTTATCGGCCGAGGACACAGAATATATAGAATAAATTTTTTTAACATCATCGGTTTTTTTTAAATTATTGACACATAATATTGTTTATGTATGTATGTGTGAAAAACGGCGCCGAAAAATCGGCGAATATATAAATCATCGATAATACAGTGTTCACCGAATTTCCTGCGGCAATCAGCCTCGCCGAAAAATCATCGGATATGTAAATTTACCCGTAAGGCCTAATTTCCAAATCAGTGGACTATAATTTGATCCTTCTAGTCTGCGAAAAGGGCGTAATGTATTTATGTAAATAAGCTTCTAAAATCATGCAATAGAGTTTTGCAACTTAAAAACATCGCTTTGTTCTCTATCTTACTCCCCACCGCTTTCTAGAAATATAATAATTTGACCTTAAATTTTTTATTACTCGACAATTTATTGTATTTAGCTTATTTATAAATTTTTAATAACAGTTCCTTATGGGAACAGGAACGTACTAAATATTTATGTAGAAATCTATATTTGGATTGTATAATCCCTACACAGTAAGCACATGCTATTAAATACACATTACCCGATTTTTTTACACGAGAGATAACATATTAAAACAATTATATTATTACAAAATATTACCTCCGTATAATAAATTGTTTAATTACTTTTTTATTACTAATATGGACTCGTACGCATATTTGTACATTTACACAAAATTTAATTAAATTGTATTAAATATAAATTATTATAACCAAATTAGTATTTTATCCTTCTAGATATGTATATGCACCATGTATATTTCTTTAATTCTAACATTTAGAATTGGAGAAATAATTAATAATATGTATATTTAAATTTATAGAGCGAAAATAATCTAAGATAAGCTCGAAAAAAATAATTGTCCACACACAACATAAATTCGACCCAAACGTTCTTGTTCTCATATGACCCTGGCTTTTACACGTATAAGGTACGCTATCGGACACTATTTGTGCTGTTTTTTTACATCAAAATAAATACTTTACAAAAAATTCAATCCATTTCTGGCGAGTTTCTTTTAAGATTGATCGATAGTCTTAGGAAAATAAGGATAGTAGTAAACCAAGCACGAATTGCTAATAAGCTTTTCATAAAAAGCAACAATAAATTTAAGGTGTGTACCTAGTTATACTCGGAATCGATTGGGGCTCATGGGATTCTGATAAAAGCTTGGTATGTACAAGAATGCACTCTTATTCGAATGATTACATAAAATCACTCCAAGCCCTGCCTTTTGCCCTGTTTGATCAGTAGACTTGGATGCTTTAAAACTATATCCGAGGGCTTCTCCAAATTTTGTGTCCACGATAACTTTTGATTGAATTTAATTACCCAAGGTACTCCATTTATTCCATACCAAAAAATATCATATTTTAGGTGTCTAACACCAAAACAGAAAAATCAATGAAACTACCATCATACAATAGTACTAACTTCATGATACGAGTTAAATTTTATTTCAAATATTTTTATATAATTTGGATTGTGTAGTATGGTATGATGTTTTACTATTGATTATAGTTTAACTATTTTTTTATATTTGTATTTCATTCCATAAAGCCTATTTCTACACAAAAACATATTGTCGCGCCGTCGAATACACAGCATATAAAAAAAAATCAATCTTAAAATTTTTGACATTAGTATATTAGTCGACACCGTCATTTGGTCTAGTTCTAACCATATTTATCTGGAGTTTAATAAAAAAAATCCATGTTTATATAATCGTCCTTTTCATTTGATACACCTTAATGTAATTGAGGTTAACGAAATTAGTAACATCTTGCTATTTAATTTATTTTCATATCGAAAATTAAATATTTGGTTTATTGTCATTAACACTCGTACGTTTGACTTCTTACGTGAATACAGTTATACCTCTAAGTTGAGTGAGATTAGTAAAAACTATTGTAACATTGCGTAACAAAATTATAAAATAAAATAAACCGTATACCGCCCACAAAGAGCTTAGTATGTTAAATAAGAATAACACTACTTTCAGGTGTAAAATCTTGGCGAGAAGTGACTGTATGTATATTTTGAGTAAGGAGGTGTAATTAGGTATGAGAGGAAAATTTTTACCTTTTTCATTTTCCTTGAAATCCGATTGCCAATACGTATGAGTTTTTATTTTCCGTTTACCCAAAATATAACTAAGAAACGTAAAATATTGGGTTTGTTTATCATCCCATAGTCAAGTTACAATTTGTTTTTGTAGTATCCGGATTTATCAAGTAAAAGTCGATGCCAGTCAAGGTGCTTACAACTTCGCTATAAAAATATGTCAAATAATCTATAGAGAAAAAATACATAAGCTATCGAAATTAAATACAGGTAAAATATGTCTCGTCGCAGTATATAAAATTGAAATGCTCCACCAGTTTACACCACTTTAAACTTGCTTACAGCTTACCAATATTTTACTATATAGTGAACGAATTAAACGATAAAAATTTTAAAATTTCAACATAACATCATCATCACACACAATAATCAAGTGCTAAGTGGTTAATACCGCATTAGTACAGATTTTAAAGCAAAATATCTTACAAACGTACTCAAACAAAACAAAAAAAAAACTACGAACAGTTTCACCATCCAATGTGAGATTAAAAGTAAAGAACGAAATCGAAAATGTAAAATTTATTTATGAAAAGCTCACGAACTAAAAGTTTAATTAGCGAATTGCAATTTATATGTAAGGTCAATATGGTGATAGAACATCTTACAGAAACAAAATTTTAATTATAAATCAAATGCTGATCATACGTAGTAAAATCGTTAAACACTTGCTGTCTGTTTGTGGTTTATTATACAGATACGCGCAGGTGCTGTTAACATTGCGATACATGTGAATGGAATTACAATGACAAAAATTTACATTTCGTCGTCAAAATCTCCGCAGTTACCGTATGCTTCGAATATACAGTGGAATCTATGAATACGTATAACGTATTGTCAACAAATCCGATCTCCTGTCGAAAGCAATTTCGTTAACGATTTCATACCATTGTATAACAAAAAAAAAGGAAAGAATTATCAGTTTTAGGCGCGCTAGTAAAGTCCATGGCTTAACAAACGATCTAGCAGTTTTCTAATATATATATATCAGTGTTCACTAGACTTCATGCCAATTAAAGAAATGAATGCGAAAGATGCACACGCGTGGTAAGTATAAAACTACCTTGTACTAACAGAATTGTTATGTTGTAGACGACTGCACCTTGTTTTCAAACCATACTTCGATTCCTATGCAATAGTTCAAGGTAAAACCCTGCAAATGTTACGACGAGCTAATCATCTGGCTGGGGCTTATGTTTAACCAAAAACTGCCATAAACACTTACATATCTTTAATATCGCCAACAAAGCAAATAAAGCATACTTCTAGCTACTGCTTAATTTGTCTAAACGCCAAGGAGCTATAAGAACCTGACCCACTGTTGCTCCCAAGAAATAAAATAACAATAAAATAAAATTTAGCAGACCAGTTTCAGAGAAAATTCTCAGTTAGGATTCTCAAGCGTGACCAAGTTGAGAACATTATATCCCTCCCCTCCTGGTCACGCATCTACATATTTGGTGGACCTAGAATGTTCGGGCCTACATTATGCTTACCTTAGGAAAATCCACAAGCAGTATTGCTAATCCTAGGGGCCCGGTTTTCTTCTATTACTTCCACTCAACATGAAGATTGCTTTTATTGTTTAAAAGAACTTAACAAGGAAAACAAAATTACCCTAATGTGGTCCGGGTCACATCTAAAATTAACAATTTTTTTTTAAATGATGATGGGTTTTGAAAATGGCTCTGTGCACTGTGACCTTTATATCTAGACGCTAGTTAAATGCCTCTATTCTAGATAAAACTATCGATTTTGCATTGCCATTGTTCGTATAGGCTTTAAGAAATGATGGATGATTCTGATTCTTGAAGGGTAAGTATGCCAAATGTTTTTTGTAAGTGACCGATGAACGGACCTTGTCCAGTCGTGTTTTATGCTAGGAATATCAATGATTGGCGGGCTAACTTGCATATTCCACCTAGATGTTCGATAATGTAACTAAGACGCTGCTTAGTTTGTTTCATTGCCAGTGATGATTCCTAACCTGCTTCCACAGGGAGATCTACACAATTGCATTACGTGTGCCCGCTTGAGAATATTGAAAGGCCGATATATAGAGACTCTCAAACTCTGCAACCATCAAAGCGTTTCAGCAAAAAGCCCACAATTTTAAATTTAAAAATGTAAAACAGTATCGTATAAAACTTTATTCAAAAATCGCAGTTACATTCAAATTAGCTATTCATTTGGATGTCTTCCAAGTCTATACCAAGTTCGTAATAGAGCCAAACATGGAGGTGTGCCTTTCTATTTGTCCGATTTGTTTGATATTCAGAAACAGAACCTAATTAAAGTAAAAATTATAAGAACATTACCGTCAAAATATTTATCATGAACATAAATCCATAGAGCAATTAGGTAGCATCCCTGCTAGATGCTACTGTCTAAACAATGGAATTCAAACAAATTTTTTTTTTGCTCTTCCATATCAAACTGTATTATAATTATGTTTGGGTCAGAGTATTCATTATCGAACTACGACAAAAACACCCACACAAATTTGTTCGAGAGCAAGTGGGTTGAACAACACAAGTTTACTGTCTAATGGGAAATTGTGAAATTTCCTTCATTTTAGTCATATTTCAGAAGCAATGAGATACATCATGATAGAGATAATGTCACTGTCATCCCAATGTCACATATTATTAGGGTTTCAAGTAATTACATTTCGATATGTGGAAGAGTAAGTGACGCAATTCGACTAATTCTAAAATACGAACAAAACTATGAAATGGAATGAGTTACAGAAATTGGTTTATTGAAAACAATTTTTGGTCAAAAGGGTCAAAGAGATTATGTTGCATTGGATTTGGGATTTTAACAATCTTAACGTAAAGAATTGTTTATCGGCAACTTCGTTATATCTATGTAACTGAAAAGCTACAAATATTTGATATAATTAATATAATTATTCAAAAGAAAGAGAAGGTTTGTATACTTCAATACACCAACGACTGGATGTTTGTCATAAAATGCAACGTTGCCAATCTTGACTGTTTTAGTACAAGAATTATAATTATTAATTCCCAATTTCAAATCAACCCTAAATATTAATCTACATGTACAGTGCCGAGCTATTATATTAAAATTATTCGGTTCTCAGGAAATCTCATCCAAATATATTTAATATACGAGCACATATTATCCCTCTTTCTGGATACTAAAATTATAAAATAAACTTATTTATCATTCATTTTAGAATAATTTTTTCAAATTTTATCTAGTTGCCTTTACTTAAATATTACCTTCCAGCAGGAAAGCCATTGACGACACACTAATTACTAATTTACGTTTGTTACCAGTCTGAGATGAATCGTTTATGACAAGTCTAATACGAGGTGACAAGTCATAGACGAGTCGCATGTGTCATGTCTGAGATTAATTGTATGTGATATATCCCCAGCAAGCGTAGAGGAAGTTCCAGAACTAGTGCAAAAGTAGTGTTAAAAGTATTTGTTTCCGTGTGAAAAAGGATGGGCGTCGGGAAAAATTCAGCAGTTTTATAAAATTTTTTTAGTAAACATACGAAATTTTTGCGAATTCTAAATTATTTAGGATATTTTAATGGATGGATATTTTAAGGGATATTTGAATGCAATCCGGTAGTTAATCTAGTTAATCTGTTTTTTTTTTGCTATTTTGTGTTCGCCCAATTCAACGGTTAAATACTAATGAATTTTAGAGTTATTTTGAATATAGTTCAAATAACTTTGGTTTCAGGAAATTCTACTGTAAGTTGCGGAGTTGCAGAATGATTAAATTAATAAATGTTTCAATTATTTAGGAAGCCGGAAAATATGAATTTAGAATTAAATTTCAGGAAATTTACAGATGCTTGTGAATTAATGCTTCATTGTAATTGCTGATTGTGTAGTTTAGAATTGTGTTGTCATTTTATTACTAACGACTTTACATAGGTGTCTGTAACGGGTCGAGTCAACCAATTTTGGTTAGGAAGCCGAAAAGTATTAATAGAATTAAATTTCAGGAAAATTCCAGATGCATGTGAAATAATAATATTTTTTCTTAGGTTGCCGTTTTAAAGAAGCAATTGTTGAAGACCAATACCATCGTTATCCATTAACCTATTAAGCCTTTATCCTACATCTAGTAGATTAGAATTGTGTTGTCTTTGTGTTACTAACTATCAGCTATACCTACGTGTCTGTAACCGGGCCGATTCTGTCCCACTTAACTAACCTATCCAATCCTTCGGTTTTGTTATGTGTAAAAAAGGGTGTACGGTGGACCCGGCGTCATCCGGGAACTCAAGCCTAAGAACTTGGTCGTACATTCAAAATCAATCAATCAATCAATCAATCAAAAGGGTCAAAGAGATTATGTTAAGTGTAAAGCCGCTAATCATGAATACTTTTTAGAAATTGAAATCAGAGTTAATTCGGTGCTAATACGAGTAGTGATGAAACTAACGATATGTTAAGTGTCGCAGGTGTTGAGAAAATCGCATGAACACATTAAAGTGGCACTGCATGAATCAAAAGGTTTATATGAGTTGAAAGATACAAACAATATGAAAGGATATAACCTAAGTCAAATAATTCTAAGTTGACATCTAATATATCACGTAACAGAATAAACGTCAAAGCTGAAGACCGTAACAACAGGATTAAAAAAAGAAACTCGATCAGGGACAGCACATTAGTTTTAAATATGGATCAGACCGTGTTCTATCAAATACGTGTCCCTGTTTTTCCTGTCATGAGTATGGTTACGCATTTCGAAATTGTGATAAAACTACGAAACACATCATGTTAAAAGCAAAAACTGCGTCAGCGGAATGAATTGTTCGGTTTTTGGCCAGTGGTAGTTATAAAGAAATTGAAATTATTCAACCAGTTGGAGTATGTGGTATAATGTGTTTATTAGATGCACAATTTTTAACAGGATCTGCATCAACGAAATTTCGTGAAGAATTCGCGATAACGAATATTTTAATTTTGCGTGCTTGCCACGTTGCAATATCAATAGATGTGGATTTTTTGGGTCAGGTGGTTTTTATCACAATTCGTCGAATGTCATATAACGTCAAATCAGCAGAGGATTATCAAGACTATGATATTGCTATAAGGCAGTGTGTGAATAAGAGAATTGAAAAAATCACTCCGTCAAAACTTGAAATGGATCCAGGGTTTTGAAGAAAACCTTTTGAAGAATGTTGCAGTTGTTTATGCTAAGTCAGAACGAACCGAAATCATACGAAGCTGTCGTGCTAAGTCATAAATTAAGTGAAATTAGGAACACTATGAAAATCATTCTGGAGGATTTAAAGCCCCTTTATTGTACCACAAAAGCTGTTCGTCATGAAGCAGCAGCTATTTAACGATATAATTGAGGAATAGTTGCGTGAAAGAATCATTCGACCCAATAATGCAAACTACGCAAGCCCCGTATTATCAGTGAGTAAAAATGATGGAAGTAAACGAATATGCGTGAACTTCTAAGAGTTAAATAAAAAAATAGTAAAATATCGTTATCGGACACCTACTTCATGTGATAAAAGGAATTAGAAAATTTAGATGTTATTTGATGCACTTTTCGAGCTTCTTTTTGAAGCCAGCTTTATGCAAATGGTTTAAACTATTTTATGGTCGATCTTCAGCTTCTGGCCGATGCTACGACAGCTCGCTTGCCGGTCTACTTCGATAATTTCCAGGATTTTATCGACATTTTCGACGATAGGCCTACCAGAGCAAGATGCATTTTTGATATCGTCGAAATTACCGGAACGGAATCGGCGAAACTAAAATTGCGCGAAATAGGCTGTGCGAGTATCGGGACCATAGACACCATTCAAAATTTCAGCCGCCTGACTTGTGTTTTCGCCTTTATCGAAACAAAATTGTAAAATATATCGAATTTTTTCTTTATTTACCTCCATCCTTGACACGCTATAACTCACAACTGAATCGATCAATCGAAACAATGACAAAGAAATTTTTAGTCCATGAATCCCCTTTTCCAACGAGTATAAGTATAGCCTACTGCGATAAATACATCACGAGATATATGTCATTAAATCCATCTAGCGAGAAAATAATGAATTTCTTTTTCCCCAACGAATTATATAACTTTCTTTCATACGATTTCATATCGATAGTTTGCAAATAGTTTCTATTCACTCGGTCTATTGATATACGCACAGCTCACTTTTCCGAATCTCAGCCATTTTTCACACCCATCGCAATTTAGTCATAATTTCACGTTTTCTTCCATAAATTCGCTTAATACCTATAACCATTTGAATTATCTAGAACTGATCCAAAATTCTTTCCTCCATATTCCAAGTAACTTGGTAAGCCAATCTACGAAATGCATTTACTAAATTCTGTCAAAACAATTTGTGAGTGGTTGCGTTTGTCAAAGTATTTACCAGAAATGAAGCTAACTTTGAAAGAACCATATTTTGTGTCTTGTACAGTATATGTGAGTTAAAATCGAACCCCGATCACATCAATTATTGTGACAGTGCACATAATTTATTGTTTCAATTGGAATCTACAAAAAATGATGCAAAGAAATCAATGTTGTTCAAGAAGTTTGTATTTTATCAGAAAAATAACCAGAGAAGCTATTACACACTCAATAAATCCCGAGCCAGACGAATAGATGATGCATCTAATGAAAAATTCATGATTTTTAAAAGGTTTGAAATTTTCAAAACAATGGAAAAAATGAATTTCGTGATTAAACATCGGTTTTTGTTGGGAAAAATACCATTCAAGTAAGGCAATAGCTGGATAACTATTATAGAGACTTGACTCCATCGAAAGCAACCGTCGAACGTTGGTTTGCTGAGTTTAAACATGACTGTACAAACGCCCAAATTCAGCAGTTATTCTAGAAAAGATAACAAATAAACACAATCGTTATGGAAGACCGCAAAGTGAAATTGCGAGAGATAGCCGCCACATTAAACATATCAGGAGCCAGTTAGTGATTTTGATTGAACATTTATCCATAAATAAAGAAGCTGCGTTCAAAGTGGGTGCCGCGCTTGGTGTTGGTCACATTGGACAAAAAAACAGCAAAGTGTTGATGATTTAAAGCGCTGTTGGGGATATTTAACCGTAATAAACCAGATTTCGTTAATATGTCACAATGGAAAAACATAGATCCACCGTTACAGTCCGTAATCAAATCGTCAGTCAGCTGAGTGGACAGTAGTCGGTGACAAACGTCCGAAGCGACCAAAAACGAAAATAATGGCCGGTAAGGTTTTGGCCTCCTTATTTTGGAATGCAAAAGGTATTTTATTTCATCGGAACAGCAACAAAGAAATTGTAAATATTGAAGAAAAACGAGATCATCCTCCCCGGCATGTCAAAATGCCTCATCCAGCAGCAGCATACACCTTCCAGCAGGCTCAATGGATCAATCATTCATTAACTCGAAATTACAATTTAATTTATGTAACCTTAAATAGAGCGATTAAATCCCTCAATGGAATGTAGCGCGAGCAAAATAAATAAAATCGACTATACCTTGAAAAAGGAAAGACTATCAACAGCTAATATTACATGGCGTTATTGGTGCGCTTGCAAGAAAAAATTGCAAAAAAACAGCCCCAAATCAAAATAAAAAAGTGCTATTTCGGCAAGACAATGCACTGTCATACAAGTCATTGGCTACAATGGAAAGATTGAACGAATTGAAGTTCGTTGAGGCCAAAGATAAATCGTTTTACAAAAAAGGCATCGGCGTGTTAGAGAAGCGTTGGAATGAGTGTACCAATCTTGAAGAAAACTGTGTTGATGAATAAAGTCGAATTTTACTTAGGCTCGGAACTTCTGAAGTTACGTGTTAATTGACATTACCGGCGAAGTTACTTACGCAAACATCAAATGAGCCCAAACCAGCGTAAAGTCTAATAGTTACTTAGCCTTGTTGTTCTACAAAAACACCAACATAAATTTCAAGCATGCAGACAAGTTTTATAATATATTCTGTTCTTATTTACTCTTTCGAATTAAATTTATGCTTAAATAAAAATAATTTTGTAGTTTATAGGTAAATAAACAAATAAAATTTAAAAGTATTTTAACTCAACAACTTCATCCGCCATATTCAATTCCGATTTACACATAAATTGGTGAAAAACTCAAGTTAGATTAGCTGAAATTGCAAACGTACCCGTAAAGTACTGCACATGTGTCAACATTACGAAGCAGCAGCTTCGTAATGCTAAGTGTGGACTTAGGTATGAAACAATATTCCAATTAATGAATTTTTCTGGGTAAGTTATTAAAAAAATGATAACAATATTCCGATGGATATTCATAAGCACAAGACCATTCTTGACCGATGTCCACATAAAATTATTGCTAAATTAAGGAACGATCTAGTTGATTTCATACGAAGAAGCTGCACTGAACCAACACTTTTATCATCTTCAATAATCTTAATATTATACTCCACTTTCATTTCGTGGACTATAAGATAAACAAAGTGTTAACAAAACTCAGTCAAGTATACGAAGTATACGTCGTACGCCTATCTTTACTAACCTTTCGGCCGCCTTTCTGGAGTAGTTAGTATGATCAAATATGATATTTTTTCGCAAAACGATGTTCTAGGAATCTAGCGATACCACACACAGTAGACAAAAATGAGCAACACACAAAATTGGATGTTCGGAAAGCTAAAAATTCAGAACACTTGAAAATTACAGATGTTATTAATGATGTTATTAAAAATCAATATTACTGGACCAATAATAGAGACGATTTGTATTAAAATTTCGATATCTTTAACAGCAGTTTAAATCAAAGAGCATAAATCTTTTCTTTCATTTTACGGATTTGTTAATTTCTTATATCGCAAACCAACTACGTGCAAGATTCCGGGCAAGTATAAATCAGAACCTAGAAGTTTAAAAGATTGTTTAGTCACACATAAGAATCAAACAAATAACTAAGAAATTCATTTGAAGTGCAATGTGCAAAAAGCGGTATAAACCGCACCCTTAAAACACTTACTCAATTCAATGATCGCAATCCTTCCTCTTTGAATGTTGTTATCAAACCTGACTTACATAATTAGATACAAACAGAGAAAGAAGACTATTTAGTATGACGGTTAATAGCCACAACCAGTCGCCTGAATATGTATTAAGCAGGTTCGACCAAAATTCGATTGGCAACGTTCCCTCACAGTTTCACTGTTAAAATGAAGGTAATTTTGTTTGAGCAATCTACTTCTGTGCTAAATTATAATAAATTACAAAAACTTAATTGGAAATTTAACCGTGAAAACCTAATGTCTATTAAGCAAAATAATGAAATGGGATTATCCTGATACGGTACCAACGCTATACCACGATTAAAATGAGGTCAAACAAAAATTTTAGGCATGACTCATTTGTACATGGCTCGATAAAATAACAACTTAACAATACGGAGCCTAATTGTAACAACAACACAAAATATTGATCGGAAAATTGCAAATGATTATGTAACATCTATGTATATCGAGATATGCGGCAATACTTAGGAAAAATTCATAATATTCAGGTTTAGAATAGATGAGACGCGACTTGGAATTCCAGTAATTAGTCTGAATACGAACATTTTTTGATAAGCTAATTAGCGATTATGGCCTGTGCCACCAAAAAACGTTATTGATTTTTCCGGTACAGTCGGTACTAAGTACCTATAAAATATTAATTAGAAACTCTATAATTCCCTTTGATTGGGTTAAAGTGGAATTAGGTACCACACAAATGTTTTAAACGGTAATTATAATCCAAGAAAGAAAAATTGTATCCAACCTACAATGACCCTTTTCTGTGTCATCGAGGAAAATCGATAAAATACAGAGTACAGAAAAATTTGCATAACCTAAAATATACGTAGGAATTTCTTTATTTCCCGAACCTATTTCATCATAAAGAGATAAATATCATTTCATTTAGTTTCTTAATCTACAAGATAATTTATTTTAAATTGCAATTTACGTCATAATACTGATATCCTACGTCACACACAAAATTTAAGACTTTTTTCTTATCGCATATCCGCGCACTTAACTTTCCTGTCACTTAAATTTAGAACGTAAAATTACTTTTAACATAAAATATAGAACTTACCTTTAAGTTTTAGGTTTATTTATCGATTTATAAATAGAATTAATTAATTATATTAATAACACACTTTTTGTTACAAACACTTTTCTTTTATATTTTTTTTTTTGTATTCTCTCTAATACAGAATGAAAATTTTTTCAACAAATTTTTTGCAGCACTTTTCACACCGAAATGAATAATTCAATTGAAATAAAAATGAGAAAAAAATGCTGTTGTCTGTCTGTTTGACATTGCCGATTGTGAATGAGAGAATGGAAAAAATGAAAACAATAATGAAATTCGAACTCGAATTCGAAGTAATATTCACAATGTGGTTTGTTTTGGTACGAAAATGAAATGGTGCCAAGTTTCAATAATAGATGGCGCGACGAATGGTTGGGTGATAGTCTGAAGTTTATTTTAAAGCTTAGCAGTACCATTGGCGGTACATAATAAAAGCAAACAAATAAAATATGTATATTGAACGGTCATTACTAAAAAACATTTAGGCGTTAAAAGATTAACTTAAAAGCTTTATGCAAAATCATTATAAATGCTGTAAAGAAATAGATAATCATTAAGGCGACGGTAAATTGCAAATTTTCAAAATTTTCGTCTTTGCACAAACTTGATAAATTATTTCATAAATAATTATTAAAATTCATCAACTTTATATATTTAAAATTTTTTAAAGTTTAAACTGCAAAGTTCATTATGATGATAAAAAATTTAAGTTTTGATTTTGACCAAATTTTAAGTTGCCGCGTAAGATGCACCATACGAATACGTAACGAGCTAGGTAGTCTGTCGTAACTGTTAGTGGTTAGTTATTCTTTATTTCACTTTAGCGAAATATTAAATTCAGTTTTGACTAAACATTTTAAAGTTTTCAGTGATTGATAGTTGTAAAATAAATGGGATGCACCATGCACGATAATTTATTGATCACTGAAAATAGTCTGCAAACGGTTAGTTATGGTACTGTATGGTACTGAGACGTGCGTAACTGCAGCAGGGAAACTTTCGAATTCAAAATTAAACTTTACATACCGATTAAGCCCAATTTGTGCTAATTAGTGCTCACGGGAAAAAATTAGTGCTAGTCCAGGCGCCGAATAAACGGGAAAAGAAAATTTCAAATTTCGCCTGAAAGACGGAATAAATAAAACTCGATTTCTAAAAAAATATAAATAAGTTAAGTCCAATTTTAAAACTTTCTAAAGGTCCCTAAACTGATAAAATTTGTGCTTATCATAAAAATATAATTTTTATAAATTTTCATTCATAAATCGAGGAAAATCAAAAAAGCCCCTGAAAGATACTATATTCAAATAAACAGAGATATATCGTTCAATGATATTTGTGTTGAACAACAAATTTAACAATAGAAATAAAATGTTCTAAAATCCAAATCATAAGCAATTCAGATAGTATATTCCTGTCAGGTATGTTCAATGTTATCCCAAAAATATAGTGACTGAATTTGTGGTAATCCAGAATTGGCCCAATTCCATTGAACAAAAGCGGCCGTTGAATCAACAATTTTCTGACTAAAAGTGTTCTAGAAACCAATGAAGTTGGCACTTGTGATTGCATATTCCTATCAGGTATGTTGATTGCCATCCGAAAAATGTAGTGGCTGCATTTGTGCTAATCCAGAATTGGCTCAATTCCATTGAACAACAACGACCGTTGAATGAAAAATTTTTGAACTAAAAGTGTTCTAGAAACCAATGAAGTTGGCACTTCTGATTGCATATTCTTATCAGGTATGTTGATTGCCAACTGAAAAATATAGCGGCTGAGTTTGTGCTGATCGGATTTGGGCTGAACATATCTGATCGGAATATGTAATCAAAATTGCCAACATTGGTTTCTAGAACACTTTTTGTCAGAAAATTGTTCATTCAACGGTCGTTGTTGTTCAATGGAATTGGGCCAATTCTGGATTAGCACAAATTCAGCCACTATATTTCTCGGATGCAATTGAACATACTTAATCGGAGTAAGCAATCACAAGTACCAAATTCATTGATTTCTAGAACACTTTTTGTCGGAAAATTGTTCATTCAACGGTCGTTGTTGTTCAATGGAATTGGACCAATTCTGGATTAGCACAAATTCAGCCACTATATTTTTCGGATGGCAATCAACATACCTGATAGGAATATGCAATCGTAAGTGCCAAATTCATTGGTTTCTAGAACACTTTTTGTCAGAAAATTGTTCATTCAACGGTCGTTGTTGTTCAATAGAATTGGGCCAATTCTGGATTAGCACAAATTCAGCCACTATATTTCTCGGATGCAATTGAACATACTTAATCGGAGTAAGCAATCACAAGTACCAAATTCATTGATTTCTAGAACACTTTTTGTCGGAAAATTGTTCATTCAACGGTCGTTGTTGTTCAATGGAATTGGACCAATTCTGGATTAGCACAAATTCAGCCACTATATTTCTCGGATGCAATTGAACATACTTAATCGGAGTAAGCAATCACAAGTACCAAATTCATTGATTTCTAGAACACTTTTTGTCGGAAAATTGTTCATTCAACGGTCGTTGTTGTTCAATGGAATTGGACCAATTCTGGATTAGCACAAATTCAGCCACTATATTTTTCGGATGGCAATCAACATACCTGATAGGAATATGCAATCGTAAGTGCCAAATTCATTGGTTTCTAGAACACTTTTTGTCAGAAAATTGTTCATTCAACGGTCGTTGTTGTTCAATAGAATTGGGCCAATTCTGGATTAGCACAAATTCAGCCACTATATTTCTCGGATGCAATTGAACATACTTAATCGGAGTAAGCAATCACAAGTACCAAATTCATTGATTTCTAGAACACTTTTTGTCGGAAAATTGTTCATTCAACGGTCGTTGTTGTTCAATGGAATTGGACCAATTCTGGATTAGCACAAATTCAGCCACTATATTTTTGGGATGGCAATGAACATACCTGACAGGAATATACTAACTGAATTGCTTATGATTTGGATTTTAGAACATTTTATTTCTATTGTTTAATTTGTTGTTCAACACAAATATCATTGAACGATATATCTGTTTATTTCAATATAGTATCTTTCAGGGGCTTTTTTGATTTTCCTCGATTTATGAATGAAAATTTATGAAAATTATATTTCTATGATAAGCACAAATTTCATTAGTTTAGCAGCCTTTAGAAAGTTTTAAAATTAGGCTTAAATTATTTCTGTTTTTTTCTAGAAATCGAGTTTTATTTATTCCGTCTTTCAGGCGAAATTTGACATCGTTTTTGACAATTTGAGTACCATACAGCCTTGAGCCTTCGAATCATTTTTCCGCCTGCTGTGACTAAATATGATTTGAAATATGGAAATGGATTCAACTATGCGTTCTTGTTGTAGTTCTAGAAAATTGTCAATATGAATGGAACTAGACCATGTCTAAACTCGGTTTGTATTAACAAAATAAGATTTCAAGATACGTAATATTTATTGTTTTATTGCCGAGAAGGACTCAAACCGGCCTTCTTAAGGCACTCCAAAGTGTCTACGCACGATTACTGGTCCGACTTCTGCGTACCAGAAACCAACTTTGAAAATTTCCTGATTGAGGAGAAAGGCATTTTTCGACCAGAAATTAGCTGCCGGGTTCTAGATTCTTTTAAATCATCCTGTTTCGCCCCGCAGATGTTAGGCTGCCACTTGGCTGACAGCGTATTCGTCCGCAAATGCAGCAATGTATCATTTAAATGGTTTTGTAACGAAATCACTAAAATTGCGGAAATCTGGAGTTCCGAAACCAATGTTATTACACACCTGGTTTCATGGTTCGCCGAAGAATCCTAGTGATATTTAAGCTAACATATGGATGATCTCATCAACAGGAGGACACCACTACAAAAGAGGGTCTAATCGACTGGTATTGTTTTGAAATTTCTACTGATTCCAGCTGGTTCAGCTAGGGAGGGACCATACCTTGTCGATGAGTAGAGATCAACATTAGCTTGTATTCTATGCCCGTAATCGCTTTAATTTTAAATTGAAAAGTCACAAATTATATTTTGATTTCTGATCTCAAAAAGAGGTTCCGTTTTTTCGAAACAAACAAATAAAGGACTGCGACTACAGAGAACTACCGAGTATGCTTCACTCGCCTAGTGTAATTCGATTAGAAGTGGATATTGATTCCGTTACAAACTCGCTGCCGAATGCAATTTAGACTGCCTTTGAAAATTCGTTACCGCTCATTTCCAACCAAAAAGCAGGAAAAGTGGGAAATGGAAAAATGTGTCTTAAAAACAAATCTTTAAACCGTTGGAAAACTTAATAATTTTGCAAAAAGTATACAAAATAGTCTAAGATCTGCTCATTATGACAACGATTCTGTAATGAAATCAATAATATGTAAGCGGTTAAAGTTCTGGTTAAAGTTGACAATTGTACAATTGAAGCTCTTCGTTTACCTATCGGAATGCTAAGCTGTTGATTAAATAAGGTTGCTGAACTTCTTCCCAAGGTTCGATTTGCAAGTTGTAACAGCATTGGTTACGATCTTGTTACCTCTGAACGATCTATTCGTTTTGCTGATATGGTTGATGGTTATTTTTGTGCTACTTCTGTTGCAAGCTGCCGTCGCCTTTGGTTGGTTATAGTTCATGTCGCGAGGAGATGGGTACTGCTTTGGCAGTTAAATTTATTCGATGAAATTTTAAATTTAGTAAATTTTATAATTCAGGGACTAAATGCCAGAGGTATGACTTGACAGAAGACAAGCAAAGAGTACGACAAATACAAATATTCAAGGTAGTACAGCAGGAGAGATGGTTAGCCCAATGAATTCTGGAGGGGGTGGGGGGGGGGGCAATCATTGCTTAACCCATTTGGCCGAAGCGACGCTCTAAATTATCAAGATCACCAAGATCTTCACTTGAAAATATCTTTCAGTACGAGAAGGGAAACGCTGAATTAAGACAAATATAGGAATTTAGCTAAGTTGAAAGAAGAATTTGCAATTTAAATGAAAGCGTTTGAAGAACTCAGGAAAGCAGTTCCTACACGTCCTGTACTTTGAACGATACCTAAACCTGCAATCGATGATGACATTCCATACGAATGAAGAAGAATTAGAACGAGAACTAAATTAAATGTTGAACCGGCATAAAAGGCCAAAGCAAGAAAAGGAAAGCTGAACACTCACCAGAAATGTAAGAAACTTTACCATCAATTACAAAAGAGGTATAGGGATTTTGTATTATCTTCCGATTATCATTTTGGGAAAAAAGAAGAATACCTTACGGTTTTATGAGGTGCTCCACAATAATCCGCCCTTAGTGAAAACGTGCGGGTATTATTACTCTTCCTCTTGTCATTATAGTTTCGTTTGGTGGTGCAGGTGTTGTTGCTTTTTCTGATGGAGTAACAGGTGTTATTCCTGAACGATCGAGAATTGTTATCACTTTCGGTATTACTTACTCTTCAGTTTCAATGAAAGCTGCCTTCAGACGACCAATAGAAATGTTTGATCCTTTATTGTTGATTTTTACAACAAAATATTTTTCGAAACGCTTTAACACTTCATATGGACCTGTATATGGGCTTTGTAATGGGGCACGTACGCTATCGTTCTCACAAATACGTGTGAGCAGTTTGAAAGTTTTTTTTTATACAAAAACTTTCGCGTTGTTGTGATGAGTGGTTGTTGTAGGCCGAATTGTAAACATCATTCTCTGAAGTTCTTTTAAGAATTCAGATTCAGTTTTTCCGTTTATCGTTGGACAACAGAAATATTCTCCTGGAATACGGGTTTCACCTAGTACCAGTTCAGCCGGCCCCTACAAAATCAGTGGCACCAATTTTGACCAGTCGCCGTTTTGATGACATTTAATGGCAGTTTATAAAGTCCTGTGCTAAGCTAAGACTGGTGTGGTTCTCAAATGTTTCACGCCTAGAATTTCGCTGAGTTCTCTGAACACTTGCGATTCAAACTGTCGTCCAAAATAAGATGTAATTTTTATGGGAACTCCGAAAGCCATCTAGTGAACCTATGATGACTGTTAAACAGTATCTATTTCCAGCTGAAGGTGGCATGGGTCAAATAATATCGATGTTGATGTGATCAAATCGCGAATTCGGATGGATATACTTCGAAATCGAGGAATTGTTGTGCCGTAATATTTTTGATCGGTGACATTGGCTGCGTATACCAATAGACGTTTTTGTGAAATGTCACAATATATTTTTGTTTCCAAAGGTGGCATGGTTAACCGACTTAACGATAATGAAATGTTCGTCGCGTTTCCGTCCAATATTGACTGCAATTCCGAATCTTGTTACTGCGCCACTGGTAATGTACCGAACTTATCCAGGACAATAAATCGGCGACATTATTCTCCGAACCAGCAATGTGACGGATATCGGTGGTAAATTGCCCAGATTTGTCGCGCTGTTGACGGTTCTTTTTGCTGAACATAAGTGGTTTATGGTCCGTATAAATACAAAACTGTCTTCCTTCTAACAAGTGCCGGATATATTTTACGCCTTGGTAAATCGCGGTAAATTCTCTGTCGTATGTATGACGCATTTGCTTAGTAACAGGTAATTTCTTCGAATAAAATCCTAATGGTTGGAATTCATTACCATTTACTGATTGATTTAGGATTGCGCCGACTGATTTGTCTTCTGGTTATTCCGCCCAGTTGACTGAAGTTTGATCATTTTTCTTGTTAACATTATTTATTGGTTCTTGGAAAACTGATTGATTATCAGTACCGCCCCACGTCATAGCCAGAAAACGTTTGAATTCCACAGTAGTTAATGGCCGTTCATACTCCCCTCTTGCTCTGATTTTTTCTGGTAGTGGTTTTACACCAGCTGGAGTAATTAAAGGTCTGAGAAATTTCACCTCTGTCCTACCGAATACACACTTTGCAACGTTTATACTGAGGCCATATTGTCGTAAACGTTCAAATACGATTGTCAGATGTTTTCCGATGTTTTCGTGGTTGCTTGATATTTTTCGACGCAATACTCAATAGCAATGTTGTCGATGTAAGGAAACACGAACGGTAATTCTTTTAGCACCTCGGTTGTGTACTGCGCCACGTTACAGAGTTCGAACGGAGTAAAAAGGAACTCAAATAAGCCTAATGACGTTGTGATCGCGGGTTTTGGTATATCCGCCGGTTCCAACGGTATTTGTTGGTATGCTCTTTGAAGATAGGTGGTAGAAAATATTGTACAACCGTGCAATATGTTTGAAAAACTCTGAATGAACGGAATCGAGTGGCGATCCGGAACAGTAATTGCATTCAAGCGACGGTAATCGCCACATGGGCGCCATTCTCCATTCGCCTTTTTCACAATATGCAGCGGAGACGCCCAGTTACTTTTGGGTGGCCTATCGTAATTATGTGATGAGTGATATTTTTATTTGATGGACTTCTGTGATCGTGTGTCACTGTGATGTCTTTCTATTTTCGTAGAATATCCGCTATTGGGCCCGTGACGTCGAAAGTCGTAATACTTAATGACTTTTCCGTTGAAGGTGTACCTGTTGTAGATAATTTTTCCAGGCTGTCTATCAACCGTTTTCCGTTCACGTCGATTATGTTCCCGTGGTGTTTAATAAAATCCACCCCGATGATAGGTTGATTTACATCGGCTACGATAAATATCCACGGAAATACCCGTCGCAATCCGAAATTGATTGACATTCTTCTTTCACCGTGCGTAGCAATGGACGTGCCGTTTGCAGCGAAGAGTTTTGTTCGATTTGAGGGTTTTTGATTTTCATTTTAGTATGGGGCCAAACCAGAAATGTCTTATCCGGAAGTTAAACGAATTTTTGCATTTCCGTGCTCTTTCGCCGAATTTGTAATGCCACCAACACTGTTCATATTTCGGTTCAGTTCTTAATGAAACATGTGTTGTGGATGACCCTCGTGATGCTGATCGTTCACGTGATTGAAATCTACCAAAATGTTGGATTTTATTTAATTTATCGGCTAATGCGTTATTTGTCCGCTATTTGTGCAAGTTTTGATAAACTGTCGTCGTTCGTTGAAATAATCATTCGAATCGGATTCGGCAAATCGTTGCATCCAAATTTGTTTAAGTATTTCGTCTCCAACTTTTGATCCGGCGACCTGTAACTGTACATCTTCCAGCAAAGTTCTTATCTTCTTTTGATCGGACCCATCATATTGTTCCAATATGGCTTGTTTTAATGTTGAATATTTATCGTCAGCTGACAGATTAATTACAGCATTTGTTACCTGGGACAATATTTTGGTGTCCACAGCTGTCAACAAAGTGTAGTATTTGGTTAAATCGACAGTAATTCCTGCTAACTGAAATTCCATATTTCCGAGTTTGCTTGCCAAAATGGTGGTAGTTTCACCGTAATTTTATTTGCCACTATCAATTTAGTATCATCGTCTTCGTGCGTCATTTTAAAAACAATTTTTGGAGATTTTTGTGGAGTTTTATGTGATGACTCCACACAGGTTTCTAGAACCCAGTTAAACATCAAGAAACAACTAGCTCTAGAAGAACAACCTAAACCCAACCCAAAGAAATTACATCCAAACATTAACGTCTTTAGTTAGGGTAGCCGAGTACAAACTCGTATCTTTCAACAATGGCGTCTGGAAAATTTCTGTTGCAGACTATGAAACCTATAGAGCTTTGCCACAGAGCTTAATTCCGAGGAACATCAATGGTGTACCCACAAGGGTAAGTTTGATAATGCTAGAGGTCCTTACCCAACCTGCGAAAAAGAGGAAATTATTGGAGAATCTCAAGCAAAAGAGCCATCAAATAGAAAATGCTGGAAAAATAATTAGAAAGGAAAATCGAAACTGAACAAGGAGTTCAAATCAACAAAAGAGGGATTCCTCTGTTTATGCTCACTTTTGATAACAAAGAAAAAGTGGAAGTGTGTAATATCAAGGCAATACGTAACATGAGAGTTAAAACAGTGCCATTGAAAAAAACTGCGATCTAATACCGCAGTGCAAACAATGTGAAGGTTTCAATCATAAACATAAATATTACCAAAGAGAGACAAGATACGTGAAATGTGCCGGAAAGCAGTATGTCCTTCCAGTAAAGATATCGCTGCAAAATGTGTTAATTGCAAGAAGCCACAACCCGCAAAATACAAGAAATTTTAAATAATTAATGAGGTAAAAAGAAGAGATAAGAAACAAATAAAACGCAAAAACAAAATCCGGAATACCGGAAAAATTAACAGTGATCCTCCTCCTCGTGCAATCCTCCAGCCATATAGATCCATCGCTACCGCCCTCCAGTTTCGACATGTTATTATGTGTAGATGGTTCGTGGTTCACTCGAGTTCGATATTCGTTGTACGCGCAACATTAATTTGACCAAAAATGGTACTACTGACCTTCCTCTCGAATGGAGATAACATTCTTCAGCCGTTAAGGGTAGAATCCAGCTCTTGCTACCAAAAACCAGCACGGAGAAAACTCGGTGTCCGGCAGCAATTCAGGATTTTATTTCTGTCTACATATCAATTGACGATGTCATTACTGACCGGAGTTATTTAAAATTACCTACGCTATCAAAATTATGGTTGCCGATTCCGAAATATGTCATGGAGATACTCTTGGGTATTGGTAAGAATTTAGTATTGCTGTTGTTCATTTCCGAATTAAGTCTGCCTGTGTAGCGATCGAGTGGTATGAAATTGTTCTTGATATTGCTACGTATTCGGCCTAGCGCGGGTGCGCGTGTATGTATCTCCCTGTCGAACACTAGATATTATTTCATTGAAATCTGATACAGTTGCTATCCACACAGAGAAACGAGTTTCTCCCGTATTCTAAGACATATGAGCGAGGCTGAAATGTTCTCGCGGTTGATACTGTCATATGTCTTCTAATTTCTTATTGGTCCACGGATGGAAACCAAATACCCGATATCATAAACTTCTTTATTACCATGTTATTATGACAACCAGTGCAACGATTATTAAGAAGCGAGAAATTCCAGAAACTAGTTGAGGATAATAATGATCTTCAGGTGCTAATTAAAAACCCGATAGAGCTAGAAGAAGAACTAGAACAATTCAAAAACATCATACAAATGCGACGTGGAATAATACTGCACACGTTCAAAGAAAATGAGCCGAAATGCTATTTATCCTCTGGAAGTTAGGGAACTGGTTCCAGCAAAACAAAAAGCCAAGAAGGACCTGGTAAAGGAGTCGAGCCAGAATAAAAACAACTCTAAATTTTGTGTCCAATAAACTAAAGTTGTTAATTAAGGAAATCAACATCGAATCCATTAATAAATACCTAAGTGGCGTTACTGGGGAAAAAGATACCGAATATTCCCTTTGGAAGGCTAACAAAAAGTTTAAAATGACCTAAACTTCAAATTCCACCAGTTAAAAATGAAGATGGAACATGGGTAATAAGTGCAATGCAACAACCTTTTTTGTTTTCAACTCCCCCCAAGAACAGGTTCCAGCCTCTACTTAGACAAATAGTAGATGAAAACATACAACCATTAAATAAAGTGGATAA
Organism: Nephrotoma guestfalica; assembly: GCA_963691935.1. Lineage (NCBI taxonomy): Eukaryota > Metazoa > Arthropoda > Insecta > Diptera > Tipulidae > Nephrotoma > Nephrotoma guestfalica. The sequence continues at coordinate 92,236,612 of OY829913.1, forward strand.
CTACAATATCTCCTGTCACATTAAAATAATTAAAAGGGGAGATCATACTTATCCTAAATGCAAAGAAATCTCCAAGTCGCTAAGTAATCATGCATGATACCTAAACCCAATAAACCACTAAATAACAAAAATTCTTATAGACCGATTTCCCAATTTCAAAAATATTCGAGAAACTACTCCTCAAGAGACTCAAACCAACAATAGAAGAAAGAAATCCTATTCCTCCACATCAATTTGGCTTCTGAGAAATCCGTTTAATAGTAAGCAATAAGAAAGCAATATAAGAAAGCATATTCAAGCATCTTCTTGGATGCGGAACAAGCTTGCTTTGTGATTCGGGGGTCCCGGGTTTGATTACTGGTGGTGGCAAAAAGTTGCGACTGGTCGGTCGTTCTTAATGTGTCATGTGTTGCATTGTGCATTGTCTATACAAGGGTGGCTGAGACCAAGTGTTACCAAATGAAAACGCTGTAATTTTTTTAATTTTGATTATTTTTAATTGAAATTTCGTGGAATATGTTGAAAACATATTACATTTTATGAAAAACATGTTACTGCTCGATATGACCTCCTTTGGCTCTGATTATTTGATTCAGTCTTCCATAGAAAGCATTGCATGCTGACCGAACGTGAGCTTGCGGAATTGTATTCCATTCTCGAACAAGAGCTGACTTCAATGCATCAACACTTTCGTATTTTTTAGTGGACACATTACTCTCCAAAATGGACCATATGGAGAAATCCATGGGATTCAACTCTGGTGAATATGGTGGCCATTCTTTCGACGAAATCAGCCGCGGAACGCAATTTTGTAAAAATTGCTGTGTCGCTCGAGCTTTGTGTGACGGTGCCGAGTCCTGTTTGAATGTCCAACGGTTCGTACTAAAGTGTTTACGTGCCCAAGGTAGCAAAGCATCGTTTAGGATCTTTTGGCGGTACACCTCTTGGTTTACCTTGACTCCATGTTCGATGAAAACCAGAGGAGTGCGTCCATCTGCAGTCACTGCAGCCCAAACCATAACATAAGCTGGTGATTGCTTGCGCATGACAACTCTTGTGTCCAAATTATCGTTGGACTGGTGCTCTAACCAAACACTATCATTTTGTTTATTCACATACTGTTGAATAGTGAAAATTTTCTCATCAGAAAAGACAATTTTTGGAATCTCATCACGTTCGGCCAAGGCCTTCAATGCTCGTGTTCTTTCGTGTTCAAACATTTTATTCACATTCAAATGCTGGTGCTGACGAACTATTGCTGTTTGTGAATTTCCACTCAAATACAGTTCAATTACACTATTACGTTCGAATTCCATTACGATTTTTTTATGAAGATATTAATTTAGAACAATTATTTGTTGACCACATGTAAACAACTAACCAAACTTCAATCTGTCAAAAAATTGACGCGCGAAAATGACAACTACACAAATGACAGCAGAGTGAAGTCAGAAACATTTGGTCTCAGCCACCCGTATATATCAAGCCATAGTTATAGCTTTACTTCATAAAAAAAATATTTACAAAAAAAACGTGTGTGCATAATACGGCCATCTTGGTAAATGGACTTACGGTATTCAGCTCTGGAGTTGTACAAAGAAACCAACAAATGACAATAAATGACAAACTTCATAGAGATCTGAAGATGGATTTCGTCAGTGAAGAAAGAAGCAAACACGTGAGAAAATGTCGTATATTGGATGACACAAACCTTGCAAAGGAAGAAACCACCACCGTCCGGATGGGCTAAAAATATAATTAAACTGTAAAGAGGACGCCCCACTGCAAACGAGAATTTAAATTATGAAAGATACATTACTAGATGATTTGTAAATCAGCTGTAATAAATATTTTATTTGCCCAAGTGCCAATTAATTAACTACTTTACAATAGGTGTCGCCACAAGTCAATCATACATACCACGAAAGCACTGTTAGAGTTAATAAATCTTTATCATCAATTGAAGAGCAACATCAACATTGAAAAAACAACACGATGTTGCTAATCAAGTTCATACTTCGAATCAATGTTAGGTGTTCAACAAACAATTACGAAATCAGCTATGTAAACGTCATTTTACGGAGTAACGTGTAATCCACGTGCATTTATTTTGGACACATATAAAAAATTATTGTTGGCTATCTGGCCTGAAAATATATTTTTTCTTGGTAATCCTCCAGATCATTTCTTGGTGAATATTAAACGAATTAATCAAAATAACATTCCACAACAAAATCTTCATATAAATGATTATTGACTAACATTTGCCAAGTGAACATTTGCCATTGAACTTGATGATTTATACGTCATTTATCAAGTGTTATTTCATAATTGTTTACAAAGGTAGTAACCTTAAATAATGTAACTGTGTAAAATTAATTTACACAGCCCGATCAAAACGAATAAATTTTTCATTCAATGTCATAATTTAGACATTCGTGTGTAGACACAAATCTTTTAAATTATTTCATAATGAGTTATAAATTCATTGAACTTTACATGTGTGGAATTCTTTAAAGTGTAAAGTTCGTTATAAATTAAACTTCTGAATGGTTTGTGTTTCAACAACATGTAATTTAAAATCTTGATCGGTTTGTGCTTATAAATATATTATTTAATGTATTTATAGGCAAAGTTAATTTTTTCTAACTAATAGCTTAGGCAGACTGTAAGTTAATAAAATAAATTATCAAAACTCGACCATGTCAAGGAAATAAAATTCAATTCAAATTCAAGTAGAGAGTACTTTTCATGTAGAGAGTACTTGATGGAATTTGGTAAGGCTGTATGGAGTGCAATACCGCATCCTAAAATGGAATATGTTTCACATTTGAATCTATGAACATTGCACACGGATTGCATGCACTCTAGGTTGCTTTGATAATTTATCAAATTGTCTTCAAACACGACTAGAACTTCTCGGCTTGAAGCGTGTACATTTCCTCTTTAAGTTCACCACGAAAAACAACGATTACAGCGTCCATCTGTTCAATGCCCAAATTGTTCTTTCCTGCAAGTGATATTACATATTTTAAGGAGGTAAACCTCAACTCTAGCGTGTAGGTTTCGTCGTAGTCAAATCCTTTTCGCTGTGAACATCTTTCAAACTAATCTCACTACGTATCATGCTACTGAAGTTAGCCGAAACAAACCTGCATGTTATTGAAGTTTGCAGTAAATTTTCGCCGAAAAAAAATTTCAAAACTCAATGTCACATAAAACGAATGTTTAAGGGTCATATAAACTGGGTGAAGTTAAACCAATTCGTAAACTGCTGGATCCTGTATTTTTATTTTGTCGAATTAGGGCATAATGAATTTAAGTTGTGGCACTGACAGTGAACACATGCAAAAATTTGCTGCAAACTTCAATAACATATCATTTTCGGCTAATATCAAGAATTTTGTACTACCGCCTGATACAAAATATGTCGATACTGAAGGTTTTTTCGGCTGAAGTTTTCGGCTAACTTCATCTATGTATCTATATATTTCCTCTTTAGCGTTACGTTTCGTTTTAAAAATCCATTTGCAGACGATAGGTTTTTCGTTGGGTGTCATTTTCTCTATTCTTCTAGTGTTGCATTGTCCCATATTAATGCATCAGCCCTTGACAAAGCTTCTGCGATGGTTGTTGGATCATATAATTCACTGTATGGTGAGAGATGTAATAAACAAAATCATCCTTTTTTTGGGTGTTTATGCTGTCGCGACGATTTTCGCCGTACTATTTCCACAGGCATATTTTTTGCATTGGCAAAAATTGTTCGATTCATTATTTCGGTGATTCCATTTTGTCCCGGCATATATGGAACTGTGTTCTGATGACTTATCCCAGCTTTTCGCATAATGTTGACATGAACCTACCTAATTAATGTATTCGCCTCAAATGTTGGTTCGCAAACATTTTATAATCTTTCTGGTTTGATTCTCCGCCAAATGTTTGCATTCCTGGAACTTTACTGTGGCTTCGGATTTTGATTTTAACAAAAAAAACTAATAATTTCTGAGAAAAGTCGTCAATAAATCTTAGAAAATAGTGATTTCCTCCAAGATCTAGTCCATCTGTACATGGCCAAACAAATCTGAATGAACATGTTCCAGAACTACTTTGGCATGTGTGTTTGTATTGCTTAAATAGTTCATGTGTCTGTTTACTTTTTATGAACATCAAACAGTCGCTATCATAATGATAAGGTTTGACATCAGATACAATTCCACTTAATATTTTCATACCGCTGGAACTTAAGTGTTCAAGCCTTCGGTGCCATCCATTTGGAGAATTCTTTTAACTTCCTTCCTACTAATCTTTTAACTCAGCACATCCACCTGAAGTTACTTTCAATTTTGAGTTATTTGAGCCACTAGTGCGCCAATCCTTTCTCATGGTCATAATGGGTTATCCAATTCGAGGTTGATAAAGTAGAAATCTGTATACCGACATCTGTCAAAGATAAACGTCAAGTACGCTGTCATTTATTTAGTTGACATTCTGCCATTTAAGAATATGGAGCATTTAACATACGCAAATTGAGTGTTGGAAAACCAGGCCGTCGATGCTGATTTTTCGAACAAAATTTTCTTCAGTGATCATTTTTCGCTTGGCTGATGTCAATTGGCCTCCAAGATCCTGTGATTTAACGCCTTTGGATTTCTTTTTGTGGGGCTACGCGAAAGATCGTGTTTACGCAAACAATCCTCAAACTCTTGACGAATTGAAAACTAATATTCGTAAGGTAATGGCCGAGATACCGCCCGAAATGTGCCGAAAAGTCATTGAAAATTAAAGCAAAAGAATCAAGGCCTGTAAGAAGTCCCGTGGAGGACATTTGAATGATATCTTGTTTAACTAAAAATGACAAGAATCAATCTGTAAAATGAAATAAAAATTACAATACATTCCGAATATTTTGTGTGTTTTTTTTAAGTTTACTTTATCAAGCTTGAATTGGATAACCCTATATGTGTCGAAGCTCTGGAATCCACGTACCAATCGATGTGATTTTGTGCATTTGGTGGTCTTCCTTAGCTAACACTTTTATTTTTGGTTGGGCAATTTTTTGCAATATGCGAATAGTTGCTACCTTTAAAACATTCGTGTTGGCATAAGTTCTAACTAAATAGTGATTCAAACGATCGGTTCAAAATCGGTCCAGCATTTAGCAAACGTTGCAGCTCATGTGTTACAAAAGGAAACTATCAAAATATGTGTGGAAAAAATTCGAAAAATCACACAAAAAGAGCAGTATCAGGTGCGTAATTAAATTTCCAGGTTCCACACATACTCGTAGATGGTGCTAGCAGCGCATCTAGTTGTCATTTATGCCAGACGTTGTGTTTTCCCAATCTGTTTGCGTTAACTCCGTTGTGCAGTTTACACAACAAAATCGAGTGGAGTTGGAATTACTCCTTTACTCCACTTAACAAAATGGTGAATCATAATCAACCAATGGTTTATGAATTAACTACAAAAAGTGAAAGAGGCGTTGGTCATACGATTTGGATGCACCACACCATCTTCAAAAATTCAAAGCAGTGATTACTGTTCGACGTAGTATAGTATGTACCAAAGGTACAGTACATTAAAGTCACTAACAATCCCATCGCGAATGGATTAAGCAGAGACTGTACAACCATTGAAATTAAAAAGGAGGAAGAATGTTTTCATAAACAAAAAGCCTCTGTAAGTAATTATGCGTGGATGGCTGGATGTTGAATCCACATTACCCAAAACTCGATGGATTGCTATTTAAAGGTAGCAAAATAATAATTCCTGAATATGAAAAAATATTTAATAAAAGAAACACACATCGACACGCTGGAATGAATCATTTACTCAACGAGCTCGGACTTTTGATATTTCGTGGGGGAGATTTCTTGCTAATAGCTTACCATTACTCGGGCTTTAAGGATTTTAGAAAACTTCAATCATGTACACCAGCTGAAGTGATTTTGTTATTGTATTAGTGGTTCACGGTGCATATAGAATACCAGAAATTTTTGAATGAGACGACGAACCACAATATACAGAAGCACGAGCCGAAAGTTTTGCAAAAAACTGGACTATTATCACTGTTTTATTCACGATCATATGATTTCGTTTAACGCAACATACAAACAATGAAAATCCTATTAAAGCGATGTTACCTAGATGGTGCCGAACCATTCGCAGCTTTACTCATGTTGCGAAACACAGACCAAAAAATGATTTGCTTAAATCACCTAATCGACATTTTGTTTAGTCGATGCACGAGAATACCATTAGCAATAGACAACTTATGAACTATCAAAAGCGCTTCTTAGCGAAGTGGTCAACGAAACGAAATATCCAAGATTCACCATTCTCAAGATAAGAAGAAACGGCTGAACACAAAGCGCAAAGCGAAGGCGGCCATTCGGTCAAATATTGAAACGGCCTGAACTGAACTGACATTGAGAGGCGAAACAACCAGGAATAAGAATATCGAAACAATAATGGAACCACCAATAACAACAGTCATATTTACATCGGTCCAGAAAATATACAGCATACTAGATCGGGAAGATTAGTTAAACCAATAGTTAATTATGAAGAAGAGCTTGAAGCATAATTGTATTTTGATATGTTGTTCCCCCTAATTTTATGGAATACAATATTTTATTTTATGTTCAGTTAAAAAAATGGGAAGTTGTCACATGGACGCGGTAAATGAATAATATACAGTAAATGAATAAAGAGTCATTCTTATATAGATACTCAAACGACCTACACGTCTTTATATTCGCATACACCCCAAACACCATGTTTCAGTGAATCAGGTTGGAGTTAGATTCAGTAGAAATTAATTTTCAGTAATTTTAGAATGACCGTTGAGATCTCATATCGTTATTGCCTTCATACAACAAGATTAAACTGTTTTGAACAATGGAAATAAAAATTTCTCTTGTCTAAAATGTTTTATCTGATTTCGTGCGTCGCTAGGCGGTGAGTTGAAAAAACACAACAACGAAGTTCATGTGAGTCTCGCATATTTTATGTATACATGTGTCATATCGCATTGCTAAATTTATCTTAGCCGTCTATTGTGACTTTCCACAGGAGTATTCTTCATAATACATCAAGACGACAAAACGATATATTTACGCACCTTTGGCAATTAATCGCACATTGAAATTTTTGGAAAAAACACCAACCCGGAGGTGTTCCGGGCTGTTTGAGAAGTCCCGGGCCTGACTAATAAAACTGCATCTTTTTGAGAAAATTCACATTTATTTTTCCAAAGAGTCCTTCTAGCTCGAGACACTTATTCCAACGAGTTTCTAATAGCTCGCCAATTTTGTTTTAATTTATAAAATTGGGTTGGTTCTTTTCTCTAGGATTTAGACGCTTCCTCCAACCGACCCTCCTTAAACAACATTTGCATGACCGTTACAAATAAATCTAAGTATTTAATTCGTATAGGGTAAAGAAGATCACTATAGTACTTAACTCCTGCAAATATTCCATTTGGAAAGTGGATTGGAGCCAGGTCGAACCTGTTATACGAGTCTTATGGTCAGCTTTAAATACGCTAGTATGGATGGTTCAAAAATGGATGAGATTGTTGGATTGCGTATGTTAAGTTATACCAGTCTACCTGTCTCTCCGACAACTGCAGTCAAATCGTACTAATCGAGATAAAACAAGCCATAGACTGGTTAACTCATTTAAAATACTAAAATCACATTTCATTACGTTGAAATAGCTCAGGATTATGCCTTATTAACTTAGGCCAGTAGGGCCAAGTTATTGAAATCCTGAAAAAATGAAAAGAAATGTCGTAGCCTCTAAATCACTTATCTTAACGTTCTGCTGAAAAATGTGTCAGTCTATGCATCTCAGAGAATTGATTGTGCGATTTGAATTTTTTCCGCCAAATTTCTTTTATTAATTGGGAGAATGGAAAAGATTTTGGAACCTCTGTGTATCTAGGAGGTTGAGTACTTACCAAAGACAATCACACAAACAATCCACATAACACCACGATATGAATTTAGTGTCTTTCTAATTATGCCTACTAAGGTTTTGGATCAGGCAACAATTCTAAAAATATCTATTTAGTTCATACATCGACCGTTCTGGTGCGGGTGAAATATTATTCGTTTATTATAGAATATATGTGTCGTCTATCATTGAAAAGGTCTTCCAGAATACCACAGAATCAGATGAAACACCTTAGTACACGGAACTACCGTTATGGCGCTAAACGCTAATAAGAAAATCTTCTTTGATTCCGATGCAGTTATATAATCTCGATCTACTGTTTGAACTCAAGAATGGTGTTATTAACATTTTAGCTACAACTCGGTAGCTGGCTGACCAAGCCGATGCTTTTTCTAACGTTATAGCTAGAATACTGGACAAACATTAAACGAAATAAGTGATGCCGCCGGAAATTTTACTGTGCAAATAGCCGAATCTAGTAAAACAACTATTGACCTAGAAAAGGTGAATATGGATCTCTTGGCGAGACTAAAGCATATGGAGCAATTATTTGCGAAGCTAAGTGAAGAAACTGAGTATCTAAAGCGAGAGAATGAAAACCTAAAACTGAATCGGGATTCAAAAGAAGACTGCGATACAGGAAGCATTGAACCAGACAAACTCATCTATTCCACTGATGAAGATGAACTACAAAGAGAGACGGACTGGATCGTAAAGTAGAAAAAACAGTCCAGGAAGAGTAAGAAAATAAAAGCTGAATCGTCACCTGAGGCTGAATTCAGTCGCTGATGAAATCGGTTACTGACAAAGACTATAAGCGCTAAACATTGACGTTAGGAAAATTAACACTCAGCACCTAGCAATATATATGTTGAAATATGGTACGAGAAAGTTCCAAGATGTACGGACGACAGATGATATCAATGCGGTGGCATCATATCAGTATGGTTGTGTGTATCCGACTAGCAATCTCTTCGAGATAAATGGAACGAGATTCCTATTTGTTTAAAGTCACTACATTAAACTTTAATGTTTGTGGTTAAATTATTTTGGAAACCGTGTAATTACAATACGGCTAGCTGGAACTGCTGTAATGGCTTCTACTAAGTCCTGAATAGTTTAGTGAATAGAACCTAAAATCATGTGGCTCAAAATCGATTACTCTACTGTTAAAAGTTATTAATTATGTCGTCAGATCAAACCTCAACCAAATTCACCGATCTCGAGCAATAAAACACACTAACCAAAGGATGGAAAGTGTACTGGTAGATTCAACGAGAACTCTTCTTTCTACATTTCTTTCTTCAGAGGCCTAACTATTGAATTTGACATTCATTTTCGAAGGCTATCGTTTTCCTATAGTAGACAAAAAACAAGAAAAATGTTTCCAATTTCTACTATTCTTTTCTCGTTTGTTTCTACGAAAACCGGAGAACGATAGGAAAACGATAGCCATCGAAAATTAACGTCGAATTACATAGTAAGCTGCTGGTTGCCAAATCAAAGTAAAAACGTCGCCCCTAACCTGGAGAGTAGAAGCTGATGAGGTATTGGTTTTGCGGCATCAATAACTTGCCCTGACATGTAGTGTAAATAAGCAGAAGCAAAAGTTTTCTTGAATTGTTTTTAATAGACCACCTAATTCATTTAGAGTTACGTACCATATTACCTTCAAATATAATTTAAATAGATTGATGATATAAAACTGAAAATCTTACAATTTTACAAACATAAAGAATTGGTGAAGTCCAATGCGATTGGTATCAAACATTCTCATTTTTAATAAAGTACGAAAACTTCGTAACGAATAAAAAGTTTTGTTCTCCTTGAAAAGAAGTCTGAAAAGTTAAGTGAAATATGAATTAAAGATGGATATTCTAAAATGAAACAATCGAAACGGAAAGCTTCCACCGTCATTATGCACAAGTATTTCAATAAAAACTTGATATTTTACCACTAGAGGAAAAATTGACAATAGATTATAACCGGAACACACGAAACGCACGTTGTGAAAGCAATAGCGAATAAGCCCGAAATTTGAGTTTGGTTACTCATAACTAACATCATCAATTCGTAATTAACTTCATACCTATTAGCCATCATATTTGCGTACTCAGGTTTTTTAGGCTTCACTTTGATATTTCGTTTGTCAATAGCCAAGCACCAAGTGAAGATAAACTCGATTAAATCAAGCATGCTTTCTACAAACAACATCATGGTAACGTGAGCAAAATACTACAATACGGTGTCAAAATAGTACTGGATGATTTTAATGTTCAAATCAGAGGCGCTCACGAGGTATAACGCGGCACCATCAGTTCGAACTCCGTACGTTTTCTTTTTAAACAACAAAGGGACATGAAACATTCTTCTAATTTTGTTCTACAATCCGTTGGGTGCAGGCAAGTATTTCCTATATAAACGCATTCATAAACGATTGACATTTCACTAGAACTATATATATCAGTAAAAGCGTGGTGCCAAGTAGTTGCGAAAAACGTTTATTATCTACATATATACTCGTACAACGTACAATAACCTTTCCATCATTATACATGTTCAAACTGTCCTGAAGCACTTCATAATTCATTCATTCTTCATTTCGTCGGGGATCAGTCGTAAGGTGGCCATATTCCAGAACTTCTTCCAAAAAGCATTCTAGAATCCCATTTCCATCCAACATACCCAATCTTATCATAATCGGTTAAGAATAGGCCAAGTACCATCCCAGGTGGCCATATTCAAGAACTTCTTCAAAAAATCATTTAAGAATCTAATTTCCATCCAACATACAAAATATTATCAATATCAGTTAAGAAATGACCAAGTTCCGTCCCAAGTGGCCATTTTCCAAAACTTCCCCCAAAAACCATTTAAGAATCCCATTTCCATCCAACATACCCAATCCCAACATAATCGGTTAAGAAATTACCGAATTCCGTCCCAGTTGGCCATATTCTAGAACTTCCTCCAAAAATTACTTGAGCATCCCACTTCCATCCAACTTACTCAATCCCAACATAATTGGCTAAGAAATTAACAGGGAGCCATATTCCAAAAATCATTCTAGAATCTCATTTGCATCCAACATAACCAATTTAATCATATTCGGTTAAGAAATGACCAAGTTCCTCCCCAGATGGCCACATTCAAGAACTTCGTCCAAAAACTGGTTTAGAATTCCATTTCCATTCAAAATACAAAATCCCATCAATATCGGTTAATAAATGGCCGAGTTCCATCCCAGTAGCACTATTCTAGTAATTCCTCGGGAATAGGGAACTGGGGAAAGATTTTATATGTAATTTTTATGTAAACGTTTCTTTTTTGGCATGCTGAGGTAAAAAGTTAGTGTTGATTTTTTTGAAAGCATAATTAAATGGGGAATAATGTGCCGGGCCAATTTAGATATGGAAAAATGATTCCCAATTTATAAATATTTACATCAAAATTGTCTCCTCAGGTAGGCCGGAAAAATAATATTTGAACAGAAATTACATATAAATTTTTTTCCCAGTTCCCTATTCCCGGGGAATTACCAGAATAGTGCCACAGCTGGTCATATTTTAGAGCTTCTTAATCGGATTAATAAAGGCCAAATTCAATATAATTTTATAAACCGAAGACACTTTAATATTTTACGTACACATAATTTTGTTATACGGTCAATTTTACAAACTACGATAAACTGGCATACGATAAATTGTCGACACACATTAAAATGTGTCCACGGTAAATTGTGTCCATGATAAACTGTTCTACGGTAAAATGATCACGTTAAATTGAAACACTATAAATTGTTTACGATAATACGACGGTGACCCAATTGGAGGACGTCGTTTTTCCGAAGGTACATCAGCCGATCGTGAAATTCAACGTACTCTAATGGAATTGCTTAATCAAATGGATGGTTTCGATTCGTTGGGTTAGGTTAAAATGATTATGGCTACAAACCGTCCGGATACGCTAGATCCGGCATTATTACGTCCCGGACGTTTAGATCGTCAAATCGAAATTCTGCTTCCTAATGAACAGGCACGTTTGGAAATTTTAAAAATTCATGCCCAACCTATCACCAAACATGGTGAAATTGATTATGAAACCATTGGTAAGTTGTCGGATAGTTTTAACGGTGCCACTTTAAAAAATGTTTCGAATAGCGGTTTATGAATACAAGCAAGTCTTTCTGGTAAATCCGTTGAGTATAACTCTGACCCAAACAAATTTGGGTTTGGTCGAACTACCATTTCCACAGACTCGTTCATTTAACTGTGATGGTAGCAGTTCACAAGGCAGATGCGGTGGTATGCAACGAGACCCACGACGATTTCAACCTATTCAGGTTGGGCCACCATTATCGATCAAACAAATCCGATCGATTACGATATTTGGACGAATATTGGGTGCGAAAATTTTCTCGTTGGCATCAGTGGATCCCGTATTGCATAGAAATTTACTATCACAAATCATATGAGGACGATGTATCGGAGTTAGGTTTATATTTTACTGTTGCCTGTGATGCTTTAGGAATAACGCGAGTTGAAGAACTGCTACAAACCGGTTATAATACAGGGTGGCTGAGACCAAATGTTACTGACTTCACTCTGCTGTCATTTGTGTAGTTGTCATTTTCGCGCGTCAATTTTTTGACAGATGGTTTGGTTAGTTGTTTACATGTGGTCAACAAATAATTGTTCTAAATTAATATCTTCATAAAAAAATCGTAATGGCATTCAAACGTAATAGTGTAATTGCACTGTATTTGGGTGGAAATTCACAAACAGCAATAGTCCGTCAGCTCTTTGTGTATCGAACCATAACTCGATACAAGATACAAAAAGTTCAAGATCTTACGAAGGCACAAATAAAAGTTAGGGTTGAAAGAACACGAGCATTGAAGGCCTTGGCCGAACGTGATGAGATTCCAAAAATTGTCTTTTCTGATGAGAAAATTTTCACCATTCAACAGTATGTGAATAAACAAAATGATCGTGTTTGGTTAGAGCACAAGTCCAACGATAATTTGGACACAAGAGTTGCCAAGCGCAAGCAATTACCAGCTTATGTTATGGTTTGGGCTGCAGTGACTGCAGATGGACGCACTCCTCTGGTTTTCATCGAACGTGGAGTCAAGGTAAACCAAGAGGTGTACCGCCAAAAGATCCTAAACGATGCTTTGCTACCTTGGGTACGTAAACACTTTGGTACGAACCGTTGGAAATTCCAACAGGACTCGGCACCGTCACACAAAGCTCGCGCGACACAGCAATTTTTACAAAATTGCGTTCCGCGGCTGATTTCGTCGAAAGAATGGCCACCATATTCACCAGACTTGAATCCCATGGATTTCTCCATATGGTCCATTTTGGAGAGTAAGGTGTCCACTAAAAAATACGAAAGTGTTGATGCATTGAAGTCAGCTCTTGTTCGAGAATGGAATAAAATTCCACAAGCTCACGTTCGGTCAGCATGCAATGCTTTCTATGGAAGACTGAATCAAATAATCAGAGCCAAAGGAGGTCATATCGACCAGTAACATGTTTTTCATAAAATGTAATATGTTTTCAACATATTCCACGAAATTTCAATTAAAAATAATCAAAATTAAAAAAATTACAGCGTTTTCATTTGGTAACACTTGGTCTCAGCCACCCTATATAATGGTCAACTCATCCAATCGCATTGAATATATCTAATTAATGGTCGACTTTATATTAAATAAACAAATTAAAATGAATTTTAATTAAATATTTTTCATCTGAAAATTCTGTTTTTAATATTTCGAGGTAGGGTGTTTTTTGTAGTCGAAGGAACTATTTTGCCATAGTTACCTAGTTCAAAGCAACGATGTCAAAATACTGTGATGAAGGCAATGTGAGCAGTCGGTATTATATTTAAAGTTTGAATTGAAAATTTTTTAACGGAAAATAACCTAAAAAATTTAAATGCAAAGTGAAATTTCAAGCAGGCGAAAAAATATTATTTAAAATGAAGTGTGAATTTCTTCATTATCTTTTAAAAGATTTTTCCAAAAAAAGAAATTTTACCGTGTCGACACACCAAGCAAAAAAAATGTTTTTTTCTACCATAAAAATATCAAAATAAAAAAATAAAAGTTTGCTGAGAGTGGAGGAATCTTTTTCAGTTTGGTTGCCAAAAAAAATACTTTGTTTGAAAATTTTTTATTTATAATTATGGCAACCAACTCAACAACAATAAAAAATTTCAGAAAAAAAAAATACTGATGTACCGGTTACACATAGACGAAACCTATATTTTTATCTCACTCTAGTATTCTGCAAAATAAAACGCTGCGTTGTTGTGGAATAGGCCCATTAAGGAGATCATTCTGCCGCCCGCTGTTACAATAAAATTTAGAGCAGATGCAAAATTACTATAAATTTATTTACATCGAGGTGAGGTTACCAAGACGTTGGAACTTTGGTCATCTCATCAGACTGCAGTGACCAAACTACAAAAATATTGAAAATATTTTGAACTTACATACAAAGAATAATCACAATGCCTTAGCGAATTATAATGTTTCGCTATGCATTTGTCAACCCCTTCGTAACCTCAAATTTTATTCTATTTCACACAAACATGCGATTTCTTTATGAAATTTTGACAAGAAACATTTCGTGGTTCACGCAAACTAAATTTTGTAACAACCTGTATACGAGTAACGTCGGAAAGAGTTAACTTTCCTCATTTTACTTCTTAGACTTTTACTATCCATCGTGTGATTGGCACCATGATAATATATCGCTAGAAAAAATTTCTTTTATGCAAAATTCTTTACATAAAGTCTTTTAAATCACGAATAAAGAAATGTGTGCAAAAAATATAAGAAATGTTATCAATGACTTTGTTATCAGTTATACTTACCCTATGTTATCTACTCCGGTTACATATCCTTCGGTCGGCATTTGTATAGCAGTCATTTTGGCAACTGTAGACTTTCACTTAATTTTGTACTCGTATAACCTTACTATAATTATTACACACCTGTAAATAAAGATTTTAAAACTGATTAATTATGTTACTAACACTCGAATATAAATCTGAATAGCTGATTGATCCGCAAGTACGTAATTATACGGCGTAATGATTCGATTGATCAGCTTTGTCTTTAAAATAATAGTTGAATTTAATCCATAAATATTTACCAAACGGTTAATCCCATCTAAATTTAGCAAATCTACCTACTACAAAACATTGGTATGTTTGTTTATTTTGATTCAAGGTCGAATAAATTATATTCTTTATAGTTAATTCCCAGCAAGACACGTTTATTGCATTTTTGAATTTGATTAAAAGTTCCCCACAATCACATGATAGGTTTATAAGCAGAATATCATAAAGAAATATAAAAGCAGAGCTAGAATTAGTTTTAAGATGAGCATCAATGGTATTGTGTATATATACGAGTATATATATATATATATATATATATATATATATATATATATATATATATATATATATATATATATATATATATATATATATATATATATATATATATATATATTGTGTATATATATATATATATATATATATATATATATATATATATATATATATATATATATATATATATATATATATATATATAAGTTAAGACTTTGCGTCGAGTTAAAGTTAAAAAAATCATTTTATTTGGACTAATGTCCACTTTATCCTATCAAAGTTAAAACTAAACTCTTTTAACTTTAACAATAATGTGGGACAAAAATATAAGTAATTACGAGTACATATTAAACACGCGCAATATTATTCAAGTGGCACAATAAACTCATTTCATATTCTAGCTGATTATATGCTTTTGATGTCTTAACTCTACCCCTCTAAAAAATAAAATCCTCGTCTCGTGGATGTTCCTCAAAAACTTAGATGTATGGGTTGGGGTCTAATTTGCTCCGGGTTGCTTGTTTTTTCTGATGGAAACACGATCATCTGTTTTCTTCTCCTTCGTAGTCTTCGAATGAGTGTCAGAGTTAGGATGTTACTAGTGTATTAGCTAGTTTGCTGTCTTGCATTTTTTGCAGGTGTCCAATATTCTGAGTGTGTAGGTTATGCAGGTATTCTAAATTCAATTTAATCTTTTGTTCGGTGATATTTGTTTGAAGTACTGGTGATAAAATATGATTTGTTCTGATTTCCTTTCCAGATAGCTTCCTTTTAAATGTTTGTTTGATTTGTTGCAGGCCAAAATTCCGTACTTAAGAAAATTGTATTTTCGTTTAACGGTTCAATAATTTCGTTCTCATTGAAGGAAAACTCACATCCAGCGTTTAAACCTTTTAAAGTTGGCTAATGCAGTGATTCTCTCTTATCTCCTGTAGATGATTCGGTTTACGTATGATGACCTCTCTTATTTCGACCTTATTAAAGTTATCCGAAAGTTTACAGTCGAAAGGTAATGCAGATAGTGTCTTCGCTATCCCAGCCGAAAGATGATAATGCATATATTGCATTTGCTATCCAATTTGCATCCATTTAGCATCCATTTTGATGAGAAATTCTGAAGGGGATGCTGGGGTGTAATTTTACAAAAAGTCGCTAATTCAATATATCGAAAATGCATCGAATGGCCCGTCGTTCAAGATTATCGTGCTTTGTCATTGATGCCACTATGGTTATTATATAGGCCATAATGTTGGTCAACTCGGCTTAATCGTGAAGAAATTCTGATGGGGATGCTGGGGTGTAATTTTGCACAATTTCGCTAATTCAATATATCGAAAATGCATTGAAAGGCCTTTCGTTCAAGATTAAAGTGCTTTGTCATTGATGGCGCTATGGTTACTTGATAGGCCATAATGTTTCAATGCATTCTCGATATATTGAATTAGAGAGTTTTTGTAAAATTACACCCCAGCATCCCCATCAGAATTTCTCAACAAAATGGATGCTAAATGGATGAAAATTGGATAGCAATGGATACATTGCTTGGATAGCAAAAGCAATATCTTCATTATCATCTTTCGGCTGGGATAGCGAAGACACTATATGCATTACCTTTCGGCTGAGATAGCAAAGACACTATCTGCATTGCCTTTCGGCTTTTAACTTTCGGCTAACTTTAGTATCTATTAAAGTTAGCCGAAAGTTTCCCAATCCCAGCCGAAAGATGATAATGCAGATATTGTTTTTGCTATCCCAGCAGAAAAAAATATTTTATAGCCGAAAGATATATTACCTAATAAACTTAGTCCTATTATCATTTCCAAATAACCAGAATACAGCAAAAAAAATTCTGGAAATGTAAATTACAATAAATATACATACGTTTTGTAAACGTTCCTCTATCACCTTGTGTGACCCGCTAGTCCGGAAAGCGAATAATTTCTGAGTTCAATGGACTATATCTTGAATACTAAGTGTCACATAATTGGGTCTCTTTTGGTGATAGAAGAAGACTTGACGTATTTGAAATAATTTTTTGAGAATTTTTGTATGTTTAGTATTCGAGATATAGTCCATTGGATTCAGTATAATGGCTATAGTATGATCGATGGGCAAGTGGATAACCTAGAAAATACAGTACGTTTTAATTATTTTGTTCGATACTTTTTAAATTTATCGTAATTAACATTTCATAGGATTTGGTCCACTTTTGTAAAATTATTTATTTCCAGACCGATTTTGGCTGTATTCTGGTTATTTAGAGGTGATAGTAGAACTAGGTATATCAAGTAATATTTCTAGCGGCTATAAAATATTTTTTCGCCTGGGATAGCAAAGACACAATCTGCATTATCATCTTTCGGCTGGAAACTTTTGGCTAACTTTAATAGGGTCTTTAATAGTATCTTATTTCGTGACATTTTTTAACTATGCCAACGATTTTATTAGGATATCGTCATATTCTAAATAAACCTGCTTGTTATCCCTGATGGTTGATCTTATCTGGATATGGTGGAACTCTTCCTTGCTGGTCTTCGGCATTGAAATGATGTATAGGATTGTTGAGTTATTTATTAGCATAGTCGGTACTGCATGCTCTATATAGCTTCTATCGCGTTTGTGTAGGGTAATGTTTCTATTTCAGTTATCAATTGCATCGCAAAATTGATTTCGCTAACATCGGACGTAAAATAAAACAAATGAAAAGTGCAGTGTTAGTGCTTTTTATTTTATTATAATATATAATATAAAATTGTAATTTAGTGAGTGATAATGTGAACATGAAGGCCCTTTTTCCCCCAAAAAAGACTTCTTCGAACACCGAAAGCCGAACACAATCTACATCAAACTTGATGTAGAAAATTTAAATATTGCAAGTACAAGTGTAAATCAAGTGGGTAAAGTTCAACATAGTCCAGAGAAAACACCTATACTAGTGATTAAAAGTGCTTCTTCGACAGAATTAGTTATACCGCCGTTTAAAATTATAAATCAAAACAGCGAAGAAAAAATTAATTCATCAGCAAATGCAATGCTAAACGAAAACAATAAGAATGAACTCAGTGCGACGAACTCTAGTGACCGTGGTCAGTTTGAAAATAATCTAGTGCAAACGGGATTGGATATCACACCAAACACCGCTTAACAACCGATTCTCTAGTTTAGAGGTCGGTGACCTCAATACAGCGCCGAAATCGAAACCTGAGAAACCGCCTCCAATTTATTTAAGGGAAGCATCTAACAATGAACTGATTAATAAAATCGCATCATTAACAGACTCTAAATTTTATATTGCCCCGCTCAAAGGGGGTAATATAAACGAAACAAAGATTCAAACCTTCGAAATCGATGGCTTCAGAGCCATAGTCAAACATTTTGACGAAGTTGGTAAAAAATATTACAAATACCAGCTAAAAAGTCAAAAAGGGCTCACTGTTGTGCTAAAAGGAATTGAAAGCTGCGTAGATGTATACGACATACAAGCTGCACTTGCTGCGGAAGGTTTCCATGTCAAATCTATTGGTAATATAGTAAACCGTGAGAAGGTACCCCAACCAATGTTCCGTTTGGAACTAGAGCCAGAGGAAGAGAAGTCAAAAGGAGTTCACAAGATTTACAACCTAAAATATTTGCTACATCGCAAAATAGTAATTGAAGAACCTAGAAAGAGGTCAGGACCAGTTCAATGCATAAAGTGCCAAGAAAACGGACACACGAAAGCATACTGCACCTTAAATGATGTTTGTGTTATTTGTGGTGAACTTCACGACTCCAAACAGTGTGACGAATCTCGCAATGACCCATCTGTGAAACGTTGCAGTAACTGCGGTGAAAATCATACTGCAAATTACAGGGGATGTGCAGTGTATCTGGACTTAAAACGGAAAATAAACCCTAAAATGAGAGCTGAGCAACGAATGCTCAATATCCTATTTAATCAGAGGGCCATGTTACCAAAAAATACAATAGTCACCAAACCTTCGAGTGCAAACAGACAAAATGATAACTTGGAGACGTTTGACAGCAGTTTTGCACAACCAGGTGTTTCTTATGCAAACATCCTAAAACGTAACAAACCGAAACCCAAAGTTCGTTTTAATGAAGAGGACCTAAATATTCATACCACGCTAAATAAATTAACCGAGACCATCCAAAGTTTCATGACGATGATGGAAAGGCAAATGAGCATGATGATGCAAAATATGAATACGCTTATGCAAATAATAGTTAAAAATCACAAATGACAGTTCTAAAAATAGCTATTTGGAATGCGAACGGGCTTCCGCACCATAAAGCTGAGGTACACACCTTTCTTATCGAACAAAATATAGACATCATGTTAATATCTGAAACACACTTCACCAAACACAATTTTTTTAATATTACCGGCTATTCCGTTTATGACACCAAACATCCGGATGGAAAAGCACACGGCGGCACCGCAGTCTTGATAAAAAGAAGGTTAAAGCACTACGAGCTCCAGAAATATGCTAAAGATCACATCCAAGCTACAACTATTTGTTTGGACGAATGGTCTGGGAAATTTGTAATATCGGCTGTTTACTGTCCACCGAAACATGCAATTAAAAAACAGCAATTTATCGACTACTTTAATCAGTTGGGAATCAAATTTCTAGCAGGAGGTGATTACAACGCTAAACATGTGCAATGGGGTTCGAGGTTGACGTCACCCAAGGGCAAGCAACTCTACGAAGCAATAAACGATAAAAACCTAGATTATTTATCATCTGGACATCCCACTTATTGGCCTACCGATAGAAAGAAAATTCCTGATTTAATAGATTTCTGTGTAATACGAGGAATAGCACGCACCAATGCTCAAGTCGTTGACTGTTATGATTTATCATCAGATCACTCACCAATAATCGTAACACTAAGTACGCAAGCATTAAAAACTGAACCACCCCAACGTTTAACAAACAAACTAACGAAATGGGTTCTGTATAGAAACATAGTAGACGTAAATTGTCATCTGGATGTCCCACTGCAAACACCAGAAGATATCGATGCCGCGATAGAAAACTTAAGACGAATAATGGGAATGGCTGCAAAAAAGCTTTCAAGTAACATTCAAAGTTATTGGCAGATAAGCGGGCGACTCGGCGGCTATGGCAGCTGCACCAATCTCCTTTTTATAAATGGAAATTAAATAGAGCTATTAAAGCTCTAAGAGAAGCAATACGGGAAGAACACAATCTTGGAACGCAGAATTACCTAAGTGAGCTCACAGCAACAGAGAAAACAGATTACTCACTGTGGAAGGCAGCAAAAAATTTAAAAAGGCCAGAGCCTACGAACCCTCCGGTAAGGAAACCAGATGGTCATTGGGCCAGAAGTGATTTAGAAAAGTCTATCGCTTTCTCTAACCATCTACAAAAAGTGTGCACTCCAAACGAAAAAAATAATGACTGCGTACTACCACAGTTTACGAGGGACGAGTCGAACCCAAATCCAGTAAAATTTAAATGGAAATGCGTCAAAACGGTTATCAAAAACAGGATAAATCCTAAGAAAGCTCCAGGCCATGATCTAATAACTGGAAAAATGATCAAAGAATTACCCGATAGATGCATAAAATAATGGAAAATATCTCAAATTATCATGATTCCTAAGCCAGGTAAAGACGAAACCTACTTCCGATAATTTCAAAGCTTTTTGAAAAGATGCTACTAGAAGGACTAATACCTATATTAACTGTAGGTCGCATTATACCAGATCACCAATTTGGATTTAGAGAACAGCACGGCACAATAGAACAGGTGCACAGAATTGTAAACACAATTAAGCTCTCCTTAGAAATATTGCTCGGCAGTTTTCTTGGATATTGCGCAAGCCTTCGACAAAGTATGGCATGAAGGATTAAATTACAAAATTAAAGCTCTTCTGCCTAGACAATTTCATGCAATTCTTGAAAACTACTTAGCCCAAAGGATGTTCCAGGTGAAACAAAGTACGGCCACTACTGATTTAACCGAGATAAAGGCAGGAGTACCGCAAGGCAGTGTATTGGGACCTGTGCTAAACTTATTGTTCACAGCTGACTTACCAATAACTGAAAACATAATCACTTCAACTTTTGCTCATGACACAGCTATATTGTTTTTGTTCACACAAAAATCCTCAAACAGCATCGAGAGAATTACAAGAACAACTACACAAAATAGAAGATTGGTTAAAAACTTGGCGGATAAGGACGAATGAATGTAAATCAACATTCACCCTGAATAAATGCACATGTCCGGCAGTAAAATTAAACAATATCACAATTCCTCAACAAACAAACGTCAAATATCTCGGTCTTCATCTCGATAGAAGATTGACATGGAAAAAGCACATTGAAACAAAACGTAATCAACTAAAAATAAAATTTTCTAAAATGTACTGGTTGATCGGAAGAAAATCGAAACTCTCTCTAGGCTGCAAGGTTCTACTATACAAAGCGATCCTAATCCCCATATGGACATATGGTATCCAACTATGGAGCTCAACTAGTGCCTCAAATATAGATATTGTACAAAGAACGCAAGCAAAGATACTTCGTAGCATTACAAATGCGCCCTGGTATATTCGAAACAGCAACATCCCTAGAGACCTAGGAATTAAAACGGTTAAAGAGACAATAAAATCATGCAGTCTAAAATACCATCTGAAACTGGAATCACACCCTAACGAATTAGCTAGAGAACTACTAAGGCAACCGAAATACAAACGGCTTCGCAGAGCAGATCCTCTAGATTTAATCAACTGAAACATTTAATAATTACACGCATGTTGACCTAACACACTTAAATTAAGTAATTAATAATAATTTAAAAATAATAATGCATACTAATGTTAAGTACTAACATAGGTTAAGGCTTAAGTAAAAAAAATATATAGTTTTTAAGAATTTCACACTTCTTGTTAGTTTCGTATGAAGAAAGATTCAAGAATAAAGCCTTTGGCAATAGTTAAAAAAAAAAAAGTTATCAATTGGTTAATCTCAGCTTTGTCTAGCAGATTTGAATTTATTATTCCTGCTTTAGCAAGTTGTACTGCCCTCACGATTTCCTTTATATCCTATTTGGTCAACAAGAGACGGTTAAACATCGTTTGTTGGATGACCTCGTTAGTGCCATTTTATAGTTGTAATAGAATCTCATTGTATTGACTTATCATTTACCTATCCTATTTTGCCTTCTTAGGATTTCGTTACAATCGGTAGCGTCTGGTGACCCAGCGATCCATTTCCAAGCTGACCCTATCCAGTCGATTGAACGTTTAGCTTTCGATGGCCGTCTCATGAGTTCCTCTAGAAGTTTGCTCATCTCCCTGATCTGGTATTTAAGCTGCGGTTTTAGGATGCTTGAAGTGTCAATATGTTGAACTTCTGATTCTATAGTGCTCAAGATGTGTTCATAGCCGGTGAGATCGATTTTGTGTATTATTTTAAATGTTCCACTTATTATATTGCCATTGCCTCGTTAACAGAAACGATTGGTGTGTTATATTCATAAATACTTAAAGAAGTTGTTATTGCCCAAAGACACGAGCTGGAAGTAGAAAAAATGTTTTTCATTTAGCTGTGTTCTTAATGTATGACTTGTGGATTCTTTTCCCGGAAGCTGTTGTCACTGTGACCTTATTGTCTCTGGCCACCATTTCTTGTCGAAACCTGGGTTTGTCTTTCCCCTTAATTTGTTTTATTGCAGAGTAAATTATTTCGCCGACTTCGTAAGATTTTCGTTCATTCCTCTTAAGATTCTCACGTTGATTCTAATTCTTTTGGCTATTTCTAATTCGTTCTGCTAAATCCTCACTTCACTTTATCTCTGAAGTTTAACAAATTCTAGTTCCTGTGCCCGAGTGGATGTTGTTCTTGTATCTATCGGTTGCTATATTGACTATTTCTTTTGTAGTGAGATTATTACGAGTATATTCGATCTGTAAGCATCTTGTTATTTCGATTATAGTTGAATGAACCCTTTCGATAGCTCCATTTACTTCGCTTTTGTTGGATGGTGTTAAATAAGTTTGTATTAAAATAGTTTTTAAGAAGTCTGTTATAATTGGACTGATGAAGCTAGATTCGTTGTCCATAACTATCATTCGTGGTGCAGAAAAATAGTGTAGATTTTTTTTTATCTAGTCCTTTAGATGTAATACTGATCGATCTTTGATCCAGAAGAACTTTGTGAACTTAGAGAATTTGTCCACGCAAGTGATACATTTTTATCTGTTTATTTCCATCAAATCTTTATGGAGAATTTCGGACGGGTAGGTTGGAACTCGTGTTTCTTGAGGCGTTGGTTTATTTGGATGGCGATCGTATTTGCTGGTATTACATTTCTCGCAGGTTTCAGTATATTTCTTGGTTAATCTAGCCATTTGTGGAAAGTAATAGCTCTCAAGGATCTGCTTTTTATTTTCCTTCCAATTCCTGTGTGCTCGTCGATGTTCTTTTTCGATGATTCTAAATGTATTACCCTCAATATTGATATCCTCGACCACTCTCTTAGTTATCTTTATGAATGAAATGTAATGTTTGTGAAAGTTGTTGTGAGGTCCCTGAAAGCAATAAACTCCATTTCCTTCTGTAATTATCGGTTGATTTCTGAACACGTTTAGTGGTGCTTCGCAGTGTCTTATCATTCGTGTACTGTCTTCGTCCGCACTGTTCCGCTACTGGACGATGAAAGATTATTAACTACCAATTTTAGTTTTGATAAGGCATCCGCTACCTTTTTGGTGATTCCAGGACTGTAAATTATCTCGTAATTAAGAGCAAACGTCAGTGGTTGAGGATCCGTAACAATTTTGATTTTTCCTGCTCCATACAGATAATTTCGGAGATTATCCAAAACCCAGACAATCGCTAGCATTTCTTTTTCGTTCGTAGTGTAGTTTTCTTCGGTTTTGTTTAATGAACGAGAGATGTATGTTATAAGTCGATCTTTGCCTATCTCTCCCTGTGAGAGTACTGCGCCAATGCTGTGATTGGATGCGTTCGTTGTCAGTATATAAGGTTTCCGAAAATCGGGAAATACTAGTAGCTCCGCTGAAGATAATAGGTGCTTTAGATGTTGATGAGCTTTCATTTCTGTCTCGTTCAATTTTATTGGAATGCTTCGGGATTTACTTGCTTTGATTTGTGCATTCTCTCGTCTTGTCAGGTTGATCAAGGGGTTTGCGATTTTTGCAAAGTCCTTCATAAATCTCCTGAAGTATGAGGTTAAACCAAGGAATCCGTTTAGCTCTTTGAGGTTTTCTGGCGGTTTCATTTTTTGGATGGCAGCTACTTTTTTGGGATCTGCTCTAATTCCAGCACTTGTTATTAGGTATCCAAGAAACTCTGTTTCTTCTATCAAAAATTCAGCTTTGTCAAGATTGACTCGTAGATTTGCTTCGGCCAATTTATCAAATACTTTTTCGACATTACATAAGTATTGTTCCTTCGTGGTACCTCAAAAAACGATGATGTCGTCAATGTATACATAGCATAACTTGCCTATGTATGATTTCAGAACGTCGTCGATCATTCTCTGGAAAATAGCGGGGGCGTTCTTTAGGCCAAATGGCAGCCTGGTGAACTCGTATTTTCCGTTCATGGTTGAGAATGTTGTTTTTGGGATATCGGATCCCTTCATTCTGATGTCATGAAATTCTGACGTCAGATCTATAGTAGTGAAATATTTTGAGTTGCCCAGACTGGCGATTGTGTTAGTGATATCCGGGATTGGATATATGTCTGACGTTGTTATGGCATTTAATTTTGTATAGTCGATCACCATACGATACTTCTTTATCCCTGAGGCATCCATTTTCTTTTCTACAACCAAAATTGGTGAGTTGTAGAGGCTTTTGGATGGCTTTATGATGCCATCGTTTAGAAGCTTTTATATTTGGGTTTCTACTTCTTTCCCCATATTGATGGGGTAAGGGTAGATTTTAGTATATATAGGTTCATCTGTAGTTGTTTTAATCTCCGCTGCGTATCATCAATGGGTCCGAATAATGGTGCGAATTTGGTGATGGTTGATCGTAGATTGGCCTTGCTTGCTTCTTCCAAATGTTGGTCACGTATTTCAATATTATTTACTAGAATAGATGTTTTTTCTTTTAGAGGGATCCTGATATCCGGTTTTATGGTTAGGAAATTATTCTTCCTGTATATTAATGCTTCTAGTCTCTTTAATGTATCATCTCCTAGTATTCCGTCGAATGTATTTAGCACAAGTAGGACATAAAACTCCAGCAGAATGTCATTGCCAAGTTTCTTGAAGAATTGAGTTGATAGTCTCGCTGATCGAATGTTGAATGGCTTGTCGATCAGTTTGGAATTTCGGGCGATCCGGGTCTTATAAAATTTTTGTTGGCCCCGGTTTCAACTAGGAATAGTAGAATCTTGTTGTTATTTGTTTTATATTCTACGTCGTAGGGTATGCTGGAGAGGCATTCTTTATAAAATTTATTTCGAAAATTTCCTCAGCCTCTTCTTCTAATTCTTCGATGTCGCTGTGGTTATTAATGTACTCCTCGTTTCCTCTTCGTCCTCAGGTTGTTCTATGTGGAACACTTTTTGTTGTTTATGATGATTTGGCCGAGTGTCGGGACTCCTTTCTCGTCTTGGTTTTACGTTTAGGTATGTTGGTCGATTCATTGATATTTTTCGTTTTACCAGATTCATCGATTGACATTGGTACTGGCGGCTTTGGTTGACCTTCCCGGTGGTGTTGTAAAGTAATTCTGTCGTTGTTGGTAGGTTTGCTGAGGTTGTTGTACTCGATATGATGGTTGGTATTGCAAACAATAACCCATGTTTCGCTGTTGTAATGATGCCTTTGGTAATGGTGTCGGCTTAGATGTGTTCTGTTGAGCTCCGTTAGTACTAATTTGATTTATGGCCACCGTAATTGCGTTACTAAAGTTCTTATTGTGTATAGGAATGCACCTGCAATTGAGATTTTGGATCTCGAGGCATGATGAGTTTGCCTCCGGAAGATTCGTTGGTCTTTGAATCGTCAACATCTTCGATGTGTCCCCATTTAGCCCTCTAATAAATACATCCAGTGCTCAATGATGCTAATCTCAAGTAACTGCTTGTCTCCTCATCCTTTTAACATATATATTTGAAGAATAAACACTTTAGATCAATTATTATCATATTTCGTATCTTTTCAAAATTTTCTGGGATGATCCTAAAATCTGGGATGGAATAAAATTAGTATTGCCTGATGGATTTTTTTAAAATCTCGAATGAAATACTCGGATAACTACATACCGTGAGCTAGTATGTTTTGTACTCGGACAAGTACAAAAGTTTGTTAAACAAAATTTCTTCATCCTTAATTTTTTCGGCAAGTGAGTTTTTTGCATCAAAAATTTGCTTGTTGTGCTTGATAATTTTTCGAAATTTTTCAGGCTCTATCCAACGAAGGGCGTAACAACTAAAGAGGTCTTTGGAAATTTGAGCTCCGCTAGACTGTGTTTGGTAATCTGGCTTACTGCATCACTATTCCGGTTTTGGCGAAATTGTCGCGTGTATAAGCACGTCAACCGCCTGCAACATTATCTAAGTTTCAATTTCATGTAATTAATTTCTGTGTGTGATGGAGGCTATAGAACAAGAATTTACCGAAGATTTCTGTCCGAATATGATGATGATAGGCAAAAACCAAACAACAGCATACAACAGTGGCAACAGGGCAAAACTCCGAAATACTTGATCGCTATCATGTCAAAAACATAGGTGATGGTGAAGGTCTGCGAATTATTTCAACGGGAGTTAATTTTTCAGTTATGATGACGTGCAATGTCTCATTTTTTCGTAATTCTTTGCTATATAGCCACAAATAGTAAAATTTAGTGAAATATGATAGGCACTATTTAAAAAATTAGGCGGAACTCACAAGTTTTAATTTTTTTTGAAAGAAACAGCCCGAAAACTAATTTTCTACTAGGTCAACCACCTTTTTTTATCATTTCGTTGGATTCGGCATACTCAAAAATACTTAGAAAATATTAAACCGGCAATACTTGAACGAGCTGAAGTGAAAGAGAGGAGAAAATGTCACTAATGGTCGTTTTAGTGTTTTTTTTGCAAAAAACCAATTTGAGCGACCCCTAAACGTAGTTCGATGGACCTAAAAATTTGCATGAGGTCATTTCTAATAGAAACGAATATTGTTAGGCCTGAGCTCGATACAAAATCAGACATGAGGAAAAATGCGTCGCCCATATATATGTATATTTACAAATATATATATATATATATATATATATATATATATATATATATATATATATATATATATATATATATATATATATGTATATGTATATATATATATATATATATATATATATATATATATATATATATATATATATATATATATATATATATCCGAAAAAATTCTAGGATGAGTTCAGTAAAAGAGAGTTTAATTACGGTGTAGGGAGTAGGAAACCTAGTAACAACAGAAATGTTACAATTGAGGCGTGTAAAGGCGTGTAAATTTAGCGATAAATCTCTCCGATGAAGGGAGGGAGCATGGCGCGACAATAGCGCGATGTTTTTCATCGTCATCTCTGGGGGATAACAAGGCAAAACGCAAAGAAATAATTCTGACCAAGCTTGGAAGAAAAATTTAAAAATGGTCGAATTTGTCCAGCCGAGATATAATGTGCGTAGTACAATCAAGAAGATGATAATTAAACAAAATTTTTTCATCCTTACCATTAGAGCACTCTACGGTTCAGTGATTAGTAAGATGAACGAATCGGGATCGTATCTTCTACGAATTGTGAGCACAAACAGGAACCGAAGAAAGCTATTAACGAAAGTGCACTGAAGAAATGAAAAAAGGAACTGAAATGGAAGGAAGTGGAATCCAAGAGATGTGCTCTTTATAGACGTAATAATACTACTGATTAGAGCGACTAAGGGTATTTCATAAGCGGACATGTTACGCGATATTAAACTGAGTCCTGGTCACATTTTTCTTGGAGAAAATGTAAAACACAGCAGCAAAACGACAAAGCCGATGCTTGATACTATACTATTGGTCAGGAAGGTAATATGAGGTCTCTAATGCATGAAGAAAGAAGATTCGAGAACTCTAAGGGTAAATTCGAAGTTAAAAAAATGACAGTCGAATACCGTTGAACCCAAGAACCAGTGACTATAGTCTTCCCAATGATCTAGTGGGAAAAGTTACATTTCAAGGCTAAGTTCGAATCCTCTTCAATAGGAAAGAAGATTCTCACTACTAGGTGTTTTAAAGGGGTATACTGTATTTGTGTGAATGGGTGGTGTGTGCGTGAATGAAAAGGGGGTATTAATTGACCTTCAAAAGACATTATCACACTGAACAATTAATACTTTCTTTTAAAAAAAAATGTTTGGAGAAGGACATGCAAAGAAAACCGGAGATACATGACACGTTTTGGGAAAAATGACAATATTGACCAATACCAACGATTTCATCGGTAGTTTAACATGTCCGAAACACCAGAACGCGCTGAAAAAAGGAAGTAGATCATTTTTTTGCTACAAATAAATCATTGTGAAGCGGCAACCATCAAGTTATATTCTTCGAACTTCTCCGTATTACTTCTGATAGTAGGCAACCGAACTATATCATATCAGTAGAAAAGCCGATGGAGAGACAAACTTTACAGCGAGAACAAGTTCTTGTACATGTTAGAAAACAAAAGCGTCTTTGAAACGGCTGAAAATAAGGCATCTCAATTTATGCAGAACATCACAAATGCCTGTGATGCAGCATCGTCTAGAAGAGTAGTAGATACCAAATTCCTTCAAGATAAGGAGGAAGTACCAAATCCAAAGCGTAGAGAAAAAGTCGATAGAGAACCGTGAGAATCTTACCAACCGGTAATGAAACAGATGACAAGCCTGCCTCACATTGTTTCCGCAACAAGAGCAAGAACAAGAGCAAGTGACCCTGTAGCGATCAAACTCCAGAATGGCATCAAAAAGAGACAGTTGACAATTGATGCCATTAATTTTGTGAAAGAAATTGTCCGAAATTTGATCACCGAAAAAAAATATTGCGCAATTGTTACCTTGGATGTATAGAATGCTTTTAACATGGTACGATGGGAGGTAATTGTTAAACATTAGCGAGGACTACTTCCATTACAGGATCTTCATGTGTAAAACAAACATTGGTACACTGGAACATTATGTGTGGTTGCGTGTTAAGACTCTCTTACGAAACCGTTCGCCTGACCATCACTGGTTACAGTCAATGGGTTACAATTGGCTTAGGCGAAGACAGAATCAGTACTAATTTCTAGCAGCATAGGTGAATGTGTTATTACTTAACAACTAGTGATTAGGTATATAGGAATCACCATTGATACCAGATTAGACTTTAACTTATGAATACTGCTGCAAAAAAGGCCTCCATTGTAAGTAACGCACTGTCTCGAATAATGCCGAATAGAAGCGGAAAAAGACAAAAATGAAGAGTGCTGTTAGTTAATGTTGTTTTATCAGGTGCGCAACTAAGTTTCCGGGTTTCACACATAAATGGTGATAGCGACACATCTAGTTATCATTTATGTCAGAAGTTGTGTTTTGCTCAACCAGGTGTAATACCAGCACATATCGCACCTCAAAAATATTTTAACTAAGAACGAAAATGTTGAGTTTTTAGTTTGGTGCCAAACCAACACCATTTGCGGGAAGCTTTGCTTTTCTGCTTCAACTTGAAAAAAATGTAGCTGAAGCACGTCATTTGCTTGAGGAGGCCTACGGTCTATATACACCAAGGAAAACTGTGTGTGAATATTGGTTTAAACGCTCCAGAAGTGGCGATTTCGACATTGAAGACAAGAATCGCTCCGGAAGACCAAAAACATTTGACGATACCGAGCTACAATCTTTATTGGATGAAGATGACGCGAAAACTCAAGATCAACTTGCAGATGCATTAAACACAACTCGCCAAGATATTTCCAAACGTTTACATGCTATGGGAAAAATACAAAAGGCGGGAAAATGGGTGCCGCATGCGTTGACTGAGAGACAGATGGAAAATCGAAGAACCATGAAGAGGCATGAAAGAAAGAGTTTCTTGCATTGAATTGTTACGGAAGATGAGAAGTGGATCTTTTTAGAATCCCAAGCGCAAAAAGACGTGGCTTTCATCTGCCGAAGCATCAACATCGACGGCCCGGCCAAATCGCTTCGGAAAGAAGACAATCCTCTGCGTTTGGTGGGACTAGAAAATCATGTACTATGAGCTACTAAAACAGGGCGAAACCGACAACAACTCATCAATCTGAACCATGCATTGCTCGAAAAACGGCCAGAATGGGACACGAGACACGAACGAGTGATATTGCGGCACGTCAACGCTCCATGCAATTACACTCCCATTGTCAAGGACACAATTAAAACGCTGAGGTGGGATCTGCTACCGCACCGTCTTATTTGCCAGACCTGGCCTCCCTCGGATTGTCATTTGTTCCGGTCGATGGCGCATGGCTTGGCAGGGTTACATTTGGCCAATTCCGAAGAAGTGCAAAATTGGTTTAATGAATGGTTTCGGTACAGACGCGTCGTTTTAACGTCGTGGTATTCATCGTATTCGGTATTCAGCGAAGGACAATATCCTTGAATAAACCATTTTTTATATTTCTATTGAAATTTTCTATTTTTCATTTTTCAAAAAAACCCGAAAATTTAGTTGTGCACCTAGTATTAACAATTCTATATGAAGCTCCAATTTTTGTCGGCGTAATAAAGATCTCGAATAGGTGTAAGCTTAACTCCGCTATCAGCTTAGTTCTTTAAGGTTGATCACTGTTGGATCTCTTAGCTAAAAAGAGTAATAAATTGTAACAAGAAGCGGCGGCGATATAAATGCTGCAGAGAGAAGGAAGCTTGACAAGAGGAAACTACAACTGAGTTGCATACCAGATGGAGTCAATCACTCAAAGGTAGTTGGACTCATCGCTTCATGTCTCGATTAAAAATTAGGATGAAACGGAGATATGGGGAAGCCGACTCCTATCTATCTCAATTTTTAATAATTATAATAATAATTTTCAACGACCTATCACCACTCCATCTAAATTATTATTGAATATAATTCATGTGAATTATAAGGAAGGATATCGAAATTTGAAAATTAGAGTTGATTCTGCTTAGTACAAACAGATTTAAATTGTAAGATAAACTATCAACTGATAAAATTTCATAAAAATTAAAATTATTAAGACAAAATAAAATAAGTTGAATAAAATTGAATAGGCTAATCCAGTTCAGTTAAATAAAAAGCTGTTTTAACGTGCGTTCCGTCATATTAAAACCAATGAATTGGCTTGAATAGCCTCGCGTAGCATTCTAGTGACAGGCTCATACCGTTCTCAAATCTCGCGAGTTTACATTTAGATAAGTCTTTTCTAATAGAAAGGAGAATCTGCCGATTAGTATAATTAATGAATGAAAACCAAATCTCCAACAATTCGGCGAATACTGAGTTGTTGGTCCACCGACGGTAGTCCGCGTAAAGCCAAGCGAAGAAAGCTACGTTGATCTGATTCAATCCTCTTTATGTGAACCTCAAGATAAGGCGACCACACCTGACTAGCATACTCGAGCAAGGGTCGAACGGAAGTTGAATAAAGAGCCTTATCGTAACGGCATCGTTCCTAATGTAACAGTCACGAGAAGAGGCTGTGCACGTTTTCCAGAGTAGGTGATTATTTGGCATTTGCCCACCACACTCACCTCAAGGTTGCTTTCTGAATACTATGTTTAGAAGTTGTTAAGATCGAATTGTAATAGGCTCTTGTCGATGGTGTTTGAAATCCGTTTGTAAATCTACAAGTCATCTGCGTATAAAGGTATTGACGAATTTTTAACCAAACATGCAACGTCGCTGATAGACAGAATGAAAAAAATTAGCACAAAATGACTGCCTTGGGTCAGAAAACAGCGGTTTACAATAAAAGAACAAACTGCTTAGGAATATACAAGAAAATTTTACAATCGGCCTGTAATTACAAATGTCTGGTTTGCAGCCGTTCTTATATGGATCGGAACTATAAAGGAACTTTTCCAAATGGATGGAAAAATTCCAACAAACAGTCAAATCATCTCTAAGTTTGAAAATCTTTTGTACCACGGAGTCATGATCGATTTGAATGAAATACAACCTTTGTAACGGGTGATTTTTTAAGAGCTTGAGAACTTTTTTTTAAAAAAAAACGCATAAAATTTGCAAAATCTCATCGGTTCTTTATTTGAAACGTTAGATTGGTCCATGACATTTACTTTTTGAAGATAATTTCATTTAAATGTTGACCGCGGCTGCGTCTTAGGTGGTCCATTCGGAAAGTTCAATTTTGGGCAACTTTTTCGAGCATTTCGGCCGGAATAGCCCGAATTTCTTCGGAAATGTTGTCTTCCAAAACTGAAATAGTTGCTGGCTTATTTCTGAAGACTTTAGACTTGACGTAGCCCCACAAAAAATAGTCTAAAGGCGTCAAATCGCATGATCTTGGTGCCCAACTTACCGGGCCATTTCTTGAGATGAATTGTTCTCCGAAGTTTTCCCTCAAAATGGCCATAGAATCGCGAGCTGTGTGGCATGTAGCGCCATCTTGTTGAAACCACATGTCAACTAAGTTCAGTTCTTCCATTTTTGGCAACAAAAAGTTTGTTAGCATCGAACGATAGCGATCGCCATTCACCGTAACGTTGCGTCCAACAGCATCTTTGAAAAAATACGGTCCAATGATTCCACCAGCGTACAAACCACACCAAACAGTGCATTTTTCGGGATGCATGGGCAGTTCTTGAACGGCTTCTGGTTGCTCTTCACTCCAAATGCGGCAATTTTGCTTATTTACGTAGCCATTCAACCAGAAATGAGCCTCATCGCTGAACAAAATTTGTCGATAAAAAAGCGGGTTTTCTGCCAACTTTTCTAGGGCCCATTCACTGAAAATTCGACGTTGTGGCAGATCGTTCGGCTTCAGTTCTTGCAGGAGCTGTATTTTATACGGTTTTACACCAAGATCTTTGCGTAAAATCTTCCATGTCGTCGAATAACACAAACCCAATTGCTGCGAACGGCGACGAATCGACATTTCACGGTCTTCAGCAACACTCTCAGAAACAGACGCAATATTCTCTTCTGTACGCACTGTACGCATTCGTGTGGTTGGTTTAATGTCCAATAAAGTAAACTGAGTGCGAAACTTGGTCACAATCGCATTAATTGTTTGCTCACTTGGTCGATTATGTAGACCATAAATCGGACGTAAATCGCGAAACACTTTTCGAACCGAACACTGATTTTTGTAATATAATTCAATTATTTGCAAGCGTTGCTCGTTAGTAAGTCTATTCATTATGAAATGTCAAAGCATACTGAGCATCTTTCTCTTTGACACCTTGTCTGAAATCCCGCGTGATCTGGTTCGAACTCATCCGGTTCGAACGATTTTTATTAACGGGGCTAGTGTGACTTCTAGGGTGGTATAGAATTGACAATCATCTCTCAATCAGATGGGGGATCACTTCGATATCGAAATAATCTGAACCCTGGTGACTCGGACGTACTGGGCAACTGCAGGCCAGATGAACCCGCTAGAAATGGTACTCTGAGGGAAATGTTACTGTCGCATTGATAAAATAAAATCGTTATTTTGGCTATAGTTGCGATCTACTATATACAGGGTGGCTGAGACCAAGTGTTACAAAATGAAAACGCTGTAATTTTTTTAATTTTGATTATTTTTTATTGAAATTTCGTGGAATATGTTGAAAACATATTACATTTTATGAAAAACATGTTACTGCTCGATATGACCTCCTTTGGCTCTGATTATTTGATTCAGCCTTCCATAGAAAGCATTGCATGCTGACCGAACGTGAGCTTGCGGAATTGTATTCCATTCTCGAACAAGAGCTGACTTCAATGCATCAACACTTTCGTATTTTTTAGTGGACACCTTACTCTCCAAAATGGACCATATGGAGAAATCCATGGGATCCAAGTCTGGTGAATATGGTGGCCATTCCTTCGACGAAATCAGCTGCGGAACGCAATTTTGTAAAAATTGCTGTGTCGCACGAGCTTTGTGTGACGGTGCCGAGTCCTGTTGGAATGTCCAACGGTTCGTACCAAAGTGTTTACGTGCCCAAGGTAGCAAAGCATCGTTTAGGATCTTTTGGCGGTACACCTCTTGGTTTACCTTGACTCCATGTTCGATGAAAACCAGAGGAGTGCGTCCATCTGTAGTCACTGCAGCCCAAACCATAACATAAGCTGGTGATTGCTTGCGCATGGCAACTCCTGTGTCCAAATTATCGTTAGACTTGTGCTGTAACCAAACACGATCATTTTGTTTATTCACATACTGTTGAATGGTGAAAATTTTCTCATCAGAAAAGACAATTTTTGGAATCTCATCACGTTTGGCCAAGGCCTTCAACGCTCGTGTTCTTTCAAGCCTAACTTTTTTTTGTGCCTCCGTAAGATCTTGAACTTTTTGTATCTTGCAGGGCTTCAAGTGTAGTTCATTTTTCAATATGGTTTGAATGCTGTATCGTGAAACATGTAGCGCACGTCTACTAATTGATTGGCACTTTGACAAGGATTTCTTTGGATTCGTTTCTTCACATTTCGTATTATTTCTTTTGATGTTGCTGTCTTTTTAGGACCGCCTCTGTTGCGTTTAGCGACGCTACCAGTTTCGTTGTATCGAGTTATGGTTCGATACATAAACATTTTATTCACATTCAAATGCTGGAGCTGATGAACTATTGCTGTTTGTGAATTTCCACCCAAATACAGTGCAATTACAGTGCGAAAATGACAACTACACAAATGACAGCAAAGTGAAGTCAGTAATATTTGGTCTCAGCCACTCTCTATGGTAAATACGACTGTCAAATGATAACGTACATTGTTGAAGCCAATTAGGACGAAATAAACACTTGTGGTATTTTATTCCAATAAAAGAAGAAATTTAGTCAATTACGTAAAATGTTCGAAACAAGTTTTTATCGAAGGAAGGCTTTGGCTGCGCCGCTTAGGACAATTTAAAAATAAAACATGTATCCTATATTTCTTATATTTCGACGACTTCGAAGTAAATAATCCTCTCAGTATGGGTACTGAAAAAATTACTACAATCTAAAGGGTGGGTAAATTTTAAGGGCGAAGTTGAATGTGAACCACACCTAAACGTCAAGTTTTTTTCTGCATTTAATTTGACATTTCTCAATTTCAGACTACATCAATTTGACGCATGGAAAGATACACAATCGAGCAACGCGTTAAAGTTATTCAGGCATATTATGAAAATGGGCGTTCAAATCAAAATGCATATCGAGCACTTCGTGATTTTTTCGGTCAATTTAATCTTGCAAATGTGCGTACATTCGGAAAAATCGTGCAAAAATGTGAGCAAACCGGGTCTGTAGGAGATTTTAAAACACCAGTGCATGCTCGTACAGCTCGTACAGCAGAAAATATTGTTGCTGTTCGCGATAGTGTGGCTGAGGAGCCGTCCACCTCAACTCGTCGTCGAGCCCAACAATTGCACCTCTCACGCTCGTCGTTGATGAACATTATGCATAAAGACTTGCATTTACACGCTTATAAGGTGCAATTGACTCAAGAACTAAAGCCTCTTGACCATTCCAAACGTCGTCAATGGTCAGAATGGTGGCAAGAAATGGCAACAGTGGATGATGAATTTTCGAAGAAAATCATCTTCAGTGATGAGGCACATTTTCAACTCAGTGGATTCGTCAATAAGCAGAATTGCCGCATTTGGGCGAATCATAATCCAAGAGTGATTGTCGAAAAACCAATGCACTCACAAAGAGTGACTGTTTGGTGCGGTTTATGGGCTGGCGGCATCATCGGGCCGTATTTTTTCCAAAATGAGGCCGGTCAGTCAGTTACTGTGAATGGTGTTCGCTATCGTGAGATGATAACGAACTTTTTATGGTCCGAATTGGAAGATATGGATGTGGACGATATGTGGTTTCAACAGGACGGTGCCACTTACCACACAGCTAACGAAACAATGGCTCTTTTGCGCGACAAATTCAATGGTCGTGTTATCTCACGTGGTGGCGATGTCAATTGGCCGCCAAGATCATGTGATTTGACACCGTTAGACTTCTTTCTTTGGGGTTATTTGAAAGAAAAAGTGTACGTCAATAAGCCAGCACCAATTCAAGAGCAAAAGGATGAGATAATTCGGCACATTAACGGCATAGAACCTCAATTATGCCTAAGCGTCATCGAAAATTTGGACCATCGGGTGGAGGTGTGCCGCTGGTCGCGGCGGCCATTTGGCCGATATTTTGTTCCATAATTGAACCATACCATATTATCATAATAAAAAGAATTGACAATAATTTCCTAAATAATTTGTGTTTTATTCAAAATCAACATCGGCCCTTAAAATTTAACCACTCTGTACTATGGATTTCGAGATAGAAAATGTTCCAAGTTCCAATATATTTCCTGTGCGAGCCTGCTGAAGGCTTCAGATATGAAACAAAACGGTACAAATACATGCATAAAGCGATTAATATTTGAATTGAAAGAACCAGAAGCAGAAGGAATAAATATATTGTCTGAAAATTGTCATACGAAAATTAATTTTGTGCTGGATATCGG
This sequence comes from Nephrotoma guestfalica, assembly GCA_963691935.1. NCBI lineage: Eukaryota > Metazoa > Arthropoda > Insecta > Diptera > Tipulidae > Nephrotoma > Nephrotoma guestfalica. The sequence goes on from OY829913.1 coordinate 92,273,673, forward strand.
AGATAACTTAGGCGTAAACACTATCTTGGAATTTGCAAATTTTTTCTGTAGATTTTGTTATCTCCCTAAATCTACGACACAACTAGTTACTTCGTTGCGTAACATTAAAAAGTACAGAAAACATTTGACATTTGAGTCTAACTCTTTATTTAATTTAACTATATACTTCTTTTCATGTACAGGGTGTCCGCCGGGAAGGTATACTACTTTGTTTTGCCGCCATTTAGGCGAATATTAGTATTGACAGTTCATACTTGACAGTCGTGAAGTAGACACGTGGCAAATTTATTATGGAAAAATATTCGGTAAACCATTGTGTCAATAGGATGTTACAGCTCGCCCATAACAACCCCGATTTTCATGAAAAAATCATAATGAGTGACGAGGCACATTTTCATTTAAATGGATATGTGAATAAACTGAATAGTCGGTTCTGGGCAATGGAAAACCCTCACATTATTCATCAGTCACCTTTACATCCATTAAAAGTGACAGTCTGGTGTGCAATTTGGTCAGGAGGAATCATTGGACCTTACTTCTTTGAAAATGAAAACGGCGTAACGGTAACTGTGAATGGGGAGCAATATCGTGATATGATTGAAAACTTTTTAACGCCACAACTGCATACTTTGGGCTTGATTAACATGTGGTATCAACAAGACGGTGCCACATCGCATACAGCCAGGATTACAATGGCATTACTGGGAGAACTCTTTCCACAACAAGTTATTTCAAAAAATGGTGATGTTGATTGGCCTCCACGGTCGCCTGATTTGGCTGCTCCGGACTTCTTTTTGTGGGGATATCTAAAAAGCAAAGCTTATGCAAACAAACCAGAAACGCTTGAGCAACTCAAACAAAATATTCGTGATGAAATTAATGAAATACCGCGTGAAATGTGTGAGAATGTAATGAAAAATGTGCTCAAAAGGGCTCGCATTTGTGAGGCTAACAAAGGCGGGCATTTAGCTGATATTGTATTCCATACATAATTGCCGACATTAAATAAAACATTTATCAATATAAGATCCATTCTCTTTCATTTAATCAAAAATCATAAACAAACAAAGTAGTATACCTTCCCGGTGGACACCCTGTATTTTGTAAAGAATTTTATTAAAAAAAAATATTTTAACTTGCAAAAGCTGAATGAAAGAAAAATTACAGTCAATTACGGTGCAATAAGCATTGGAAATTTTTCTAAACGTATTATGCACCACACCGATAGAAACCATTTACAAATGAGTGCAAGCGAAATGAAGTGAAGTGAAGTTTCTGACAAACTAAAAATGACAAAAAACTTTACAACAGCTCACAAAGTGTAAACCTACACTTTTCAAAAATACTTGTTTTGTAAATAGAAATAAAATGCTAATAAAAATAAATTCACAATGGCAAGCTAATTTAGCCACAACAATAAGCCATAACCTTTCAATATATTTTCAAAAAACCAACATATTTATGCGGTGGGCAGTCATAGATTTTTATCTCTACGGCATCTCTACCAAAAACATTGGAAGAGCAGGTTGAATTAAAAGTTAGTACAAAAGCAATGAAGAATTGGAACAACAAACAAACAATTTTATTGAATACGCTTGAATGGCTGCCAGACTAGCTACTCCTGAATCAAAGGATAAAACGGAGATTGAAGTCAAATACCCGGCTGAAATCAGGGAACAAATCAAGGCAAGAAGAAGGGCGAGTAGAATATGGCACTTCACCAGAAATCCCGCTGACAAGCCAACTTTTAATCGAATAAGTAACAAAGTCAATAGACTAATCAAAAATTTACCTAGATAACTACTTAAGCGGGCTAGGTCCAGAAATGGATAAAGACTACTCGTTATGGAAAGCAACCAGCAGATTTAAACGACCTGTAGTTCGAGTAGCACCTTTAAGGAATGCTCAAGGCAGTTGGGTTCGACAAGACAAAGAAAAAGCGGAACTCTTTGCTCAACACCTAGCAGCAGTGTTCCAACCCCATGGCATTCAATCCAACATTGATGTAACACCTGTTTATCAACCAAATCAGGACTTTAAAAGGGTCACGCCAATGGAAATTGCTAAAGAAATCGACAAAAATCTTAATCATAAAAAAGCACCAGGAGTTGATGAAATATCACCGGGTCTATTCAAGGAACTTCCACGTAAAGCAATTATCTTGATCACATACTTATTTAATGCCTGTATGAGATTGAAGTATGTACCCAAATGCTTCAAAATGGCCCAAATAATTATGCTAAAGAAACCAGGTAAACCAGATGAAGAAGTAACATCATACAGACCAATCTCACTGCTTCCGACCTTATCAAAGCTGTTCGAGAAACTGCTACTAAAACGTCTAAAGCCAATGGTAAACGTTCCTGATTTCCAATTTGGATTCAGGAATAACCACTCCACCATAGATCAAGTCCATCGAACAACTGCGGTAATAGAGCAAGCGTTAGAAGAAAAGAAATATTGCCCCGCCGTATTTCTGGATGTATCCCAGGCCTTTGATAGGGTTTTGCATGAGGGATTGACATTCAAAATGAGCAAAATTCTACCACAAAACTATTGCCAGCTGCTTGAATCATACCTCTCTGATCGCCAATTCAGAGTCATTCATGAAGAAACATGTTCTGACTTTTATCCAGCGATTGCGGGAGTTCCGCAAGGAAGCGTATTGGGTCCCCTCCTCTACCTTCTTTATACTGCGGACATACCTATAACGAATAAAACATTCATCGGCACGTTCGCTGACGACACTGTAATTATGTCAGTAGACGAATCTCAACCAAGAGCAGTGGAAAATCTTCAACGAGCAATGGACAACGTTACTAAATGGACAATTGACTGGAAAATTGCATTGAATGAGTTCAAATCAACATATGTGACATTTACGCTCCGACATAAAAATAACACTCTTCATATACACCTCAAAGGAGTGCAAGTGCCGCAGGCTGAATCGGCAAAATACCTTGGTCTATACATTTAGATTCCAGGCTCAACTGGAAACATCACGTGAGACAAAAAGCTGAACAGATATACGATTGAAACAACGTCAAATGTACTCTGGTTAATTGGACATCATTCCAAATTGAACCTGTATTGCAAAAGACTGGTATACCAGACTATCTTCAAGCCAATATGGATGTATGGTGCGCAGCTATGGGGTTGTACACATAAATCCAATAGAGACATTATACAACGAAGCCAAAATAAATTTCTTCGAATGGTCACAAACGCCTACCGATTTGTGACTAACCAGGAAATCCACAATGATTTAGAAATACAATTGATAGACGACGTTATCCGCGAATGTGCCATAAAACATGAGAAGAGACTTTTTACCCACACCAATCTTGAGGCCGTACAACTACTGGACAGTACAAACGAAGTAAGGCTGCTCAAACGAATCAAACCACATGAGCTAACCGTATGAAAATTATAAACCAAGGGAACTGGACACTCGTCCAGCACACCCACACAAGTTTATGCTTATCTCATAAGTACTAATGTCAACCTTACTAATGAATTAATAATGTTTAAGATTGTAGTATAGCCATATCAATAAAGTTACGACAAAATTTAAAAATGAAAAAAATCTATGACTGCCCCATCGCATAAATATGTTGGCTTCTAGAAAACATTAAGAACTGTCTAATTAACATGATCCTATATATACAGTTAAGCGTAGACATCTCTACGATGCCGTGTCATTAACTATTGTTCCTTACTAGACATGAATAGTGTAGATAAAATTTAATCAGAATATTTGTGTATATACACTTTTAAGCTTTTGTAAGGTTTTTTGTCAATTTGTCGGAAACTTCACGCTACCTTATAATTGGTGATTAGTTCCAGTAACAGATCATGTCTGGAAATTTTTATTATATGCTTAATTGAATTAATAGATTTGCCCTTGTCTAGTTATTTTACTAGAGACATGTCAAACCATCTTAAAATCATTGTTAGAAACACAGCCCGCTATACATATCACTTTTCAATGACACTTTAAAACCGAAATTTCATTTTATGACGCATTATCCTACAATAATAGAGCAATCTGGTCCGCCCAAATATTTCTGGTGTTTCCGCTATGAAGCGAAACACCGAGAGTTTAAAACATATGCCCTTTTTAAAACAGAATAAACATTTTAGTTAGATTTGTCAAAAAAAATCAACTTAAGTTTGCCGAATTTCTACTCCAACCAACCGAGGACAATATAATAATAAATGAGAGACACAGATCAATATTCTATACTCAAAAGTTGCAAGTTTATTTTCATTTGATAAAATGTCCTCAGAGGTTGAATAAAGGAACCAGACATAAATCTGGATATTTTTTATCAAACAAAATAGAAGATAAAGTTCATTTATATCAAATTCTTGCAATAGTTCTAATTGATCAATTTAGGGAGCTATTAAGTTTAAATAAAATTTTGATCAAAAGATTTAACAAACATCTCCTTTCTAAAATTGATAAAGAGAAGTTCGCTATTTCAAATAACTTGATGTACGAGTATGATATATTCGCATACAGCTGTTACTAACACCCGGTATTTCCGTATACCGCCCAATTTTTAAAACAGTTTCGTTACGAAACCCTGTTTTGCAAACCATCAAATTCCCTTTAAGAAGACACAAATATTTTTTTAAGAACAAGTGTAACAGGGGAAATTCGATAGCAAACGAAATTCTAACCATTTTATAACAAACAAGGACAACAAAATACATTACAAATTTTTGCATCGATAATTCAAGGTAAAGGAAACGACGAGCTTAAAAACGTATTAGCCGAATTTAGATGTAAGTTTCTGTTTGAAATGTTTCTAGGTTCGTATATATGAGGGCGGATTGAAAATGAAACTACCTAGCGCTAGATGGCAGCACAAACACAAAAATTTCATTTTTTAGAAATTGCGATCTGTCAAACTTCAGCTGTTAAAATTTCACCCAAATTCATCGATTAGTTTATTTGTTGTAGTCGTTTGAAGTAAGCAACTTTTGTGTTTCTTGAAAAATGGAAAAAAACGAATTTCGTGTAGTGATTAAACACTATTATTTGAAAGGGAAAACGGCGAAATAGACAAAAGAAAAGCTCGATAAACATTACGGTGAGTCTGCTCCGTCAGATTACATGGTAAAATATTGGATTGCTGAATTTAAACGTGGCCGAAGAAGCACTGCAACAATACCATCAACAGGAAGGCCAAAAGAGGTGGTTACTGAAGAAAATATCAAGAAAATCCTCGATATCGTTATGAATGATCGTCGAGTCAAGTTGCGTGAGATTGTTGAAATGGTAAACATATCATATGAACGTGAGTTGACCATTTTGCATGAACATTTGCATATGAAAAAGCTATCGGCAAGATGGGTGCCGCGTTTGCTCAGTGTCGAACAAAAACGAGTTCGACAGACCACTTCACACAGCATTAGATACGATGCTAAAATTACGTGAAATACACTTCGAATTGGTTGATAATCCACCTTATAGTCCAGATTTAGCTCCTAGTGACTTTTTCCTGTTTCCAAACTTGAAAAAATGGCTCGCAGAACAAAGATTCATCTCAGACGAAGAAGTGATTATCGAAACTAACGCGTATTTTGAGGGGTTCCCGAAATCGTATTATTCAGATGGTATAAAATTAGTTGGAATATCGTCTTACTAAGTGTGTCGAACTAAATGGAGACTATGTTGAGAATTAAATGGTTTTTGGCAAAAAAAAATTTTGTTTTCCTACTTAGGTAGCTTCATTTTCAATCCGCCCTCGTAAATTTGTCTTTGGGTTTGATTTAAACTTTCATTTCTGACAATTTAATTGTTTCCAATCTAGAAGAATCGATTAATGTAGATGCCCTTCGCAATATGGAGAGGGATCATTTCATGCTATTATGTTGGAAAAACAGAATTAACGTAGGAACAATGATAACAGTCTAGCAACAACTTAAGTTATGGAAAGCCAAAACGGCAGGTGAAAATAGTATCGACGTAATAAGGGTCGATAGTATACCCAAAAAAGTTCCAGTGGAAGAAGTGGTATCCATTTAATTTGGACAGTATTTTAGAAGAAACTACCGGAATAATTCACCATTCACAGACGCGCTATGTCATTATCAGAAGAAATTAAAAAAATTTCATCTGAAGAGATTCTAAGTTGTCTCCAAATGTTGTGTATAGTAAATGTTTTAAACTTTTTTTTGAAAGCTGATAGTTAAAGTGACTATTTCAAACTTTTAAAAGAATCTTGAATACTAGAAAAAAGACCTCATCCTCACCCCATCCTCCACAGACTTGTGGCTGTGTCTTAACGGGAAAAACACGACATCTGAAATATTTAGTGCCTGGCCTAGTTATAAATCTAGTTTGGGATATAAATTGGTAATCTACATTTTAAGCTAAACATTGACTCATTCATTAATTTGGATTTATATATTTCAGATATCAAGTGATTACACACATTTATACGGTGCTATTAAATGTAACGAGAGATTAATCATCGTGAATATTCGTCGTGATAAATTACTGCATTTAAAACAACCGAAACTAAAAGAACAAAAAATCAAGAATATAGTGTCCGAAATAAATTCAACTGAGGTCAATCTTTTCGTTGCCATCTAAAATATGAAAGTACTACAAGTTTTGTAAATTATTGGCGTCGATTATTGAAATCGGCGATGGTGTAATTTCGATCACTGTTGATCACTGTAATAACTATTCGTAATATTTTTGCGATTTTGAACGAACATTTTTAGTTGATTTTTATGAAAATAAAACTAGTTTTTAACACAACCTTGATCGAATCTTGGTTTTTAAGTTTTTTATATGATCGGGAGTTTAGACTCCCGTCGTAGTAAATCCGCAGTAAAAACTGCTCCCATGCTTGAAATTTTCAATCAAAGATTCCCAAAGTTCAATGTTTATATATGGAGAATCGATATTGAAGTGTTAAGAGAAAATAGAAAAACTAAACGATTCTAAAATCCCTGTTCATTCATTTATCATCGTGCTTGGGACTTTACATAATTCAAAATGATTTATAATATATTTTGATGAAGTTCGATACAAGTTTAAATGCATTTTAAGGCTGTTGACGCGTGCTTCAAGATGTCTATTAACTTGCAGTATCCAGTAGGATCTATTTCAGTATGAAATTTTATTCAAAACATTTTCTACGGTATTGATAGCGAATTTGATAAAACTCGTCCAATATTAATTTAATAATTCAGAAACTTTCTGATACGTATGTGAAGTTATCCCAGAATTCTATCCCAGAAAATGAAAATATTTAATCAGGCAACACTAACATATCAATAACCAATTTGCTCTTGTGTGAAGTTATCCCAGCCCAGCTTTTAATTCATTTCATTCAAATATACTATATTTGTGAAGTTAGCCCAGCCCAGAATTTTTATCAATTTTAATGAAAAAACGAAACCTTACCAAATTTATTAAATTTGATTTGTTTATATATAATAAAAAAATTAAAAACTAAAGTACCAAAAAACATTAAACTTCTGAATTGCATATAGTAAAGGAAAATTACAGGCAATGTTAAAAAGTTCGATCCATGACGAGATCCCGAAAATGAACTCTGGGCTGTGAATTTCATTGATTTTTATATAATTTTTCGTCCCACTCGATAAATCTAAAATTATTTCGCCAAAACTAAAAATGTCTCGGATCAGGGCTATAGGATTTTGAAATACACTATTAGCTAATTTTTAGCTGAGTTAGAGGAAAATCGTTCCGTGGCAAGTTCCCGAAAATGAACTCTGGGCTGGGAATGTCATTGATTTTTATATAATTTTTCGTCCCGCTCGATAAATCTAAAATTATTTCGCCAAAACTAAAAATGTCTCGGATCAGGGCTATAGGATTTTGAAATGTATACACTAGTAGCTAATTTTTAGCTGAGTTAGAGGAAACTCGTTCCGTGGCAAGTTCCCGAAAATGAACTCTGGGCTGGGAATGTCATTGATTTTTATATAATTTTTCGTCCCGCTCGATAAATCTAAAATTATTTCGCCAAAACTAAAAATGTCTCGGATCAGGGCTATAGGATTTTGAAATGTATACACTAGTAGCTAATTTTTAGCTGAGTTAGAGGAAACTCGTTCCGTGGCAAGTTCCCGAAAATGAACTCTGGGCTGGGAATGTCATTGATTTTTATATAATTTTTCGTCCCACTCGATAAATCTAAAATTATTTCGCCAAAACTAAAAATGTCTCGGATCAGGGCTATATGATTTTGTAATGTATACACTAGTAGCTAATTTTTAGCTGAGTTAGAAGAAAACCGTTCCGTGGCAAGATCCCGAAAATGAACTCTGGGCTGGGAATGTCATTGATTTTTATATAATTTTTCGTCCCACTCGATAAATCTAAAATTATTTCGCCAAAACTAAAAATGTCTTGGATCAGGGCTATATGATTTTAAAATGTATACACTAGCAGCTAATTTTTAGCTGAGTTAGAAGAGAACCGTTCCGTGGCAAGATCCCGAAAATGAACTCTGGGCTGGGAATGTCATTGATTTTTATATAATTTTTCGTCCCACTCGATAAATCTAAAATTATTTCGCCAAAACTAAAAATGTCTTGGATCAGGGCTATATGATTTTGTAATGTATACACTAGTAGCTAATTTTTAGCTGAGTTAGAAGAAAATCGTTCCGTGGCAAGATCCCGAAAATGAACTCTGGGCTGGGAATGTCATTGATTTTTATATAATTTTTCGTCCCACTCGATAAATCTAAAATTATTCCGCCAAAACTAAAAATGTCTCGGATCAGGGCTATAGGATTTTGAAATGTATACACTAGTAGCTAATTTTTAGCTGAGTTAGAGGAAACTCGTTCCGTGGCAAGTTCCCGAAAATGAACTCTGGGCTGGGAATGTCATTGATTTTTATATAATTTTTCGTCCCACTCGATAAATCTAAAATTATTCCGCCAAAACTAAAAATGTCTCGGATCAGGGCTATAGGATTTTGAAATGTATACACTAGTAGCTAATTTTTAGCTGAGTTAGAGGAAACTCGTTCCGTGGAAAGTTCCCGAAAATGAACTCTGGGCTGGGAATGTCATTGATTTTTATATAATTTTTCGTCCCGCTCGATAAATCTAAAATTATTCCGCCAAAACTAAAAATGTCTCGGATCAGGGCTATAGGATTTTGAAATGTATACACTAGTAGCTAATTTTTAGCTGAGTTAGAAGAAAATCGTTCCGTGGCAAGATCCCGAAAATGAACTCTGGGCTGGGAATGTCATTGATTTTTATATAATTTTTCGTCCCACTCGATAAATCTAAAATTATTTCGCCAAAACTAAACATGTCTCGGATCAGGGCTATAGGATTTTGAAATGTATACACTAGTAGCTAATTTTTAGCTGAGTTAGAAGAAAATCGTTCCGTGGCAAGATCCCGAAAATGAACTCTGGGCTGGGAATGTCATTGATTTTTATATAATTTTTCGTCCCACTCGATAAATCTAAAATTATTTCGCCAAAACTAAAAATGTCTCGGATCAGGGCTATAGGATTTTAAAATGTATACACTAGTAGCTAATTTTTAGCTGAGTTAGAAGAAAATCGTTCCGTGGCAAGATCCCGAAAATGAACTCTGGGCTGGGAACGTCATTGGTTTTTATATAATTTTTCGTCCCGCTCGATAAATCTAAAATTATTTCGCCAAAACTAAAAATGTCTCGGATCAGGGCTATAGGATTTTGAAATGTATACACTAGTAGCTAATTTTTAGCTGAGTTAGAGGAAACCCGTTCCGTGGCAAGTTCCCGAAAATGAACTCTGGGCTGGGAATGTCATTGATTTTTATATAATTTTTCGTCCCGCTCGATAAATCTAAAATTATTTCGCCAAAACTAAAAATGTCTCGGATCAGGGCTATAGGATTTTGAAATACACTATTAGCTAATTTTTAGCTGAGTTAGAGGAAAATCGTTCCGTGGCAAGTTCCCGAAAATGAACTCTGGGCTGGGAATGTCATTGATTTTTATATAATTTTTCGTCCCGCTCGATAAATCTAAAATTATTTCGCCAAAACTAAAAATGTCTCGGATCAGGGCTATAGGATTTTGAAATACACTATTAGCTAATTTTTAGCTGAGAAAATCGTTCCGTGGCAAGTTCCCGAAAATGAACTTTGGGCTGGGAATGTCATTGATTTTTATATAATTTTTCGTCCCGCTCGAAATAATTTTAGATTTATCGAGCGGGACGAAAAATTATATAAAAATCAGTGACATTCCCAGCCTAGAGTTCATTTTCGGGAACTTGCCACGGAACGATTTTCTTCTAACTCAGCTAAAAATTAGCTACTAGTGTATACATTTCAAAATCCTATAGCCCTGATCCGAGACATTTTTAGTTTTGGCGAAATAATTTTAGATTTATCGAGCGGTCCGACATTAGCACATAACAAGGCACAATCATTACGCTCAATTCGTAATAGTTGTAATGTAAAGGGCTCCTGTAGAAGTACGAAAGAAGAAAGATGCCAGCTTAACGTAACCTGACCCAAATTAAATTCTCTGAACAATATTGAAGCAAGTAAGTAATCGAACCATAATTAATTATTTGAATTAAAGAAATCTTCCGAAAACATTTGTGAATTCGGTTTCTGTTTATTTGGCAACCATTATGTACTCGTATATTTACACATGAATAATAATAATTTAGCCCCATGCGTTGAATTTTGCGCATATTTATCTGCGAATAGTACGTGAATATTTGCGATGTTTGTATAGTGTGTTTATGAACTTCACGTTAGTATGTATTTTACATACAAAGACAAAGCAGTATAGACTGATCGAAAGTCTATTTTAAATCACGTATAATTTATAAAACTGATAGGTATATGTTTGAAATTTAGGAATAGACAGTATGAACTTTCTGGGTGCTTACTGCTTACATAATAACAGCAATTTTCACAAACACACATTGAAATAAGACATAAATATATTGGGTTATTCGGTAATATAACTTGATGACTTCAACCGATTAGAAAGTTGTTTTAAACAGAACTGCCCATTGGAATATTTATCCATATGCCTCTCCCCAACTGTTTGTCAGGTACATGTTTACTTAAGTTCTTTATAACAAGGCCAAAAGGTATTACTAACCATCAATATTGACACTAACAATAACACAATAATTTTTTAAATATTCCAATGACATTGACTAAATTACAAATAGTAAAAAATAGGCTTTTCAAATTAAAACTCAAATCCACTCCTCAATCGCACACAATAAATAATTTGTTGCTTCATTTCTTCGTCGTATTACTCGTATCAAAACCTATTTAATTAATTCGAGCGTACACTATATGGATATTCACATATTGACAAATAAATGGTCCAGTGATTCTGAAAAGAAACCCCACACAATCGAAAAGCTTAACAAAAAACTGAATGAGGCCAATATGTATATGGGATTTGGATTGCGCATAACAAATCGCAACAAATATGTTCGTAATCGATTAAACTGCATAAAAATTCCGATGCATGTACATAACTGTGATCAATCAACTATTCAAATTAAGATAAAAATCGCATACTTTATAATCACCGTAACGGATCTTGACCTTATGGACAACTAAACACTATAAAATTTATAACACTTTACACATAAAAATTTGTCGAAACACTTTAAAATCAAAACACTAAGCACTTTTTCTGGTTTTGATTTTGGATCAAATAAATTCAAATCACTTTAATTTCACCAATAAAACTCACTTCACGTCTCGAATTATAAACAAATCGTGTTAAATTTTTATTGTATATTCATTAGAATTTGACGGACGACGACGCACGGTTCATTAAAAATATACGTTCGGTTATGGCGAATCTCGTAAGCAAACTGTTGAATTAGTTTTCTGCGTTTTAAAAAGTAAAAAAAAAATAAAAAAATAAAAAAAATGAAAATGTTTGTACATGAATCAATCAGTACACAGTGGCGACGTAGAATTTGAAATTTTAATCAGTTTGCATACGACCCTTGATAATTTAATAGTTAATAATATTGTTTGCGGTATTTAGTTGCAGATGATAATTTATTGTGTCTGGGTATGGTGAAAGAATAAAGTTTAGAATCTTAAAAGATAATTCGGTTAAATAAATCAATATGCGATATGAAATATTTGTAGATTTTGAATTATTGAGATAATTTTGCATACCAATAATGTTTGGACTAAAACACAAATCTCAAATGTACACTTATTCAGCAGTCACAATTGCTTCGTGATTTTGCCATGCATTACATATATCGTCGCCTCAGTAGTATCTTACACTTTAGATAAATCCACTAGTTTCTACCGGAAAATCACGAACAATTTTCCATTTAGTCGTATAAGTTTCGAAGTTGTACAAAACAATGGGCATACGATAAAAAATTTGCTCATACGACAAACGCCCTCTGACTATCAAAGACATAAATCACATTAAAATTTATCGACTTACGATAAATTTTGTAAAAACCTTAGGGAAACGTAAGATTATTTTATAAAAATGAACCTTTAACTGTTAATGAGTGCTCAAAACCTGCTCCGACCAAATTAGCCCGCCTCAATGAAACCTGTACTATAATTTGTTACACATTTACTACAATTTATTACAACAAATCCCGATTTTATTACAGTTACCGTTTTCGAGGAACGAGTCGTCGGTTTAGCCTACAATTAAACCTGCACCGCCAAAATTGTAACTTTTGATGTAGCTGTGATATCGGGATGGTTTTTTAATAAGTTAGTTCAACACCACACTTATAACTTGCCTAAGGGTAAATTTCACCCCAAAACGATTATTTATTTCAAAAACGTCAATTTAACCTAATAAATTTTTTACACAAGACCGCCACCAGGTTTTGTGGAAAATGTGGCGAGAAGTCTTGTCGAGAGTAGGTCAGCCTTATCCAGGTGTGTAATAATTTTGTTTTGTGTCAGGTTACACGGGATTGGCTCAAAACTGTAAAGTCTTCAAAAAGGTAATTTATAGGTGGATCTTACCACCTTTAATAATTTATTTCACCAGACCGCCACCAGATATTGAGTTAAATGTTACTCTTTGGACATTGCAGTGGCCAAGTTAACCGTATCCAGTTGTGTAATAAATTTGTTTTGTGTCAGGATACGCGGAATTGGCTCCCAACGGTAGAGGCTTCAAATAGGTAATTTAAGGGTCGATTTTACCACCTTTAATAATTTATTACACTAGACCGCCACCAGATATTGAGTTAAATGGTACTCCTCGGACATTGCAGTGGCCAAGTCAACCGTATCCAGTTGTGTAATAAATTTGTTTTGTTTCAGGATAAGAGGAATTGGCTCCCAACGGTAGAGCCTTCAAATAGGTAATTTAAGGGTCGATTTTACCACATTTAATAATTTATTACACCAGACCGCCACCGGATATTGAGTTAAATGGTACTCCTCGGACATTGCAGTGGTCAAGTCAACCGTATCCAGTTGTGTAATTAATTTGTTTTGTGTCAGGATACGCGGAATTGGCTTCCAACGGTAGAGGCTTCAAATAGGTAATTTAAGGGTCGATTTTACCACCTTTAATAATTTATTACACTAGACCGCCACCAGATATTGAGTTAAATGGTACTCCTCGGACATTGCAGTGGCCAAGTCAACCGTATCCAGTTGTGTAATAAATTTGTTTTGTTTCAGGATACGCGGAATTGGCTCCCAACGGTAGAGGCTTCAAATAGATAATTTAAGGGTCGATTTTACCACATTACTAATTTATTACACCAGACCGCCACCGGATATTGAGTTAAGTGGTACTCCACGGACCTTGCAGTGGCCAAGTCAACGTCCAGATGTGTAATAAATTTGTTTTGTGTCAGGATACGCGGAATTGGCTCCCAACGGTAGAGGCTTCAAATAGGTAATTTAAGGGTCGATTTTACCACATTTAATAATTTATTACACTAGACCGCCACCGGATATTGAGTTAAATGGTACTCCTCGGACATTGCAGTGGCCAAGTCAACCGTATCCAGTTGTGTAATAAATTTGTTTTGTTTCAGGATACGAGGAATTGGCTCCCAACGGTAGAGGCTTCAAATAGATAATTTAAGGGTCGATTTTACCACATTACTAATTTATTACACCAGACCGCCACCGGATATTGAGTTAAGTGGTACTCCACGGACCTTGCAGTGGCCAAGTCAACGTCCAGATGTGTAATAAATTTGTTTTGTGTCAGGATACGCGGAATTGGCTCCCAACGGTAGAGGCTTCAAATAGGTAATTTAAGGGTCGATTTTACCACATTTAATAATTTATTACACTAGACCGCCACCGGATATTGAGTTAAATGGTACTCCTCGGACATTGCAGTGGCCAAGTCAACCGTATCCAGTTGTGTAATAAATTTGTTTTGTTTCAGGATACGAGGAATTGGCTCCCAACGGTAGAGGCTTCAAATAGATAATTTAAGGGTCGATTTTACCACATTACTAATTTATTACACCAGACCGCCACCGGATATTGAGTTAAGTGGTACTCCACGGACCTTGCAGTGGCCAAGTCAACGTCCAGATGTGTAATAAATTTGTTTTGTGTCAGGATACGCGGAATTGGCTCCCAACGGAAGAGGCTTCAAATAGGTAATTTAAGGGTCGATTTTACCACCTTTAATAATTTATTACACTAGACCGCCACCAGATATTGAGTTAAATGGTACTCCTCGGACATTGCAGTGGCCAAGTCAACCGTATCCAGTTGTGTAATAAATTTGTTTTGTTTCAGGATACGAGGAATTGGCTCCCAACGGTAGAGGCTTCAAATAGGTAATTTAAAGGTCGATTTTACCACCTTTAATAATTTATTACACTAGACCGCCACCAGATATTGAGTTAAATGGTACTCCTCGGACATTGCAGTGGTCAAGTCAACCGTATCCAGTTGTGTAATAAATTTGTTTTGTTTCAGGATACGAGGAATTGGCTCCCAACGGTAGAGGCTTCAAATAGGTAATTTAAAGGTCGATTTTACGAACAAATTCCGCTTAACCTGACACAAAAATAATTTATTACACCCCTGTATCAGGTTGACCTGCTCTTTACAACGACCACAGAGTAACATTAGACATCAAATCTGGTGGCTGTCTGGTTTAGTAAATATTAATGTTGGTAAAATCGACCTTTAAATTACCTATTTGAAGCCTTTACCGTTTGAAGCGGATTCCGCGTATCCTGACACAAAACAAATTTATTACACAAAGGGATGAAGTTGACTTGGCTACTGCAATATCCACTACAATATCCGAGGAGTACCATTTGACTCAATATCCGGTGGCGGTCTGGTGTAATAAATTATTAAAGGTGGTAAAATCGACCTTTAAATTACCCTTTTGAAGACTTTGCAGTTTTGAGCCAATCCCGTGTAGCCTGACACAAAACAAAATTATTACACACCTGGATAAGGTTGACCTACTCTCGACAAGACTTCTTGCAACAGTTTCCCCAAAACCTAAAACCATCTTAAATTGACGTTTTTGAAATAAATAATCGTTTTGGGGTGAAATTTACCCTTAGGCAATTTATAGGGGTGGTGTTGAACTAACTTATTAAAAACCATCCCAATATCACAGCTACATCAAAAGTTACAATTTTGGCGGTGCAGGTTTAATTGTAAGCTAAACCGACGACTCGTTCCTCGAAAACGGTAACTGTAATAAAATCGGGATTTGTTGTAATAAATTGTAGTAAATGTGTAACAAATTATAGTACAGGTTTCATTGAGGCGGGCTAATTTGGTCGGTGTAGGTTTAGAGCACTCAATTTTTGCTCGTTCCTCAATCGTATACATGGCTACTGAATCTCCTAAACGTTGTTTCTAATATTGAAAAAAGAGAAAAAGTACAAATTACCGACCAAATGGCACAGTGGTTAAAGCTTTGGCGTTTGGATCGGGAGGTACCGGGTTCGAATCCCGATAGGGGCAGGATGCAAAAGGGAAATTTCATCAGCAGATTACGGTCTGGGATGAAATGGAACACAACTATGACCCCTTGTCGGAGTGCAGAACTCATGGGCCGACCCATCTTCCATGCCAGTATAGGCTGGCATGGAGCTATGCAATGTGCAGATGGTATCAAAATCGGAACTATATCCGTACGTCCTCGATTTGGCAGACAACTGCGTAAGGTAAGGACGTGAATAAGCGAACTGCGAAAGAGTTGGGAGTGCTTCGGCCCCAGAAAAGATTGCAACGAATAAAAAATAAAAAAAAGTACAAAATAAAAAAATTATATCAAAAATACAATGTGCAGTGGCGTATGGCCCACCCTGTACATAGGCAATGGATGCTGAAGTTAAACAGCGTTGTGTTCACAATCCGACAACGAAGCGAACCATTGTTGGAGAATTGCAAACGTTTCTTCATCAGAACAACAGAACAACGAAGCAGGTGGACACGTAAGAAGATTCAATTCGCCGACAACCGACGAAGTGGCTGTTATTGGGAAACTGAATGTCTGACATATACCTATTCGTTTACATTCTTCTCCGCGATGCTATTAATGCCGATGGCGATGCAAACAACATGGTAAGAATGAAAATTTCACCGATTACTTACATAGGAAGCCCTCGCCACAAGCACGAGTATTTGCAAGATGCGATATCGTATATCTGACAATATGGCCGCCGAGACATATTCATAACATCCACCTGTAACCCTCAATAGATCGAAATCAAGAAGGAACTGCTACCCAGCCAAGCACAGGACATCACTGTCAGAGTTTTTAAACAAAAATTAAAATCTGATAAATTTCATCATAAAGCACCGTTTGTAAGGCCTAGTTCATTGTTGTATGTACTCCGTTGAATGGCAAAAATGTTATCTGCGGTTGGTTCGTTCAAAATATCAGATCGGTTGAAATCGAATCCATCATCTCAGCCGAAATCTCGGATGAAGCTGCCGATACGAAATTGCATGCAGTGGCGACTTATAGAATATGATCCATGAACCTTGCAGATTTTTCAACAACGACTGATTCTGTATGATCGATGGCACGTGTTTCAAGCGATACCCGAGAGACCTGATTGCCGACACCAACACAGGTAATGACGGATACCCATTGTATCATAGGCGATCAGTTGCGGACAATAGGTGACCTACAGTTGTGAATGTCAAAGGGCAAGATGTTGAGGTGGACTATCTATCGTTGGATTGTGATATATTCGCTAAAATTGTCCAAGGCTTTTGAGGCATACAGTTGAACAAAGACAGCAATATGGCTGTTTTCAGTGCGAAAAATGCAAACGACGAAGTATCTTAGTATCGGATGGGTCGCTATGTGAGCAGCAACGAGGTGATGCAGCGCCTCTTTTATCTAGCGATCCGTGATAGATACCCTACAGTGGTACATTTGGCAGTGCATTTGAAAAACGGGCAATCGAGCTTCTTCTCGGTTTGTGAAGCAGATGATTTCGCTCCCACTTTGCTGTACACTGAAATGGCACGCTACTACACATGGAACGCATCATCGAAATCGTTTTAGCGTCGGAAACAAGGAACACGACGAAAAATACTACAGTAGAGAATGTGAAGAAGTGAAGTTAGTGAATGTTCGTGGTCCAACGTCGGTTCAACAACTGAGAACCGTTAATGGGCATCTGTGTGTGACTTATCGTGAGGCGTGTCAACTCTTACAGTTGCTTCATCACCGCTCATATCCACATGTTCCCATTCGAATTCGAACCATTTGTGGGTGAAATATAAGGACGATATGTCTGAGAATGTTTTGCATCGTGTGCGCCACCAAACTTCCAATCCTACATTGCAAATGACAGAGAAGATGCATAATGTGGCATTGATTATGATAGAGGACATGTGTTTATTGATGGTGAATAAAATGTTCTCGTATTTGGGCATTATATAATCTTTCAATGCACGATGCATTGAAGCACGAATTACAAGGAGAACAACATTAGAGCACTGAATCAATATCACTAGAAGCTGTGGATTCTCCCGGAGGGACTGGATAATAAGAACGTTTCTCCTCTTTCATTGCTTTTGGCGTCGTTTCGTTTCATTTAAAATAGTAGCGACTTTGTTAGAAGGCGGATGATCTGCACATTCTACACTGAAATTGCCACTGAACATGCAAATCACGCAGACACCAACGTGCAACATCGTCAAAAACAGCATAATGGCAAAGATTCTGGACATAACGTTGACAGATCTTCGTGGGAATCAAAACCTTTTTGGTGGAGCCATGATTCTGTTATCCGGCGATTTTCGTCAGGCTCTTCCTGTTATTCCACGTTAAACTGGAGATGATGAACTAAACGTGTGCTTGAAATCATCAAATTTGTGGCGGCATGTGAAGATCCTCCAATTGACGACTACCATGCGAGTCATTTTGCAACAAGATCAAATTGCAGTTGTGCTTTCGAAGCAATTGTTGGACATTGGTAATGGGAAAATCGCAGCTCACATCTAGACCGGATTCATTACATTGCCCACTGATTTCTGTCAGTTGACCAAATCAAAGGCAGAGCTCATTCGACGTGTTTTTCCGAACCTGGTGCAAAACTTAAAAAACCATTATTGGCTGAGCAAACGAGCCATATTGGGGTCGAAAAACGAAGATGTCGATGATCTCAATGCGACCATTTAAAATTTCATTCAGTTGTTTTCCTTCAAATCGGTAGACACAATTATCAGGCTGAAGTAGTCAACTATCCCACAGAATTCGCTGGAATTGCCCGGATTACCACCTCACGATTTGCAATTGAAAGTAGGCTCCGTCATCATCATGTTGCATAACATTAATCAACTTTGACTGTGCAATGGAATGAGACTGGCTGTGAAAAAGCTTATAAACAACACCATCGAGGCGATGATTATCAAGGCAAAGTACAAAGTAGAGGATGTTTTGATTCCACGCACCCCGCCGATTCCAACGGAGTTGCCATTCCAGTCCAAACGGCTTCAACTTCCCGTGCGTCTGGCATTTGCGATGACCGACAACAAATCACAAGGCCAGTCGTTAGGAGTTTGTCCGTTGGGGATTAACTTGGAGTTTCCGTGATTCGTGCACGGACAACTGTATGTCGTGTGTTCACGTGTCGGCAAGCCGTCATCTTTGTCTGTGTACTTTTCCACTACGCTTTGCAGTCGATGTTAACTTCATTTTTTTTCCATGTAAATAACAGATATTGAATTGATTTGAATTATAAACGAGTTTCATTTAATCACCAAACGAAACTCAAACCGTACACAGTGCGGCCAATATTGCCGATCTCAATGAATTGGAGTTAGAAAGTTGATTGGGATTATCGCTTATGAAAAGTTACAATAAAATCAATTTTAGGTGGTACGAAGTTCACCGAGTCATCTAGTCATTGATAAAATTAATTCTCGGTTGATTCATATAAGAGAGAGACTAACCCGATTACAATCCTCAAATATTGCAAAAGATTCTGCAACTTTGCCTTTAGAGTTGTGTATACAATTATTAACAAGGCATGTAAGGCTCATCAAAGTGTGAATAAAGATGTAATGAGGGGTTAGTTCACAGTTCACTAATTCAACTCGAAGATCTAGATTTTAAACGTTGGTGAAATTTTTCCTTATTC
Organism: Nephrotoma guestfalica; assembly: GCA_963691935.1. Taxonomy (NCBI): domain Eukaryota; kingdom Metazoa; phylum Arthropoda; class Insecta; order Diptera; family Tipulidae; genus Nephrotoma; species Nephrotoma guestfalica. Next base: position 92,293,276 of record OY829913.1, read on the forward strand.
TGCCCTATTTTTATATTTCTATTTTTCCCCCAACGATCTGTTACCCCTCCAAAGCGCGCGCGGGAAGTCTCCATCTGTATTCTTCTTATATATATTTTTTTTAGAATAATTCAAGTGAATTATGAACATGGATATCGAACTGCTTAACCAGTGAAATTCAAGAAAATTTGATAATTAATTAGCGGCAAAATATGTATTAGGATAAAAACCAAATCAGATTATTAAAAGGCAAAGTAGGTGGTATCGCTAAGCACAACGATACCCGTCTCGGGCGGAAGCTTAGTACAAACAGATTTAAAAAAATTAGAATAGATAAAACAAAATAAAATAAAACAAATAACAAAACAACAAAAAAAATTGGTTAAATAAAATAGCAAACCAGTTAAGTTTGATAACTTAAAGTTAGTATATGATTAGCTTCGTGCAGCATTCTAGAGACAGGTACATTCTTACCTCATGATAAGGCGACCACACCTGGCTAGCATATACTCGAGCAGAGGACGAAAAAATATTGAATAAAGAGCCTTCGTAATATAAGGATCGTCGAATTCTTTCGATCAACGCGTGATGGAACCGAGCGCAGAGTTTGCTTGATAATACGATCGATGGGATGTCTGAAATTCAATTCGCTGTCACAAATGACACCCAAATTGCGAACAGAACTGGGTCTGGTACCGGCATCGTTCTTAATATAATAGTCACGAGAAATAGACTGTGCACGTTTTCGAAAGTAGGTAATTGTTTGACACTTGCCCACGTTTAACTCCGGGTTCTTCTTTGCACATCAAGCGGAGAAGTTATTGAGGTCGAATGATAATAGGCTCTTGTCGGTGGTGTTTCAAATCCGTTTGTAAATCTTCATGTCATCGGCCTATATATATATATATATATATATATACATATATCGATGAATTTTTAATTAAACGTACAACGTCTTTGATAGGTAAAATGCAAAAAATCGGCCCCAGATGGTTTCCTTGAGGTACTTTAGATGTTGCTGAGAAATAAGCTGATACTGATGACCTGAACAGCACACGATCTATACGGTCTTTAAGATAGGAGACCACCCAACGGAGAATTTGGAGAGGAATGCCACGAGTACTAAACTTAAACAAAACAACTTCATAAGAAATCTTGTCAAAGGCCTTGCTAAAATCGGTGAAGATAACATCAACCTCATTCCTTGCCTTCATCATATTCAATGTTTGTGAAGTGAATTCAATAAGCCTTGTGGTCGTGGACCGTGCTTTGAGAAAACTATGCTCCATAACAATACACTACAGTAATGGATTGGAACTATAAAGGAACTCTTCCGAATAGATGGAAAAATTTCAAGCGAAAGCGACTTTTGGAAAAGTACCTTCAGCGGCTGAGCAAGAATATCACTACAGTTTTTTAGGACGATAGATGCTAGACTGTCAGGACCGGATGAAAAATCATCTTTAAGTTTGGAAATCTTTTGTACCACGGCTTCACAATCGATTTGAATGGAAGTTAAGGTTGTTTGAACACAGTTTTTCATGAATGTGAAGTAACCTTCATCGGGTTCAAAATCACTGTTTGTAAAAACCAGACTGAAAAGTTAGCAAACTGATTTATTATGACTTTAGGATCATTAGAGGATTGATCTTTATACTTCAGAGTGGAAAGGTATCCGTCGAATTTTTTCTTCAAATTAATAAAGTGCCAGAAACTCTTAGGATCTGCGATTAGATTGGATTGCATGAGTCTGATGTAATTCTGATAAAGTTCGTCAGACAAACTAATGAAATCATTATAACTATTTAAATAGTTAGAGGAATCAGAGTCCGATTCAGTTTTTAGGAATCCTTGCCAACGTTTGTTTCTACGGTTACGTAATGTTCGTAATTCACGAAAAGACCAAATCGAGATGTCTGTTCAGTCCAGAGTTCAACATATTGGCAGTGAATAAAGTTTCGTTGGTGATCAGTGCATTCAAGGCAACATAATGAGTGTTATCATCTGAATAATCCCATTTAAGACCGGGGAGATTGAAATCACCCTCAACAAAGATATCATCTTTAGTATCCATCAGGTCAAAGATGAAATCAACAGCATTAGTAAGAAGCTGATAGCTTACGATCTGACTTAGTGGGCGAATATAGCAACATAAATTATTTTTATTATTTTTAATTTTGACACATGTCAGCCCTATATTATCAGTGTTGGGAATGGTAAAAATATAACTATCAAAATTAATGTGTACTGCAATAAGAATCCATCTACCTGTTAAATTTGTGTCTGGACAGTAAAAACCATCTTTCCGGAAGACATTGAAATCCGAGGTAAAAACTCGTTACTGTTGAAATCACAATGCAAATTAGTCTCAGTGAGTGCAAAAATATCAAATGAAAGTCTTCGAATTGCCAAGAAAAAGTCGCAAGATTTAGTTCTTAGTCTTTAAGATAGGTTGTTTCGTACCATGATTTTGGGGAAAGTAAATAGGTCAAATATAGCTTCAGGAATCGTTAATTTAAATGACCCAACTTGTCCATTGAAGCGGGATAAATTTTTACATTTGGCATTTTATCCTTGGATATTGTGCCGATTCAATATAAAACTAACGTGTGATATAACATCGGCGTTAGTTGTTATTATTACACAATCTAAAAAGCAACAATAACAAAAAATGTATAGACGTGTTTGTAGAATGTCTCGATATAACGAATTTTTATGACCGGTAAATTTGCATTGATCTTCAATAAATTACATGTACGGGATTTCTAAATTTAAAATTGGTAATTTAGGGTTAAGAACATCAGAAATTTAGGAAAACCGTACATGTCATTTATAGAAGATCAATGAAAATTTGGATGTCCTAAACACCATGAATTTGAAATGTGACCAACAAAATAAACTTTTTTTTCTATTATATAAGACCTAGTAGTAACTCTATGTACTATAAACGCCAATTAGAGACGCTGATTATAGTAATTTTCCGGGAGATTTTAGAAACCCGTACCCAAAATTGTACGTTCGGTCCTAAACTCCCTTAATCTTCAATTTGATCAAAATAAATAAGTTTTCTATTTGATGGGGCCCGGTGGCATCCCAGAATGTACGTCACTTAGCACGCAAGTCTATAGAAGTTTCTTGGGAAACCTCAAAATTGTGACTGTCCTAAACACCCTAAACCCCCAATTTGATCTAAATAAACGAGTTTTTCTATTAGATTCGACAAAATAGCATCTTATAGTCAAATTTGGTGCCACTCCTAAACACCCTTCATCTTCAGTTTGGCCAAAATAAACGAGATTGGATGGAGTCTAGTAGCATCTCTTGTACCATTATAGGAGTTCCTATAGGAACAAGTAGTACTCGAAGGTAAATTTGGCTGTCCTTAACACTCTTAACCCCCAATTTGATCAAACTACACTTTTTTTTTCTATTATAGATGAGTTCTAATGGCTTTACGTCTCTTAGCATTCTGATTTATAAATTAGGCGTTAGAATTATAGTACGCCATGGCAAACTTGCTTGTGCTAAACACCCTAAAGTCTCAATATGATCAAAACAAACGTTTTTTCCTATCAGATGAGGGTAAATGGCTTCTCAGAATTTACGACATCTAGCATGCTCTTTTATAAGAGTTCCTAGGAACAATTCAGAAAATTGTACGTTCGAATTATAGTACTCCAAGGAAAATTTAGTTGTTCCAAACTCTCAGTTTGATCAAAATAAACGAGTTTTCTATTAGCCTAGTAGCATCTCAGGATATACGTCACTCCGAAGGGACAAAATTTGTTAATGGAGCATTTGATTAGGCCATAATGAGTCTAAAATTATTTGTATGTTAATTGATCTTTTTGTGGGTTCTAATTTCGGTTTTGGTCCGATTTTCGATTTGGGTTCTGCTAACTTGGTCAAGAACGAGTGGAGCCCAAAACTTTTTAATGGGGCATTTAATTAGGCCATAATGAGCCTAAAATTATTTGTATGCTAATTGATCTTGTTTTGGGTTCTAATTTCAGTTTTGGTCCGATTTTCGATTTGGGTTCTGCTAGCTTTAGATTAAATGACCTGAAGTTTGGTGAAGAACTAGCGGAACCCAAAAATTTTTAATTGGGCATTTGATTAGGCCATAATGAGTCTAAAATTATTTGTATGTTAATTGATCTTGTTGTGGGTTCTAATTTCGGTTTTGGTCCGATTTTCGATTTGGGTTCTGCTAACTTTAGATTAAATGACCTGAAGTTTGGTGAAGAACGAGTGGAGCACAAAACTTTTTAATGGGGCATTTAATTAGCCTAAAATTAACTTTTAATTTTCCAATTGTTTTTAAATCATTTTTTGATATGAGTTCTGCTAACTTTTTCTAAAGCTAGCCGAACCCATCGTTTTAGTTGGAAGGAATGGATCCCAAAATTATTTAATGGGCTATTTACTTAGCCTATAAATATTCATACTGTCTTGTAATGTTCTGCTGTATGGGTTCTGGTAGCTTAAGGGACGGTATGAAGATCCCATTACAACCTCCTGAAATTTTTACTCGTAAAGATTAGAACCAGAACTATATAAAATTCATAGTGAGACCGATGACAAATACCCAAAATCTTAACTTCCCTGTAGCCACCAATATATTATGGCTGCTCTTGAAGCGGCTGATTATTAGTCATTCTCAGCCAGCGGCTGAATATTAGTCAGCCTTTTCTGCCATGACAGTTATCATATTCGATGACGGTATTGCCAGCGATAAAAATTATAATTTTTTGGGTCAGAATTTTGGGCCAACTTCACAAACGTGTTCTCCAAGCTTTTCATCGACACAGAGGCTGTAAAATACTAAATTGACGATTTTTGGGTATTATTGGGTAAATTGTCATTGTGGTGTGGTAGCGCCTTCAAATTTCCATAAAATCGGAAATGAGATGATATACCATGTTGATACAAATGAATCAAATTTCGAACTACACTGGATCTCATTTGTACAATATGTGGATCAATTTGATCTAAACTACGTATATTGAGACAATAAAGAACACATTTAACTAAAGGCAAATTAACTGTTTAAATTCTTTTTTTAGAAACAGAACCACTTGTTTGCGAAGTCGTTCACCGTGTAGGTGTTTTCGTAACAACGTTGTTTACGTATATTAAACCATTTCTTAATCAAATACTTCGTTAATTTTTGTGTCATCATCTCATTTCCTTATATACTACAAGATAAAAGACTAAGTTGAATTTAATGACAAATATTTCGTCTCACTAACTATTGCGATGGTACTCAACTATATATATCGAGCTGCGTAACAATGAGAATGCTTGCTTGTCGCTATCAGCTCGGTAGTGTTTTGTTATGCGATATCAAATTGCATTTAAGTGTAATCAGGAAATTATTAATTATGATTTTATAATTATTGTTTGTGACTTTCCAATTCATAAGCGTGCATAGGTTTATTGGAAATGCTATAATTTTAATTAGTTTTATTTACGCGGCTGAATTTGATTAAGAAGCAAGTTAGTTCTTTTCACCAAGGCAGGGTCAGTGTTCATTATAAATTGCATAATTGGGGGAAAAATTTCAAAATTGTTGGACACGTGTCGAAATACTATTTGGTATGCGGTTTGTGACTCAAATATAGCAAATAATCGCAACTTTTGCATATTACCGGTAAATGTTTTATTCATTTTGAAATGCTATGGTTCTAACTGGATATTTCTAGTGAACGGCAATAAAATATATAATTATGTGCTGCTTGCATGAATTTATAAATACCTTGAGAACGGAAGAAACTAGAAACGACTAATTCTCTAAGTAGCATACATAATATTACAACATGTATTATGTAACAACATGCAACTGATATTTAAAAGATTTTAAAGAAAAACTAATCTTGCCAATATAATATCAGCGTTCTAAAGGTCGTAATGTGTACTACCATTATGTATAGTTAGAAAAATATTTGGTTCCACAACTCGAGATCCACTGTAATTTGATACACTACAGCCCAAATGATGCTAATAAAACAAATCAAAAAAAAAACTGGTATCGCCAGAAAGGCGGCTAATTCAAAAATTTTGAAATGTTTGTGATACAACACGTGTTTCATGAAAACATTATACAGCAACCGACTTTTCCTCTCTATTTTCGTTACTTACTGCATAATTATTCAAATGAGCACAAAATATTATGCTAATGAGTTTAGTTTTTTTATATACAGACAAAAATATTTTAACGTACAAATCATCACATTAATTGCTATGTTCATTTGCATGCGTCGTATTGACGTGTATTTAAAAATATATCAGATCAAAATGAATTTTCCCCGTCAAATGAAGACACGTGATAGTTTACAAAACAACCTGTTGAATGTTATTTCCCATTCACAAATATTATTGTGCAACATCTAATCAGACTGAGTTGAAACGGAGAATCGACGACATGTTAATATCTAAGATATAAAAACATTCAGACCCTGCTGTCAAGTTGTTATCACTTTGCAGATTTTGTTAATTGTAATTTATTAGTTCGTTTCGTATTTTAAAGTTACGATGAACGAAAAACGAATGAATCATAAGTGGAGAAAATTTATTCATTTTGTTTCGTTTGTATTGGAAAACAACGTGGCATTTATTGTGGTGTTGGATCTATTTGGGGAAAAGTACGCAAGCGCCAAAAATCGTGTTATCTCGTTTTAGTTGAATTCATTTACAGAGTGTCCAAGTTTGGGATGCTAACTGGGGGTTATTTTGTCACACTATCTGCAAAGAAAAACATGTGATGATTTTATAAATATTAATTTATGACTTCCAAAATATTTACTTGAAGAATCCAACTTAATCTGGTGATAATTTCTTAGGCTTTATTTTACATCTAAATGGCGATGTTGTATCTCCATCTGATTGAGAGCTACTCGTATGATATGTCAAAAATTAAAAAAATAAAAACTGCAAATTCTAAAAGCGCCCATTACATGGTTTGTCAAAATCTCGGTTTTTTTTATAAATCCCGGTATTCAATATCCCGGTTTTGTATAAAAAAAATCCCGATTTTTAGGAAATCCCGGTTTGAATTTTTAAAATTTGACATGTGGGAAAATGGGACTCTTAAATGATTTTTTGGCAAAATTCAAAAATGAGTTTGCGATAAAGTTATTAAAAATGGCTAATAGGAATGGAATTTGGCCATTTCTTAACAGGTTTTGTTGAAATTCGATACGTGCGATGAAAATAGGATTCTAAAATGATTTTTCGATTTCTAAACCGATTTTGTTGAAATTCTATTCGATTTTTTGATAAAGTTCTGAAATATGGCCATCGCCATCAACGCCATTTTTAACCGGTTTGGCTCAAATTTAGAGAAATAGTTTTTCTGGGATCGATATAAAATATTGCATTTCAATTAGTTTGTTTTAAATATAATATAATATTTTAAGATATTAAAGTTGAAATTCGACCGGATTTATCGATTAAAAGAAAGTCGATATTTTTTCTTTCGACTACATTTTTTTCGACATTTTTATTTTTGATCCATAATTTCCATAATTTTTCGATATTTTATCATTCGAAAATTTTGTTTCGATGTTTTCGGAAACGGTCAAATGACCCTACCCCTTTATAACACTTTCGGCCCTTTCTCACATTCGGCACTTCGGCTACATTATGCTTTTCGATCTTTGTATTCGGCTCGTGGACACATTCAACCCTTTTAAATACGACCCATCGTAGCCATTCCCTGCTAGTCTAACTAGTGAGCAAAGCGACGGAAGCGCAGCGAATCGGCTGATATTACCAGATCCTATACTCCCGGCATTGCCATTATTTTAGCAGTTTGCTTAAAATAAAAAGCCCCAAGACGAATCTGGATGAAAGAGTGGCTTAAAAAAGAGACAATCATTCTCATGTTGTTCTTTTGAATGAAATAAGATTGAAAGAAGAGGGAGATTTTCACAATTATTTTCATATGAGTCACGAAAATTTTGAAGTTTTGCTGCGAATGGTGGACCCATTTCTTGTAAGACAGAGCACAAGTATGCGAGAATGCTTCTTAAGTTTTCCGGAGATCTTAAGTTTTCCGCAATCATGTCGCCTGCTTCCATAAGTCGCGCAATTTTAATAAAACTTGAATTAAATTTAATAATCATTCTCCGTGTCCGAGAACTCCAGAATAGTGAATTAATATTGCTGACGATTTTGCTAATTTAAATTTATTTTTGATTACTTTGGTGGCAATTGACGGCAAACATATTGTCATCATAAAACCTCGCAAATCAGGATCTTTATATTACAACTATAAAGGTTTTTATAGTATTGTGCTGTTAGCTGTGGTTAATGTTCGCAAGGAGTTCATAATGGTAGATGCAGGAATGAATGGACGAGTGTCAAATGGAGGTGTTATAGTTTGTTCCAAGTTTGGGGAAGTGTTAAAACTTTAAGTTTGCCGAAGCCCATTGTATGTCAGTTTAATGAAACCATAAGACTGGACAACAAGACTGTCCAGTGCCCGAGTAAATGTGAAGAATTTGGGATTATGGCTTCCAAATTCGGTGTTTTCCAAAAGCCTATAAATTTAGAACCAAAAAAGGCAGAAACAATAACATTGGCTTGATGTTATCTACATAACTTCTTAATGAAAGATAATAACCACACCTTCTGTATTTTAAACGAAAGTATTAAAAACAACTGTAGCTTTGCAGATGTACAGAATACTGTGCATCAGAATAGTACTTCGGATGCTAAGCAAATCATAGAAAAATATTGTTCCTATTACAATAATGAAGGCGCATTATCTAGCGGTGAAGACTCTTTATAAGTAGTAAAGGCAATTTCTTTAAACCAGGTATTTGTTTGATTTGACATGAAATTTTATAAAAGTCAAGCTTTGTAAAAATACATAAAATAAATAATTACTGCATTACTGTAGTTCACCATTACATCTACAATCTCTTCTGGACTCGAAGTACTTTCCTGCGGTTTTGGGGAAGTATCGGCATATGTCTGATTTACGTATACACCATCTGAGTTTTGGATAGCTCTCGTATCAATCTATAGTCTATAGTACGGACATGGTAACGGAGGGTTATAGATGTGTTCATTAAGTCCTGAGACAATGAAAAATCCCTTTAGGCATCGTGATCCGCACCAGATACCTCCCGATCCAAACGTCAACATTTTAAATCCTGTGCATTTCATCATTACTTATTGAATATTGGATTTATTTATTTATTTCACGGCATGCAAGTGGATCTTTTTTAAGAATCCCAAACGCAGAAAGTTGTGGCTTTCACCTGGCAAAACATCAACATCGACGGTCAAATCGCTTCGGAAAGAAGACAATGTTCTGCGTTTGGTAGGAAACTCAAATCGTGTATTATGAGCTGATGAAACAGGGTGAAACTTTCAATAGGCAGTGCTATCGACAAGAACTCATCAATCTGAAACATGCATTGCTCGAAAAACGGCCAGAATAGGACACGAGACACGAACGAGTGATATTGCAGCACGATAACGCTCCATACCAGCGCACTCTCACCGTCCAGGGCCCCATCAAAACTAATATTCATCCTGCGGAATTTTTGCTAATATTTATCCTGCGGTCTTAAACTGATCCGGAGTTAACTGACCACCCGAAATCACTGTATGGATGTATATATTTCTGTTTTTTTCCTGTATCTCCAATTTAGGAGAGCATAGGGCGTCTACTAAGCTGGCCCATCTTACTTTGTTGGAGACTGGTTGCAACATTTATCTCTTCCCAGGATTTACCAAGTTCTTTAGCTAGCATTATTCTCTTCCATGTCTTCGCTGGTCTTTACTTTCATTTCCCCTTGCGGGTTTCAGTCTAATGACAGCCTCGATAATCACTTGATGATTTCCTCAGCGTATGGCCAATCCATCTCCTCTTTCATCTCTTTATTTCGATCTCTATGTCTGTCTGACTGATTTGTTCTTCTGCATATTCTGTTCATGCAGTTCATTGTTAGTTATGGTGTTATGCCAGAAGCATTTCAGTATTCGTTTAAGGCACTTGTTTACGAACATCTGTTACTTTTTCTGTGTGTTTCCATGTCTCACACCCACACAGTAGTACCAATTTCACTCACGAGTTGAACATTCGTATCTTGGTCCTGCGTGACAGGACAGAAGAATTCTCAAATTTATGTAACATGTTGAATGTGTGGCTTTATTTATCGTTTGTTTATAACGCTCAGTCCCATCTGTTTTCGTTATTGGGTAACCAAGAAAAAAGGTGTACAAAAACATTTACATCTTCAATTTGCACATTGTTGTTGTGTATCGCGATGTGGTTTATATTTGTGTTGAGTCTTATCGTCTTGGTTTTACTGATATGTTTAGCTTGAGACTCACTTCGTTAGCTAGATCTCATAGCTGTGTTGTACTTTCTTCTGGATGTCTGAGTGTTTGTGTGTTAGTGCATATGTAATCTGCATGGTCCACAGATCTTTGAGTTTAGACGTTAGTCCCCCCATTGTATGCCATTATGAGGTGCGTCCTTTCTTGCCTTACTCCACGGTTTTCAGCATCCCGTTACATTTCTTGTAAGAGTTCAACCAATTTCTTTGGGGTGCCCATTTCACAAAGTGTCTGGCCATATGGCGTTTCTGATTATCGTATCAAATGCGCATTCGAAATCGACGATGAGCAGGTAGAGTGGTGAATTCGATTCATTTGGATTGTTTATTGATGACACGGATTGAGTTGATATTATCAGTGCAGCTTGTTTCGAATCTAAAGCGAGCTTGTTCATTTCTTAATTTTGCATTGCCCGTAGGTGAGATCATTGCGAGTATCTTTATTAGTTGAAGAGAGAGACAGGTCTCGCCAAGTTTTGCATTCTCTTAGGTCAACCTTTTTCTTGGGGGGATTCTAATTGTCAAGCCTTCTTTCCATTTTTGTGGTATTCTGCCAGAATTCCACACTTCTTGGAATATTGGTGTTAGTGAGTGGCTTGCTTGAAGATGAATGTCTATTTGAATATTTCGGCGGTTATACTGTCTGTTCTTCAGCTTTTCAATGGCACTTTTAACTTCCCGCTCCGTTGGGGGATGGGTGTGGATGATGGAGTGTTGCTAGAGTTTCGTTATTGGTGTCAGAGTCAATTGGTGACCAAATATTTTCGGTGCTGTTGATAACATCTTCCCCGAAATATTATTTTCATCTCTTTAACTGTGTGGCTTCCTTTATAGATAGTATGATTGTAATTTTGCCCGTGACTTTCTTTACGCACTCACTGGTGGTGTAGAGTGCTCGCGTATTTCTTTAGCAGCGCGCCTTGAGGAGAAAGCTGAGGAGAGTGCTAAATTTGCGGCCCGTCTTTGAGTGTTTCACAGCGGTAGGCTTGATTTGAAATTTTACCATTATCCAGTTGGTGATCACTGTGTACGTGTCTGCACCCCCTCATTGTTCTGACATCTTGTAGTGATATGAGGAATTTCTTGTTGATCATTACGTGGTCTATCTATCTGATTCTTAGTTCTGCCATCCGGTGATGTCCATGTGTAGTTTTATGTATATTTTTGTATGGAATCCTACTGCCGCCTAAGAACAACTAACTGATTTTGTGATGCAGAAGAAGTCTACGAGTCTTTCTCCATTATTGTTTCGGTATCGGTGTTGTCCGTGCCTATAAATCTCCTTGTACGATTTTGACGTCATTTCTGTGTCTTCCTGCTATTGTGGTTTGTAAGAATTCATTATTCGTAGAATTCATCTTTTGTTGTTTCATCTGCACCTTCGGTTGGGCAATATATCACTGAATGATGAATGGTGCGTGTGGTGGTTGTGTTTTTTATTTTTGAACCTATAATTTTGCTGTTACTGGTTGGTTTCTATTCCATCCAATAATGCTTTCTTCGCTTTATTTGTTGTTATTTATGTGCCAATCAATCAATAATAAGTTCATGTGTGTCGTCTCTACCAAAGAATATCAATCATATAATTTTACCATTGCTTTTTGTATTTCGCCGCTGTTTTTCCTCATCTGACGATTTTTGGCTGATACCTAGAGAGTATCAATGTGATAACGTTTGATTTCATTCTCTTCTTGTGATATAAAAAGCCTTGATGTTAAAGTTCCCGGTTTGTGTTGTTATTTCATCTACTCATTTCTGTAATCGGTGTGATTTCGGATTCATGAATGATTGGTCCAATGAATTCTTAGCTGCAAACTAAAGCATACTGGCAAACCGGGGGGGGGGGGAGGGGAACGGGGTCGCTTTCTACTAACCGGTCACACAAATTTGTACTAACCCAGCAATAGTTGCTTGACGTCGGTGATGAAGTTGTTGTCAACTTATCTATCTCTGCCACTCACCCACGACAATTTTGTTAACAAAGCGAAGTATCCAGATCGCTCCTTCGTTGACTTCTAGCCGCACTCATTACAAATGGTAACGCTTGCTTGGAATCAGAAATATTGTGCCATTTCACCTTAGTAGCAGCGGCATTGAGATACTAACAGCCACTTTTACTTTGCGATTATTGTTGGCTCACTTTGCCAAAAAAAACGATTATTATTGCGGCCAAGGTATAGTAGCTCCGTGTACTATTAAATTTCCGCCACAGTTTTACAAAGAGCATGATAGAGTTTTTTTAATGACTTGAGAGCAGAACGTGTAGCGGCCTGTTTCTTCAACTACAAGAAACACCGCACAATATACAAACGGACAATTCTCCGTAGACTGAATTATTTATTAACGGACAATTCTCCGTATAAATAATTATATTCCAAATGAATATGCAACAACAGTCTTGTTACATAAAATCGGTACATACAACAAAAACAATTTTGTACACAAAACAAAATTAGTAAATTTCATTATCATGCCGATTTTCATATCAATAAAAATCGTTATCAATAATATCTTATCATTGAAACGAACAGTATTGCAATCGTATCATAGATGCCACCATCCTTTTTGTGATAACCAAGACACAAAATATTTAAATTAAACGATGGCACGGTAGTTGTTAAAATTGTATTATAGATCCCCCCCATCATCATTAAATAATTGTGATAACCAATGACACAATCATTTAATACCTAAGTTAACATGATGGAGTGGTAATCAGAAGAAATTAAATTTATCATTGCAATACTGTTCATAGGCGTACGTACGAGTACGTCTATAACACAAATAAATTGGTAACCAGCTGAAACCAGATTTGGTGGATGCAATTCGGATTTTTATTGTCTTGTTTACCAAATGCAACAATACTGGATCAATCCAACTTTTACGATCCAGATTGCATTACAAAATTTTGTATATAAATTATACAAAATTTTAATTTTTTACTATTCAGTTTTTGGAGTTCGAAGGTGCAGCTCAACAGCACAGCAGCCGAAATTATTATTTAAAGTTTTTTTATTAATTTCTAAAATTAAATTAAATTTTGTTTTTTTATTTATTTTTATTATTATTATTAATTTTTTTATAAGTGCTTCGAATTCGGCTTTTCCACTTCGCATTTTCTACCTCCACATCTGGTATTGGTGAAGAGAAGCACTACAAACGCTTTTCCTGGCTTTATAAAGGTGATAATCCCAATTTAACTGCGACTCAACAATTAGGCCCAAGTATTTAAAATCATTCACACGTAGAAGGTGAAAGCAATGTGGTGAGCATAGATTTCTGTTGCATAAGTAGCTATGAAACGTCAATGTATTTGGGACAATTCCCACATTAGGTTGTATAAAATTCATAACTCTAGATTTATAGCTTACAGCCAACCGGTGGCAATAGAACCATTTACTAAGTTTTGATGAATCACTTTGTAATGCAAGTTGGGATTCTGATGAATTGCAATCAAATGAATAATTAAACGCCAGGTCGTCGGCGAACGCTGTGGTCCGACCCAACAGAGTGATTTCGAAAATGGATTTAAAGTTTATAAGAAATAGCAGAGATCCAAGCACTGAGCGCTGGGGAACACCTCAACTCAAGTTACCTGGGTCACTGATAGAGCTTTCCACTTTAACCACTCGACGACGAATTTTAAGATAACTAACAAATCAATCTAGTATGACGCCTCTCACCCCGTTGAACCTCAATTTCGTAAGCAGAATATCGTGATCAATACTATCGAATGCTTTGGATATATTTAGAAACAAAGCAGTAAGTTTTTGAGACTTGTTTATGGCCATATATATATTACTTAGAAAGTGCAACAAATACGTCTGGAAAGATTTCCCTTTCGAGGCTAAAATTAGACAGATATTTCAAAATATCTAACAAATACCGAGAACAATTTTTCACTTAAAAATTGTCAATCACATCAATAGCTTTGTATGGTTGGTTTTTTAATTTTTTAATTTCGTATATAAGTTCAACCGATTGTATTGGTTGGTATTGGAGATCGGTGGATAATGTGGTATTGTTAAACATTGTGAATGTCCCGGATATAACATTTATAAAAAAGTTATTAAATTAATTGAAAATGGCTAACGGACCTGAAACAACCAAATCTGTGTTTAATTTTCTAGTACAGGTTATTGGGCTTTCTTAAGGTTCCTTGGAGTTATTACTACTGATGAACATTTGGTTTTGTAATAATTATTCTTTATGGCCTTGACACTGCTCTTCATATTATTTGACAGTTTTTTAACGAATTTGTATAGCCTACCATTGATTGGATTACATGAATTACAATATGTTTGCATAATTTTTCAAACTTTTTGCTTTTTCAAACCCCCATAGATTGCCATTTCTACTACTTAATAAATTTTTGGAGTACGGGATTGACAGCCTCCACGAAGTATTCATAAATGGATATGGGCATACTCTGGGCAATGTTCTGTAGAACGGACGGTTGTGGTACCCAATCCCTTCGAAGTAGTAGTGAAGCATTAAAACTAACCAATGGTACTAACAAAAGGAAATAATACCAATATCAACATTGGTAAATCCACTCTCTGTGGAGATAAGCAGGGAGCATGAAATCCGTTCCAGAGAAGATCATATTTACATAGAATAGAAAATAAAAGCAACTCTAACGTTATAACTAGATGTACTGGACAAATATTACACGACATAAATAATGCCACCGGAAATTTTACTTTGCAAATAGCCGAATCTAGTAAAATAACTATTGACCTAGAAAAGGAGAATCTCTTGGCGAGACTAGAGCATGTGGAGCAATTATTTGCCAAGCAAAGTGAAGAAATTGAGTATCTAAAGCGAGACAATGAAAACCTGAAAATGAATCGGGATTCAAAAGAAGATTGTTATATGGGAAGCATTGAACCAGATAAACTCATCTTTTCCACTGATGAAGATGAATTACAAAGAGAGACGGACTGGATTCTAAAGAAGAAAAAACAGTCCAAGAAGAGTAAGAAAATAAAAAGCTGAATCGTCACCTGAGGCTGAGTAATTAAATGGTAGGGGACAATCTAGTCCAGATTCAAAAAAATGTTCTACAAAAAGCCAATCAACCAAAAGGTAGTAAATCTACCAAGAACATTACACTAAGTGACTCCAAATTTATGTGGCGTACTATCAATGACATTTTAAGTAATAATTCGTCAAAGATTAAGCTCATTAATTCTATTAACTCATCTAATAACTGATGCGTCTGATATTGCCAATGAGTTCAGCAATTATTTTGGCAGTATTGCGTCAAATTTGAAGTCTAGCCTTCCATTAAATAATAGGAATTCTATGGAGTCTGACGGCGATTACGTTCAGCAAACTTTTTTCCATCCAATTGACGATCTTGAAGTTTCTAAAGCCATTGCTTCTATAAAATCAAGCAACTCTTACGATATATTCGGTTGTAGCAATTACTTAATTAAAAGTTCCGTTGGCCTTATATGTGCTCCTTTATGTCATATTTTTAATTGTTGTTTTAGAACCGGTATTGTTCCTGAAATTTTGAAATCAGTAATTGTGCTACCTCTTCATAAAAATGGTTCCAGATGCAACTTAAATAATTACCGGCCTATAGCTCTACATCCAGTCCTGTAAAAATAATGGAACGAATTATTAAATTTAGAATGGTTGTATTCCTAGAGAAGTATAATGTTAAAAGTTGTTGTCAGCACGGTTTTCGCAATGGGTTTTCTACGGAGTCTGCATTAATTGAACTTTTTAATGGCGTGCATGCATCGTTAAATAATTCTGAATCTTACGCTGTTATTTTTGTTGACATAAAAAAAGCCTTTGACATGGATCATAACCTCCTAGTTACCTCCTTTAGTTTTAAGGAAATGGTTTGACCACCATTTGGGTAACAGTAATTTACGTTCACCGTTAACGTATCATTCCAGTTTTTGTAATGCTGTTAATTGCTCCAGCTCGTGCATTTCCATTGAAACTGTTGAGAGCTTCAAGTACCTTGGAGTTATTGTTGATTGTGATCTGAATTGGACGCAAGATGTCGATAAAATAAAAAAGTCTGTTAGCAATGCGTTACGAACTTTATATCTATTAAGACCAGGAGTACTTAAATCGGTATTGTTAAAATTCTACTATGTTTGCATTAACTCTAGGTTTGAATATGAGTTATCGTGTTGGGTTGGTTGCTATCATGCAACTTTAAAAATTCTCATAATTGTTCAGAAATATGCTATTCGTATTATGTGTTTTAAGTCTTCAAGGGTTATTATTTCATCATGAACAACATGATAATTGATCAACTGCAGAAAATGTAACAATCCAACAAAAAATGTTAAGTAAGAACACAACTTTCAAAATAGCAATCTGGAATGCGAATGGAATTATGCAACATATTCCAGAAACAGAAGTATTTTTAAATTCAGAAAAAATCGACATTTTCTTAATATCTGAAAGTCATCTAGTTAATTCCAGCCGAAAGAGCCAAAGGTGCTTAGGCATTACAAATAAAGGAAATATGCAAGAAGCAATGCAAGTCAATACTGTAAGGATCCAAATTAAACACAGACAGCTTACTGTCTCTGGAATATATTGTCCTCCTCCGGAATAATTTGAAAAGGGAGGACCACATTAAACTATTTAAATCGCTTGGACGTGATTTTATTATTGGAGCTGACTTTAATGCGAAAAACACCTACTTGGGATCTAGACTTACGATGTAAAAATGTAAAGAATTGGAGGTTCCACAACATACTGGTCCAGTGACGGGACGAAGATACCTGACCTAAAGGAGTTTTATTTAACAAGAGGTATATCCTAGAACTATACATTCACAGTAATTCTCTAGTATCGGATCATCCCCCGGTTATCATGAGCGTCAGTGAAATGGTAATTCAAAGGGAGAGTGCACCCAAATTAACAAATTCAAAAACAAACTGGGATGTCTTTCGTGAATTAATAGAGGAAAAAATCAATCTTCAAGTACCGATATAGAGATTCTCACCAGTTGGAAGATGTATTAGAACAACTGAATGAAAGAATTCACTATGCTGCTTTGGCAAGTACCTCATTATACAAAATAAGAAGAAGCTTATCATATCCTACCCAATGGAAGTTAGAGAGTTGGTATCACAAAAACGACGGGCACGTAAAACCTGGCAAATAACTAGAACACCAAAATGCATCAATCAACAGATATCTCTAGATGAAAAAAATTTTGATTATTCATTGTGGAAGGCGACGAAGGGACTCAATAGACCAAAAATCCAGGTGCCTCCACTTAAAAAAGAGGATGGAGAACCTGGGCAAGAGGTCCTAAAGAGAAGGCTGATCTGTTTGTGGAGTATCTCGAAGATACCTCCCAACCACTACCAACCCAAACAGCCAATGAAAATGTACTGTCAACCCACAAGCTAGATGATTTTGCTATACGCCCAATATCTCTCAAACAATTAGAAAAAGTAAAAAGCAACATGGATGTTAAAAAGGCCCCAGGAGAATATGGCTTGATTACTTGCCAAATAATCAAGGCTCTACCAGGTAAAGGATTTCGTAAGCTATTACACATAATCAATACAAGGTATCGGTTAAAATATGTTCCGTGGCAACGGAAAGTAGCAGAAGTAATCATGATAGCAAAACCTGATAAACCACCTAACGATAAAATATCATACAGGCCAACTTCATTGCGGCCAATTATGTTAAAACTCTTTAAAAAATTATTACTAAAAAGACTTAAACCAATAATTGAGGACCGACAACTAATTCCTCCACATCAATTTGGATTCAGCGAAAAGCACTCCACAATTGAACAGGTGCATAGAATCACCAACATTATTGAAAGAGCGTTAGAACGTAAAAAAGTATGCTCCAGCATATTTCTGGACGTCGCCTAAGCATTCGATCAAGTCTGGCACAGTGGACTGGAATTCAAGCTGCATAGAGATTTGCCGAGGCAGTTCTATGCCATACTAAGATCTTATTTATCCAATAGACATTTTCGTGAGAAATATGAGGATGAATACTCCGAACTAAAGAAAATCTCTGCCTGTGTCCCACAAGGGAGTGTCTTAGGACCAATTCTGTATTTATATTGTACAAGGGATATTCCAACACAAGGGATATTCCAACGACAGATGAAAGAACCATAGCCAGCAAACTTCAGAAGATTACAGAAGATTAGGCTCTGTACTAAATACTGAAGCCGATATGGGCCTTCGGTATTCAACTCTGGGGATGTACTAAGCAAACAAACGCCAACATGATTCAGACGTTTCAAAACAAGGTTCTCCGTAGCATTGTAAATGCTCCGTGATACACAAGAAATGAAGACCTTCACAGGGACTTACAGATGGAATACATCAAACATGAAATTAAAAAGCATGCAGACAAACACGAAATAAGGCTCCAGGAACATGGAAGCCTCTATATTCGCCATGTGATAGATAACTCTGTCGTTGAAAGAACGAGACCACTTGACCTAGTAAACATACCAAATTAAATTAGTATTTTAAATATTTTTAATTAATTTTGGGACTAATCATTGGGTTTCACCCCAACACCTCAGAATTGTTTAAGAAATGTAAAATTTGTAAAAATTTGAAAGACAAATTGCTAGATGAGCACAGACAGTCTCAGTTGTAATTAAAAAGGAATAAATGCTGAAACAAGATTTTTCAACACCCTGTTACTCATTAGATTTTCTTTATTCAAAATAAAACAAGGAATATCTCTGTAACGGATTAGTATCCCAAACCCGAATACCCTGTATAATGAAGATACCGAGCCCCATAAAAACAATATTCATTCACAAATACTATTTAAAGCGGGACAACTAGACAAATTCATTTCCAATTCATAAAATATGTAAACAAAAGATTGTTGTGTGTTGTTGAGAGTGTGCCATGAATTTCTATACTAGTATTTGAATCTTGCCACTGGTATTTTGATAGGGGGTATGGGTGAGTGAACAAACCAACAACTTGTTCGCAGATTAACAGTCCGTAATGTGTATGTAGAGTGTATGTATAAAGGTACACTCACATACATACAATGAACCGCAAAGCTTGTTTTGGTTTGAATTTCCCCTGCTTTGGATACAAATGTGTTGTGACGTTTTATAATTTTTTGTTTGTTTGTATAAACGATCGTGTTTCCAACATTCCAACAACTTGAAGAAATAAAGTGGAAGTAGTACATACATTTTTTTATTTTATTTTTCTACTTACACAAACCGTTCGAAATTACGTTAAGAAGAAGAACAAAATTCATAAATATCATTGTTGATTTTAAAGTGAACTCAGTCGTTAGTGTTTCCTTTCATCGTGAAAGAAATAAATCGTGTGCTTGATTTTTTTTTGTTGAATATTTTTTTTTTAAGTTTTATAATTTATTATTGTTGTTTTTTTTATTAATTACATTTACAAAATAATTTATTGTTAATAAATATAGTGAAAATATTAATTAAAATATAAAACAAGGTTGGTTTATTCATTGATTTATTATAGAAAATTACTGCTAATCCGGTTTATCAAGAAGTTGAAGTTATAAAAATTAAAAACCTATAAGTTTAGTTTAACCCGAAAAAAGTTAAAAATAAATAGAAATTTCAAATATACATATTGAACATCTTAAAATAAATTTTATAAAATTTTAAACGTCAGTTGTACGAAATAAAAATACGTGGTAAAAATACATTCTCGCCTCGATACACAATTTTTTGATGATGTGGAGTCACATTTTTTATAGTTCTGTGATTGATAATACACTCGCGGTGCTAAATACATATACAAAATATAATTCTGTTTGTGATAACAACAAAGTAATTTAGAATCCAAAAATTAATTAAATTAAATTAACTTAAGATTGGAAAAATTTGGACACCTCTATAAAAAAAACTTTCACCTTATTGCTGATAATTTATGACTTCGCCATTTAACATTTTAATTAATCGTGGAATTATGTTGCAATTATACGTGATTGTGTTTAATAAATTTAAATATATTTTTCTTCAAAGTAATTGAATTCGTAATATAATGTAGTTATTATCCACTCTAACATCTGTTTTGTGTGGCTTAGCACTGAATAGTAAAAAAAAAAAATAGAAATTTGGCTGAGCTCATTGTGTGTGCGAGAAAATCAAGATCACGATTTTAAACTTGAACTCTATAATCCGATTGTTTTTATTATTATAAAATTTGTATGACGTTGTGTTTCCGTAACTGTTTCAGTGACTAAATTTTAAAAACGTCGTGTCCTAAATTATGCAATTTACTTTTGATTCCAATAATGTTAATGTGTGTAATTGTTTGATAGTCAATCGACTTTTTCGAAATTTTTGGAAACTTTAGACTCGGAATGTTATATGTAAAATATAATTTGAATTCTGGTATTAGGTATTAGGAACTTATGTTTAGTAAATGGGGAAATAAAATTAATAAAATAACTTAGCTAGTGAAATTTCCACTTTCACTTCTAATTTTCATAAGTTCCAAGTTTTCGTGTCTTTAAATTATACTTATGTGGCTCATACATGATGTAGTTCCTACCTTTTTATTGCTACAATATATTCAGAAAAATTATATCTCAATTTGTGTCTCTGCACCAAGTAGTAATTACGGTATCGCTCGTACAGTTACAAGACTGTGATAAACATTTATCAACTTTTATAAACGTTTGCTAAATAAAATTAAAATTAAAAGACTTCCGATGGAAATGTTAGTAAAAACAAACTGGTCCAAATTAACGGAAGTGTTTTTAAGAATTCCCCCTATTTCGTATTTTTATTTTTATTAATATTACAACTAATCTCCATGAAACCTATCGGTTCATCCCGCAGCTCTGCCAATCCTTTGATTCCAGCGACTCAGGGAACTACTAATTCTAAAGGTTTTGTTCTCTTTAGGCGCTTCGGTTCGTTGGTGCGATCCAGTAGGTTCCGCAGCTCCTCGTTGTCATGCTGCTGCAGTCGCTGACGTATTCCATGTTTAAGTCTCGATGTAGATTGTCATTTCTAATGTACCAACGAGCATTCACAATGATACGTAGTACTTTGTTTTGAAATGTTTATATGATCTTAACTGTAGTTTTTTTCTGCACACCCGCAAAGCCGAATACCATACGTCCAGATAGAGTTTAGGATTTGTTTATTAACAACAGTTTGTTGTGCGATGTCAGTTCGGAGTTTCTTCCAATAAGCCCATGCATTTTTCTGAATTTTAAATTCAGTGTGTGCCTTTTCTTTTTAACGTGTGCTTTTTACCTGAGCGTTATCAGAATATGGAATTTGTTGCAAATTCAGTCTAATCGGAATGTATTCTAATTTCCTATTTGTAAAATTGATATGTGTTGATTTCGATTCATTTAGTGTTATTCTCCATTGTCCAGCTATCCATCAGTGGTCATAACAGCTGTGTCATCAGCAAACGTTCATATTCTAGCGAACACTGGCTTGTAGAACCCCTACCAATATTTTCTTTAGTTTTGAGTATCCCTTTTCTGTCTTACCCAGAAATAACGGTCGTCGATGTAAGACTTCAGCAATTCAAAATTTTGTTTTGGTAAATCTCGTTGAAGTTTAAATTCTAGACCTCCGTGCTAAACCTTATCAAATGCTTGGGCTACGTCTAAGAATATTGCTGAACATACTATCTTTTTTCCAGCGCTCCCTCAATTGTATCCGGGATCCTATGTACCTGTTCTATGAACAATCGTGCGAAAATCTTAGATATTGTTTAACGGTTTATTAGGCTTTAGAATAATTATGATTTGTGAGACAGTATAAAGTCTCGGAACATAACTTAGTCTAAAGTTAGCATTGATTATGTGCTGTATTTTCTTTAGTGCTTTTTCGTATCCAGGGGCTTTTTTATCTTTGACGTTTTTGTTCTTGTTTGATTTTTTTCAGAGTAATTGGTAGCATAGGTATCTCGTCTGTTGTGCTTACAGATGTTAAATATTCATTACCCGCTTGTCCAGTTCGTGTTTTGAAGGTATTTCCTAGGTGTTCGGCAAACAGATTAACTTTTTTCTTTTCGCTGCGTGCCCAGGTTTTATCAATCATTTTTATGGGTGACACTTGCATTTCAGGCTTTTTTAAATCTTTGGTGGCTTTCCACAGGGAATATTCCGTGTTAGATTTACCTGTCAGGTTACTTAAGAAGCTAGCCACTGACTCATTGTTAATGTCCTCTATAAGTAGTTGTGGCTAGTTCTATGCCAAGCCTTACGAGCTTTTCTTTTTTCGTTAACCAACTCTCTCACTTCAACTGGATTGTATATACTTTTTTGTAATATTTTTTGTTGGTCAGGAGTATTTTCCCAGGCCACTGTTTGTACACTTTCAATGAGGCTTTTCAGTTTTTCTTCTCTCTTGTAAGCGTTCGAAATCTGCACCTGCAGATTGACGCTTTTTCGACTAGCGCCGAAAGTATTCCTACTTGTTTTGTTATTCGTTAGCCTTGAAGGGCTTGCTTTCCTTATTACCGTGTCACTATTGTCAGTAATACTGGAGAATGGTCAACCGATAGCCCTTCTTCATTTTCAACTGCTAAGTAATTTTCGGAGATACCTCTTGATATATAGAAATCCAGAAGGTCAGCAGGTGGTCTTTCTACTGGAGTGAAACTCACATTTTAATGTCTTGTCTGTTTCAAATAGCTCTATTCCTTTGATAGTAGTTCTATTGCAGTCCCGCATCTAGCTCTTTCTGCTGAATGTAGAGCTTGATAGCTCTGATATCCACGTGTTTTAACATACGAGGTTCTGGTAAAATGACTTTCTGAGATTAGGCATATATCAAGTTTTTTTGTGTTTAAAAATACTTCTAATTCCAGGTAGCATAGATGTATTTTCAAGTGATCCTAGTCTCTGTTCTTGTTTTTTCAGTAGCTAGTCTTTGGTCCTGTGCAGCAAAATGTGAATTGATAGCGTTTAGCTTCTGAAGTATTTCTTCCAGGACATGATTTTCTTGACTCGGTGCTAGTTTCGTTCCGTTAGCCATTTTTGCAGTTCTTTGGCTCCCACGCAGCCTCTATAATTTGCTGGGTGATAGTATATGCAATTCACTGGATCGTTCTTACTTTTGTTGTGGCTCCCAATTACAGTATATGCTGTGTGTTATTTTCTCTTTCTTTTCTGCATGTCTCAATGTTAACTTTTATATTAAGGATTGCTTTGATTTCATATTTCACCGTTTGCGTTTTTAGTGAGCTTTTTTCAGTATGTTCACAGCATTTAGGTTTTTCAATCTTTTCTGGCTAAGTTCCTCAATTATTTCTTCGCTTGGGCATATATGATGTAGCTCTCTGGCTATGACTTTAATTGGTTGCTCAGCTTTATTTTTATAGGTGAACCATTCGATGTTTTGAGCTGTGATTACACATTTGATAAAATTCTGTAGGTTCTGGCTCAAATGCATTCACTTTCCAAATTCAGTGGGTTTCGCAATGCGGTTGGCTCACCCCAGAATCCGTTGACCCTGCCTCGTGTGAGAGTGGGTTTCCAACTGTGCAGTTGGCGTACCACCTGGGGTATAAATTCCGTTTTGTTTTACACTCATTGTTTTAACGACTGGTTATTGCAGCAGCTACCGACCTAACCAGCGAGATTGGTAGTATTTCAGTGAAGAGAACATCATTTGCTAGGCTTACAGTCTCGTCAGAGACTGGTATATAGACTTACAAGACCAACGCTCCTTACCCCTCTTTTTCGTAATTAATTTCAACGTTGCCGAAGTAGGAAGCACAACAGTTCAATATAACAAAAAAAAATTATCTTGTATTGCTTGAACTACATCCAATGAAAAATTTCTCGAGATAAAAGGTCTGCAACAACAGAACGCGATGGCCGAATATGCATTTCCTTCTCTATACATCGCCCGTCCCTCAAGTATGCGATCTTCCACGAAATCTTAATTTCGTTGGTGCTATCATGATTCATTCGCAATCTATACACATCACTTTCTTTTATTGGACTAATAAATTTGGGTTGAGCGACAGAAAGCAGTGATATACTGATATCACGTCGCGAGTTTTGAAGACCAAGACTCGCAACCAAATGATATTAGTTACCATTCATTCTAGAAATGAAAGAACATCCTTAAAGAAAGTGGTATAGCGAGGGCAGATATCATCAGCGTAAGCCATTATCCGGCACGATTTGTAATATAAACCATGACAGTTTACAAAAAATTTTGAAAATCGGATCACCTTGCCGCACTCTCGATTTTATTTCGAAGGATTCCCAAAGTTTACCTTTGAATATATCACCTTGCATTTTGATCCAATCATTTAAACTTTGCATATGAAAATCAATTTTGATTTAAACGAAACTAAAATAAAACAAAACGTCCTGTAACGCTTCGATTAAAGTTAACGTACGCCTGCCGGAAGCCCAGAAACAGTCCTTCTCGTATTCAATTTCTTTTGGTACATTCCCACAGTAAATGTTTGATTTGATTGTTGATCTAGCCTGTATTCTACTACGATACCGAAATGACGATACAAGTGTTTCCACGTGTTAATTTTTGATACCACGTTGCCATTTCATTATGAAGGTGGTGGAGTTATCTCAACGTTGATAACGAACTGTAGACATAATGTTCGCCCATTAGAGAGTGATGCTTGTCCTGAATCGTGCAGCTACTTTATTGGTAGTCTTACTTACTACCTAGTTTATACCACGATATGTTCCATGTTAAGCACTCATTTATGTATAGATTTCTCTGACGAACGCGGTTCATTGCAGTTATGTTTTGCTTGTGAAGTAATTCGCTATAGTAAGCACCGAGGCATCTGTTACTGCTCTTTTAATAATATTCCACTGGTCCTCAATGGAGTCAGCACGAGATCCTTGTAATGTGTGTCACATGGTTATATTTCCAGACTGACGAAGCCCGAATAGGGGTAGGTAAGTACCCGAACGTGATGACCATAGAATCTGAGTACACAACCATGATTGCTAACAGGTTGTGATGTTAATCATGAATTGACGATATCGGTTGCTGGTGAGGAATACGACTCCAAATTTGTGTTTGTCGAAATTATTACTTTCACACAAAGTGTGGGTCCATTTGTGCAAAGAGATTAAGGTTGTTTTACGATGCCTGACCAAAGCGTTGGAGACCATGCGATTCAACGTTCCATGCGATTCAACGTTTTCAACGTGACTAAAATCCCAAAGACGCTCCTTGATGTTTATGTTTTACCGCAAACAAATTTAAATGGCGACTTCATAGCAGTGAGTATTTCACAGCAGATTTTAATGTTATCGTAATGTTATCGTAGTTTCGGACCAAACGGACAAGGAGTTCTCATTGCAGTTCATCAATTACTTTAAATATGTAGAAAGTTGAGCTGACCGTTTCGGTCAACCGCTTTCAAAGTTTTTAAAAATCACTCTCTTCTGGAACTTTCCCTAACATGTCAAAGATTCATTAATAATCCCTAGTCATCTAGTCTGATGTTACTAACTATAGGACGGTTGCGAAGTTGTTTTGCATTCCCAAGCTATTTGAGACGGCCTTTTAAGGATTCACGTCATTCGCTCTTAACACGGGTTTTCCACGGCACCATTCTGCTCAAACTTAAAACCATTGGCTTTCCAGTACAGTTCCTGCCGTGGGTTGAGTCTCACATAAAAGATCGCCAATATCAAGTATTAGTCAGATCATCTACTTCCCCCTTTTTATCACGTCGTTTAGCGTACGCTAGGGTAGTCATTTGGGACCAATGTTATTCATTCTGTTCATAAATGACGTTGAGCGAGTTATTAAAAACTCGGTTGTTTCTGTGCACGCCGATAATATGAACATTTATAGAAATATTTCAGCAAACGCATGCGCCAATCTTTTACAAGTCAACTTAAACCGCTTTGCAATCTGGTGCTCAAAGTATCATATCGAACTGAACGTCCGTAAATATCAATCTATTATTTATCCGCGGAAGCACTTGCCCTCTCAACCTAGAGATTATTTCATCAACACGAATGTTATTGCAAGAGCATCGTCTGTTCGGGATCTGGGTGTAAACAATGATAGCCAATTATATTTTAGGGAGCATATGGATAAAATGATTAACAGAGCAAACTTCGTGCTTGGTTTCATTAAGCTCTGGTCTAAGGAATTCCTCGATCCATCTGTTACGAAGGCGCTCTACATTACCTTAGTTTGACCTCTTTTTACCATTTCTCCCTTTTTTGCGGCAGGATATCATTCTAAACTATAATATAACAATCAATAATAATGTTGATGGTACCTCCCCACGTGCGGCCGGGGAAGGGTAATTGGTCGTTGGAAATTATTATTAGTCGCAACAATTATTTTTCATACCCCTCACACATCTAGCTTACCTTTGTAACGCCTCGGGGAGGCAGTGCACGCACGGTACATCAAGTAAGTCTCGTGTTGTAGTTCATATGTACACTTTAACTTGATTATCAAAAATTTCTTATTATAAAATGGAATTAAAATCGGAGAATATCAGTGACGTAACACATAAACCACTTGAGGCGGTATAATTTTATTAAGAACTCGTGACTACCTCAGAAATTGTGCACCTTTTCTCTGCCGGAAATCGTCGCTGCGCCCCCCCCCCCCCCCCCTCGCATAACCCTCCAAGGTTTTTTTTATTTCAGTTTCAGGGGATTCACTTAATCCCCTTGAAACTGAAATAAAATAAAACCTTGGAGGGTTAAGCGACAGGGGAGGGGGAGCATAGGAGCGGGTATCTATAAACATGAGGAGAACATAGAATTGACGCTATTGCCAATTATAAAAAGACACAAATTCCTAGTTCGAAGAGTTTATTTGATTTAATTAAAATTGTATTAAAAAATAATAAGCTGTTGTAAAGGAATTTAAATATTTTAAATTTCGAGATTTTTCCAGGATTTTAAGTTACTTCGTTTCCGAAATTTAAAGTTTCAGTTTTCAGTGCAATCCCTTTATTAAAGAGAATAACGTCAAACAGTAAAAGTTATTTCTTCTGCTTGAATTATTTCAAATCAGTTAAATTCCGCCTTTTAAAGAACCAACCGGAAGGTTGTATAAAGGAATAGTCGTTTTCGATAAATTATAGTTTTCCGTAAATTGTCGTTTTTCGTGGAATGACGTTTTCGGTGAATTGTAGTTTTCGATGAAATGTTTTTTCTGTGAATTGTCGTTTTCGATGAATTGCTTTTTTCAATAGTTTAGTGCAGCCCCAGAGTTGTATATCGCATACCTCCAAATTGATTTAATTATCTATTCGTAGATAAGGCTTTTACAGTACAGACTAAGATTAGAATGTTTTCGTATTAGCCAGTACATTTCACGTTGTTTTATTTGAATTTGTTCTGCTTTTTGTCTAACGTGGTATATTCAGTTCTATCTTGAATCGAGATGCAATCCGAGATATTTAGTAGATCCAGCTTGAGGAATTTGTACCCCATTGATAAATGTATGTAGGTTGCTATTTTTGTGCTGCAACGCGTATATTACATGGATTGATTTCAGCTCGTTAAGCTTTGTTTTCCAACCACTGGTTCATTGGCTGATTTTATCGAGCGCTTCTATTAAACTGCTTGATTCTGCGACTCGCTTGATGCCAATACCGCGGTATCATCAACAAAAGCTCCGATGAAGGTTGTTTCCGTTGTGGGTATATCGGAAGTGTAAAGTAGATATAGGAAAGGCCCTAATACGCTACTCTGAGACACCCCTTCTATGGCTTGTTAAAAGTTGGAGTATGTTTCTTCATGTGATACTCTACATTTTTGGTGTGTCTGGTTTTTGCTCTCTCTCTCTTTGATAATTCCTTCATCAGATTTGGTGAAATTTCGTCAATTCCAGGTGACTTTTGGAATTCAAATTTCTTATGCAATTTCTAGTGGGGTGATACTTCTGATATTTGATCTAGACCTGTAGACTGGTTAAGGATCAATCCTAGATTGTATGTCGTGTGGTTGAAATACTGATGCCAGATGTTGTGTAAACATTTCTGATTTTTCTTCGTTACGTCGCACCCATTCTCCTTTTATGTTCCTTATAGAAGGTACATGGATGGCTTCAGGACCCAGTCCTTTCAAATAATTTTCAGTACAAGCTTCTTTATGTTCTTTAATTAATCGGTTAACTTTATTACTTACCCGATTAAATTCGCTTTTGTCAATAATTCTTCTGGTTCAGGGGGTAGCTGATCTCTTGTCCAACTTTCTCACCTCTTTAGCTGCTTCATGCATAGAATTAATGAAATATCCAGCTTGTAATTCTAGTTATTGTTTAGTTTTAAGACTAACTTTTACCTCAATTAGATTGTCCAATTTCTCCTTTAAGTTTCATTTTATTTTTAATGATTAATGCACTCAGAGTCATTAAGATCGGTGTGTGATCGGAAGTAAGGTCGTCAATGCCTTCGACTTCAATGTAATTTGAGGCTATTCCATTTGAGATATAAAAGTCAATCAAATCAGGATGATTGATGTTTGTAGGCCAATAGGTTGGTTTACGAGATGAATGATATTCACAACGTGACATTTCTATTGCACTTATGCGTGTTATGAGTCGAGATCTCCATGCACTATGTTTTGCGTTGTAGTCACCTCTTATAATAAACCTTGGTCTAAGTTTATCAAAAATGTCGTGGTGGGCAGTAGATTGCTCCTAAACTTAGTTCAGTGACACCATGGTTAATCGTTATTACGGTAGCTTGCATAAACGGCTCCTCAATTTCTTCATGTTGGAAATGTAAGTTATTTTGTTTGATTAAGATTGCTCTCCCTCCTCGAGCACGTCCACTGGGATGCAATGTCCAATAGTCTCTATTCCGTAATTTTGATAAAGTTTTTCTCTGTAAAGTGTGTCTTTGATACTAAAGCTAGCTCTATGTTGTTGCTTCTTAGAAATACATCTAGTTCTTGGGCTCTTGCATTAAGCCCATTAGCATTCCCGGCTATTATGCGTATGAATGTTACAGTCATTTAATTTTTATGTTTTAGCGGTTTGTTTGGTGGCTTTGAATTTTCTTCCACTTTTTTCACCCTGTTAGTAAGCTGGCTGAAATTTTATCTCATTTCTGTCTGCAATTCGGTGAGCATTATCATTACATTACTAATGGTTCGCTCGTTGAGCACAGGTTATTGCCTGCTTTCTAGATTTAGATTGTTATTTAAGATTTTGCTCACCTGGTCATAAGAAATCCCTCTCTAATAGTATTCTATTTTTGATGACGGATGACGTTTTACTCCGCACAGTACACAAGTAGGGATATCCTGGGGGATGGCGTTTTGTAGTCAGCTCTTTTTATGACATTTATTTTATTTTGTCTTGGTAGGACTTCCTTCTCAAGTTCCCCTTCATCCGTAAAGTATTCATATTTGAGATTTTGTAAGCTCTGACTTCTACCATTAGTAGACTTAGAAGGTTTCATTTACCTCTCTATAATGCTTCAATTCTGTTTTGTAAGTTTCTACCTTAATATCTGGGTATTTATTACAATGTAACTCATATTGCTGGCATTTTATCGTTAGTTCATTATTCTGGCACTCGAGCGAGGCTAATTTTGATGTCATTTCTTTGCCGCCTTGACGCAGATGGTGCCTTTGCACTAATGTTGGAGAGAGATTGAGATATATTGGAGACAGGGAGCTTATACTTTTATTTGCTATAGTAGCTAAGGTTTCCACTACTAAAGCATTGCGTTCGCTGGATATCGACGACTGGAAGCTCGTTCGCTCACTTTCCAAAGTTGCCGGATGAGAGTTCAGTATCTCCACACGGGCATCTCCACTTCAATGGAATGGTTTAGGAAAAAGTTAACGCGCATTATCGTTTTCAATTAATTGCATTTTGGTGATTTGCTTTTTAATAAATTGTCGATTTTAGTGAATTGCTTGTCTGTGAATTGTTTGTTTTAGGTGAATTGTCGTGCTACCGGAAATAACACTGTTTTACCCTCTGTTGATCACTTACCAGTTTCCGACCATCCGTTAATTTCCCTTTCAATAAAGTTTCCTATAATTAACAAATATAAATCGCAAAGATAGCAAACTTAGATTATATTCAATCAATTATGTTCTTGAGCTAAAGACTGCTCAGATGATCCCTTGAATCTTCGATCAATATTGTTCAGCTCAACATGCTTTTGAAGAAGACAACACCTTTATATGTTTTAAATCATTAAAATAATCACACAGCTCACCGGGCAAACGGTACATTGGTTAAAGCTTTGGCGTTTGGATCGTGAGTAACCGGGTTCGAATCCCGATAGAAGCAGGATACAAAAGAGAATTTTTATCATTAGATTACGATCTGTGATGAAAACGAACACAACTGGCATGGAACTATGTAATGTGCATATGGTTCTACGAAAATCGGACCTATAGCCGTACGTCCTCAAATTAGCTTTCACTGGCGTAAAAGTATGGACGGGAATAGTGAACCGCGAAAGAGTTGGAAAGTCCTGGGCGCCGTAGAACAGATTGCAAAGACAATAAAAAATAATAATCACCCAGCTCGAAAATAAGAGATCCCATGATATTT
Organism: Nephrotoma guestfalica; assembly: GCA_963691935.1. Lineage (NCBI taxonomy): Eukaryota > Metazoa > Arthropoda > Insecta > Diptera > Tipulidae > Nephrotoma > Nephrotoma guestfalica. The sequence goes on from OY829913.1 coordinate 92,324,107, forward strand.
TGGGTTTCAGTAATTTTGGCTTAAAATAGATAAAATTTAATAATGCTTAATATTTTGACTCATTTATTTAATTATTCTTCTCTTCTAAAAAGGGTTCAAAATTCGAACTTAGTAACTATCCGCCAATTTCAATGAAGTACGCCGTTTCAAAAAAAAAGTTTAAAAATTGGTTAAAATAAGAGTTAACAATTTTCTTGATTTATCCAATGGACAGTTGTGTTTTCGAACTATGCGAAGAACTGAAGATATCTTGATCGAATTATTAGAATTTCTAAACTCTGGGTTAGATAAGAAAAATATTCTGCCGGCTTTTTCGTTGATATTTCGAACGCGTTAGACACAGTTGATCATATGGGATATTACTGCGCAAGTTAGAAAGTTAGAATTGGCAGTCAAATCAGCAATATTAGATATGTGAATTATGGAGTTCCGCAAGATTATTTTCAATCGATTCATGTTCCGATCTTGCACTTACGTCATTCATATGTTTTTAAGGTTCTAAGGATTTTTCTAATTATAGATCCAGTCTTATTCTGTTAAAAGTTGAGTTAAAATCACGGCTTTCCCCATTTGAAGATATTGAAAATTTGTTTGCCTGCTACTACTAAAATTATTTTATTCTGTTTCATGTCTTATTGAGTTCAGCATCAAAATGAGTTTGATTCATAAATTTTGTGTAGAAAGATTTATGACTGGAACACACCTTTCGTTTTTTGACTGCAAAAGATTATTGCTTTAAAGAGTAAATTTGTCAAATAAAAATTGCGTTGGTGAGTAAATCGGTGTCATTTTCCTAAACTTCCTTCTTCGCTTCGATCAATTCTGATTTGGTGCGCGGGCACCATATTTTCGATGGGGTTCATATCGCTGGGCTATTCGCTGGCCAATCAAAGATTTGGATGCCGTTAGTCCTTAAATATTTTGTGACGTTTTCACAGTATGGCACAGAGCCTTGTCATGCACAAAAACTCCGTCCCCATTGAATTTTTCATTCATAGTCGGTACCAGGTGTGATTGCAAAACAGTTAAATATTGATTCGCGTTCTTTATCCCGTTTACTACATAAAGTGGGAAGAGTCCTTTTTATGATATTGCTGACCAAACTATGACTCTAACTGGCTCTTTGATTTGCTGATGGACACAGGAAGGTAAATATTCTTCTCTTTTTGATCTACGAACAGTCCTGGACATTGGCAGTGTCAAAGTCATCTTAGTCTCGTCACTGAATACAACCTAATCAAGAAATAGAAAAAGATAAAGTTGAAAGAGACATGTATTGAAAAGAGTAACGTGTTTGTACCTTTTCCCAGTAAACTCTAGACCATGTAAAATATCCGTTTGCCCATGTTTTTCTTTGTTGTATCATTCTAACGTTTAACCTATGCTTCTTGCGAGGTCGTCTTGCCTATATTGAAAAAGTCTACTTTTCACTATTCTTTCCTATATTTCCGCACCAACGTAATGCATTGTACTCCTCAGAGACTTACTGGATAACGTTCGATCTTCTTTAGCTTTCCGCATTAAAAATCGGTCCTGGCTGACCGTTGTTTTACGATTGCGATCACATTTTCCTCTTCTTCTGGGACTTGTTGAAGACTGTGATGTTAATTTTTGCGAAAATTTGCCGAAGAATGATCGACTCACTCCTGTTTTCTGGGCTATTTGTGCTAAATTTTGGCTCTGATTACAGCACTGATGTCCTTTGCTTTACCCAAAGTCACATACGAGACTGAAATTCTTCAGTAAAATACTAATTCTTAAATACTACCTAGTTGTCATAAAATAAAAACAATTCAGGACAATAATTACTCGTAATTCATATTTTGTCGAAAAGGGTTCTGAGGTATTAATGATTCGTAAAAGGCATATTTTCTGGGTATGTTAAAGATTGGTCGATATCTACCTTAATGACGTTACCACGTTAATGACGTCTACTCTAATGACGTTACGTTACGACAATACCATGAATTTCTTATGAGGTGATAATAATTTGGTCACATCTGTATATCCAATAAAATAATATAATGGTGACTAAAAAATGCATGCAGGTCAAAATGCAACCTGTTAAAAAATTTGGGACTGAAATTCCATTCAAACCATTTTTGAACCAAAAGCCTTCTTTTGTAGAGTTTAATCATCAAATGTGTACCCCCGGAGCCGTTGTTACTACACAAGACGAAAAATTGTTTGAATCTGTAACAAAATAGTGAAAATATTAGGATCATAAATTACAAATTCCAGAAATTCAGCTGGGTGTATGTACGAAACATGCATTCAGTCAAAACAAATTACAAATTTGTTGAAAGGCACAGACGAATTATTTTCAGGAATGACCAAATATACTTATAAATTACATTAACTGTATTTTAAAAGACAACAAAGTGATAAATATTCCGGTTTCTTATCACTTTGATGGCTTGCATATTTAATTCCGAAACATTTAAAAAGACAATCAACATTATGACCATGACAATTACCTTATTCAATTTATATCAATTTCTTTTGATTACACTGCAAAATATTTTGAGACAGTGTCGTAACGATTGCTACAATTTTCGTCACGTTTGCCAAAATTGAATAAAACAACTTTCACTGCGCTTAGTTTTGCTATTTTTTGTTATATTAAATTTATAATAAAATTCAAATCAAAACTAGATAGTCAAATTGTGACAATTTAAACCCATCGTACATAAAAAAAAATATATCTGGATCGAATTCACAGCACGCCTCAACAAATAAAGTGAAAGTACTTGGGACGATACCATGAGTTCTTTCACAGATCTATTGACAATTTATTTTATGTAATTTTACTTTTAAAGTATTTTCGATATCTAATTTTTGCATTTTTATGTTATCATTTCTATCGTAATGACTTTCTAATCGTGACGATGCACATTTGTGAGAGGGTGTTTAATGCCATATGCCATAAATGGACCTTTTGATATTTTAAAATTTGGAATAAAGTTTTACTTGGGAAAAGTCGTTACTTAGCATTTCAATCGCATTGCATTATCGCACTTTGTAACGAAACGACGTGGTGCAAACTAAGGTGCGACAGGGACGCAACAACAAAGTAGCCTATTTAACGCTTCATTATCAGAATTTCTCCGTGGTTCTATACGTGTGACTTGCAGCACGTTTGCCGGCTAGAATGAAGAAGGTGGGCGGAGTCTTTGTCACGACAACCACAGAGAACTGGAAGTGCTGCTATACTTTACTCACATCTACGATTCACATGCGGAAAATAGAAAGACAGACAAAAATAATAGAAATGAAACGCTCCATAAATGAGAAATTGTTAGACACAGTATCACAAACAAAAATGTAAATCATAATTAAAAATAATAATAATAAAATAAGAATGTTTTACAGCCATTTTCGAATTTGAGTGGTCAAGATAGTGAACCACTCGCGCACACCTCCCTACCGATGGTAATATCATTTCAGAAAATTGATACACCCCATGATTGAATTAATATGCTAGCCCATACTAACTAGGAATATTTAATTATACATCATGATGTTCAAACAGGCCAAAATTCCAATCAATACATGAAATTCGCACAAGGTAAATAAAACTCAAACGATGACACGTGAAATGATATGGACTAGAATTGCAACAATAAAAAAATAAAATTCATCTAGCAACAATAATTATTAGTATTTAAAAGCTTTACAAAATATGTTTCTTTACACAACAACTAATATGACCTACACGTCATACACAACAATATGAACTAATATTAGCTGATTTAAGATCCGTTGGTGATGGTCGTTAGTAACGCGTACCGTACTGTTATCTCATACATATTATTGATTATTCCAAAATGACTTCTCATCGCCATGAAATGTTTACCATGCAAATGTTGCATGTTCAGGACCAATTTTACGATATTGTGAAAGGGCCTGGACCCCGGGGTCTAGGGGCCGTGGTACAAATTTTTTCAAAAATTTAATTTTTTTTACGAGAATGAGTTTTGGAAAGGGGTTATATGAAATAAGAGACATGTTCGAATTCGGGGGGTCCACCCCTGGATCAAAAATTCATTTTTACACGTAAAGATACAATTATTTGATTGTTCTGAAAGAACGCCTTAGCCGCTTTCCCGATCGCCATGAAATTTTTACCATGTATATGTTGCATGTTCAGGACCAAGCCCACGAGACTTTTGAAGGGGCTGAACCCCGGGGTCTAGGAGCTTTGGTACAAATTTTTTCTCAAATTTCAATTTTTCCAGATTTTTTGACGGGAATGACTTTAGGAAAGAGGTTATATGAAATTAGTGACATGCTCCAATCCGGAAGTCTGCCCTGGATCAAGAATTCATTTGTACATGTATAGATACAATTATTTAAATGTTCCGAAATAGCGCCTTAGCCGCAAATGTATACCTCTACTATAATTGATTTAATTATTCAAATTAATTTTATTAATTTAAATATAAGATAATCTTTCATCACTTTAACTGAATACAAATCTCTGAACACTTATATTATCCATACTAATAATCCATTTTTACTGGTTTGACATGTACTGTTTAGTGATATCCTATTTATCCTATCCTGTTTTGAAATGTACCATAGTCAGCGAGTTCTAATTACCACATAACTTCAGAAATAATTAACATTCTATTTTAATCCACTATTGCAACCAGCGGCTTTTAATGAAAATAGTAGTTTCATACTAAACGCGAATAGTTTATTACTTTATTTAGTTTATTACTTAAATAATCAATGATTGTTTCATAAAAACGTTTAAAACTGATTTACTTTGAAAAGTACTAGCGTTTTATATTTGAAAATAGCATCTTCTACAAGAAACATCCTTGGATTCAAATTATTGTACGTGTAAAATTGCCTTAGTTTGAAAAAACTTCTTTTGTTTTTCGAAATGTCATTTTCAACCACAGTTCGCGGTAAAACGTATCGAAGTGGACGTAGTTTTAATCGTTTTGAATAAATTAATATTAATTTGTGTTTCGGATGCCATTGTTCTCGATTAGTTAGCTATATTGCAATAAAATAAATGTTGGTGATTATTTTCCAGGCATTAAATATTATTTCAAGTGAATATACATTCTTATTAGATTTAAGTTTTCAGTTTATAAACGTGTTAATCTATGATTACTTTTTGATTGTAGATAACATTTGATTTTGCTTAAAAAAATTCCGTAAAGACATTTTCAAACACAGTTCGCGGTGAAACGTATCGAAGGGAACATTAAAATCGTTTTGATAAATTAATACTAATTTCTGTTTTGAATGCCCGTCATTCCTGATTAATTAGCTACACGTTTCATTTTTGCTTAAAAATGCCACCGAAAAAAAGATCAATTAGGCAGGTAACTGCAAAGTCGAAGAAGATTAGAGCCGCAAGGGTGGCTGAATCAAGCGAACAGCGTGAAACACGACTTGAAAATGTTCGAAGCAGGATGTCTTCTTCAAGCGCTGATGAAACAACTGAACAGCGTGAAACACGACTTGAAAATGTACGAAGCAGGATGTCTTCTTCAAGAGCTGATGAAACAACTGAACAGAGTGAAACACGACTTGAAAATGTACGCAGCAGGATGTCTTCTTCAAGAGCTGATGAAACAACTGAACAGCGTGAAACACGACTTGAAAATGTTCGAAGCAGGATGTCTTCTTCAAGAGCTGATGAAACAACTGATGCGTGAAAACACGACTTGAAAATGTTCGAACCAGGATTTCTTCTAGAGCTACTGAAACCATTAAACATCGTGAGGCCCTGCTGGAAGTCGATCGGTTACAATATGGACGATCAATAGAAACTTCTAGAGGTGATTTAAAGTTAGCAGCATTCAATTACGAGAAAGACTATGATTACAATGTTTCAGTTGGGCAAATGGAAAACATTTGTTTGTATTGTCATGCTTTAAAGTTTCACAATGAATCGCCTGGAATGTGTTGTTCAAATGGAAAAGTGAATTTGCCTCCTCTGGATGATCCACCTGAACCTCTTCTAGCTTACGTCTCCGGAACTACTGAGTTATCCAGACATTTCCTACAAAATATTCGAAAATACAACTCAAGCGTTCAAATGACATCTTTTGGAGCAACCAAATTGTTAAGAATGGAGGTTTTATGCCCACATTTAAAGTAGAAGGACAAATTTATCATAAAATTGGATCACTTCTTCCTCTCTCTAACAACGACTCCAAGTTTTTACAAATTTACTTCATGGGCAACGAGGAGGCGGAGACTTATCAACGTTGTGCTATTAGTCCCGGAACAAAACGTGAAATAATATCAAGTTTACAGATTTTATTCCATGAACGCAATCATCTGGTAAATTTATTCAAAACTGCATTGGAGCAAATGCCATCAGATGATCACAGAGTAGTTATTCGAGCACACAAAACACCGTCTGGTCAACATAAAAAACGATTCAATGCTCCAACAATCAACGAAGTTGCTATTGTTATGGTCGGAACGGATTTCGACCGACGTTATATTATTATCCAAAGACAAAATGAAACCCTGCGTAGGGTCATTTCAACGTGATGCAAACGAACCCAACAACAAGTGCTGCAATGACGAAAAGGGTTTCCTGCATGGAATTTTATGCGTATCGTATTATGATTAGAGCACAACAATCAAATCACATCCTGAAGTGCCGGCAACTTTTTCACCAATTCATTGTTGATATGTATGCAAAAATCGAAAGTGAACGACTTCTTTTCATTCGCTTAAATCAGAAAAAACTTCGTTCCGAGGAATATATTCACTTTCGCGATGCAATTGCAAATGATTGAAACGTTGCTGACATTGGGAAATTGATCATATTACCAGCTACGTATACGGGAAGTCCAAGGCACATGCACGAATACGCTCAGGATGCCATGACGTATGTTCAAAGATTTGGACGTCCTGATCTATTTATAACGTTTACGTGTAATCCAACATGGACTGAGATTATAGATTTACTTCTAATTGGGCAATCATCGACCCATCGGCATGATCTGACAGCTAGAGTTTTCCAACAGAAACTCATAAATCTCATGAACCTCATAACTAAACATCTGCTGGATGTATTCTATAGAATGGCAGAAAAGAGGCCTACCACATGCTCACATTTTGATTTGGTTAAAGGATAAGATTACTCCGACTCAAATTGATAGTGTTATATCAGCTGAATTACCCAATCCCCAAGAAGATCCGATACTTTTTGAAATCGTTAGCAAAAACATGATACATGGGCCATGTGGAGCCGTGAATCCCAATTCACCTTGCATGAAAGACGGAAAGTGTTCGAAAAAATATCCCCGAAAGATGTATTAGGAAACACAAACTGGTGACGACGGATATCCACAATACCGGAGACGAAAACCCGATGACGGAGGACACACAGCCACTATCAAAGTAAACAATGTGCATCATGAGGTAGATAATGGCTGGATTGTTCCTTACACTCCGTTACTGTCGAAAATATTTAAAGCCCATATTAACGTTGAGTACTGCAACTCGGTTAAGTCAACTAAATATATATGTAAATACAATTTTTGGACTTTCGAATACAAATTCACCATTCGATGAAGTCACGCAATTTCAAATAGGACGTTACATCAGCATTAATGAAGCTGTCTGGCGAATTCTGAGTTTTAATATTCACGAGCGTTATCCAACAGTTGTACATCTTAGTGTACACTTAGAAAATGGACAACGAGTTTACTTTACGGAAGAAAATCTATTACAGAGAGCTGCGCAACCAACGAATACGACATTAACAGCGTTTTTTCAATTATGCGGAACAGATTCATTCGTAAAAACGTTGCTGTATCATGAAGTTCCAAAATATTATACATGGAACACGTCGAAGAAGCAGTTTTTCAGAAGAAAGCAAGGCACAATTATTCGGGAGTACCCTGGAATACGTGGTTCTGATGCCTTGGGTCGAGTTTATAATGTTCATCCTAACAATACGGAGTGTTATTTCCTGAGAATGCTGCTTCATGAAGTAAGGGGACCAACGTCTTTTCAAGCACTGAGAACTGTAAATGGCGAAGTATGTCAAACCTACAGAGAGGCATGTCTTAAACTGGGCTTACTTGAAAATGATGAACACTGGGATAGAACACTAACCGAAGCATGTCTTATGTGTCGTCCAGCACAAATACGCAAGCTCTTTGCAATCATAATAACAACATGCACACCTTCCAATCCTAAAGGTCTGTGTGAAAAGCACAAAGAAAGCCTTAGTGAAGATATACTTTGGCAAGCACGTAGAACAAATCCCGATATGGAAATACAGTTTTCAGCAGACATATTTAATGAAACACTTATATTCCTCGAGGATGCATGCTTATACATTAATAACAAAGTCATTTTTCAACTTGGGTTGCCAGCACCGACACGCCATGGAAACGTTGTTCGTGATAGAGATCTATTACGAGAACAAAATTACGACGTTGGTCAGTTACGAGTTTTCGCTGAGACTCAATAAAGCCTTCTTAGTGGATGATCAAAGACAGGCATACACTAAAGTGATGCAATACATAGCAAACGGTAACGGAGGAGTTATTTTTCTTGATGCACCCGGAGGCACTGGAAAAACATTTCTTCTTAATTTGATACTTGCTGAAGTAAGACAGCAGAATACAATCGGCCTCGCTGTTGCATCATCTGGAATTGCATCCACTTTACTCGATGGAGGACGCACAGCACATTCAACGTTTAAACTACCATTGAATCTGAATCAAGCGGATAATTTTTCTTGCAATATAACACGAAATTCGGGAATTGCCACGTTATTAAAAACATGTAAAATCATTATTTGGGATGAATGTGCCATGGCACACAAAAAAGCATTTGAAGCGGTTGATTGTACTTTGCGCGATTTGCTACAAAATAACCGACCAATGGGAGGAGCTCTAACACTACTACCAGGTGATTTTCGTCAAACTTTGCCAATCATTCCACGATCAACACCCGCTGATGAACTTAATGCCTGCCTGAAGGCGTCTCATCTTTGGAAACATGTTACGAAAATCACACTATCTACAAACATGCGTGTGAATTTACATCACGATGATACAGCTAAAACGTTTGCTAGGCAGCTTTTGGACATGGGTAACGGGAAATTGCCAAATGACCCTGTAACATGTGAGATATCGTTCCCGCCTAATTTTTGTCAAATGCTGCCATCAAATACAGGACGTGGTAATGAAAGTATTCTCAAATCTGCCAATTAACTTCAAAAATCATGATTGGCTGTGCGAACGTACACTCCTAGCTCCCAAAAATGATGGCGTTAATAAATGAAATAATGAAATTCAATCGCAACTACCCGGGCCACTAATGAATTACAAATCTATCGACACGGTTACTGATGTGGATCAATCCGTCAATTATCCAATAGAGTTTCTTAATTCTTTGGCGCCACCTGGTATTCCACCACACATACTATTTTTAAAAGAGAGTTCATCAATAATATTGCTCCGAAATTTAGATCCACCGAAATTGTGCAACGGAACACGGCTTTGTGTTAAGAAATTGATGCCGAATGTGATTGAAGCAACGATTATTACCGGTAAAAGTAAAGGAGAAGAAGTGCTAATTCCGCGCATTCCTATGATTCCCACCGAATTGCCGTTTGAATTCAAGCGACTACAATTCTCATTACGCCTTGCTTTTGCAATGACAATCAACAAAGCCCAGGGGCAATCATTGAAAACAGTCGGTGTTATTTTGGAAAATTCATGCTTTTCACATGGCCAACTGTATGTTGTTTGCTCCAGAGTGGGAACGCCAAAAAATTTATTTATTTACACACCAAATGGAAAAACCAAAAATATTGTTTATCAAAAGGCTTTATAATAAAAATTATTAACTAAAATATCTTTATGTTTCACTATTATTCACTTTGATCTGGTTGATTCTTGCATCAACGTGCAACGCCGGGTAACTCAGCTAGTATTTTATTAAGACAGAAATTTTACGTTGCACAACAATCGAGATTGTAATGACAATCGTGGGGCAGCCCCACACCCATGAGAAAGTCTCTAAAAGCCGGACAAACAAAAATATATTTAGAATATAAAAATTTGATTTACATCATTCGACTAAAATCACTTAACTAAAGCGAATATTAATAATCATCTAATATCCTTTGCGTGGTACGTTCCAAGGCTCTTGCAGACTCGTCCTCTATCTCATAAATAACTGTTCCAATTCGTTTACCGATTTTTGCTTTTATAAACTTTGATGCAAATTTGCCTACAAAATTCTTGTGGGCACAGCTTTGAACGAAATTCCGAACATATACCGTTTGACCCGGCAGGAATGTTCGTGGTCGGCTTCGTTCAGATTCCGTAGAACAACACTTTGGGCTATTGGTAATCGGTCGGCATTTTCGCCCAATGAACTTACTTTACGGAGTAACTGGTACATTGATCCATGATTGATTTTATGTTGACCGAACACCAAAAAATGCGGAGAGAAACCCGTGGATGAGTGAACGACATTTCGTAATGCTCCGGCTATTTCGTCTATGTGTTGGCCCCAATACTTATGATCATCTTTTATGTAAGACCTGATTGCCGCTAATACGGATCTGTTTACTCGTTCTGAAGCGTTTGACCGAGGTGCGTATATTGCAGCAAATTCATAATGAACACCATATTTTTGTAGAAGATTACTAAGCAGAACGGACTTAAATTGCGGGCCATTGTCTGAAAATAATACTTCTGGTACACCAAACATTTGGAATACACTTTTTTCCAAACACTCACAAACTTTAGCTTCAGATGCAGAACGTAGGGGCTGTAAGATTGGAAATCTTGAAAAATGGTCCGAAATAATGAGAACATATGTTAAACCAATTGTGGTACGTGGGTAAGGACCCAGAAAATCAACATAGAGGCTTTGAAATGGTCGAATTGATGAAATAGCTTTACCCATCTTTGATCTGGTGGAATAGTTGACTGGTTTGCATGTTTTACAGATCTCACATCGACTCACAAAATCTTTTACCTGCATCGCCATTGAGGGCCAATAAAATTGGTGACATAGTATTTCAAGCGTCTGTAGCGGCTCAAAAAGTAAAAATCCTTTTCACTTCGTGGCACTCCTCGTAGCAAAACTATTTATACTCCGCGCCGCTTAATTACGAGGCATAGCTCGTTTTGCTGAATAGAGCTATTTCGCCACCTACATACTCGAATTTCGATATTTATCGATAATCGATAAATATCGAGAATTAAAAACATTCACACGAAAAATGAAATAAGAAACGAAAAAAAAGGACAGTCGGGTTTTGAAGTTGAAGAGACACAGTCTCACATACATACACGCGCGAGTGAATCAAAAAGTGAAAGTGCCGAACAATCGTACACACGCATCAACCATCTTGATGAACATGTGTAACGACATTTATAATAAAAATTATAATCCTAATAAATAAAGAAATAAATAAATAATTACATAAGCTAAATATAGTGAGTGTTATTAATTAATAATAAAACACGGTATACCCGCTATACGTCTTTGCAAGCGACTCGTTGGTGAGCTGCCGATGGTGGATTATGTGCTTTTTCTATCAGGTCTTGCGTGAGGACCTGCGGAACAACCAACTTCCATGGTAAGATGTCAGTTTCGGTATTACCATCACTAACATACCATCACTAACTTTAAAATTGCTGGTTGATTGTGGGTTCTCAGCTACAGCGTTCATCTTATCGAGGTATTGTTGGTCACGAAAAGCGGGAGATTCTAAATGTATATGTAATGGTTCATCTGTTATCATCTTTATTTCACCCACATTCACTCGTGATAAACTATCAGGGACAATGTTTTGCGTACCCTTTCTATATTCTATGGTGAACTTTTGTGATTGAAGTTTTAAGGCCCAACGTGCCAAACGGCCAGAGAGATCCTTTTGGTCCATTAACCAATTCAGGCTGGAGTGATTAGTAATAATGGTGAATGCGTATCCTTCAATACGATCTTCAAACGTTCCCGAAACAACTAGAAGATCATCATAGTAGACAAAAACCCGGTCATGCAACTGGTGAGGGATGACAGCCCAAACGGCATGACGACAAACTGGTATAGTTGACGTCCGGGAGCGGTGAAAGCTGTCTTATCTCTTGACCCCTGATCTAAGGGTATTTGCCAAAAGGCATCTTTTAAGTCGATGGAGCTTATGAATCGTGTTTGATCCAATCGACTTAGCAACCCGTCGATCAGGGGTAAAGGATAAGCATCTGTCACCGTAACCGCATTAACCTTGCGAGCATCCAGACAGAGTCGAACCTTTCCGTTAGCCTTATTTACGATACTCACTGGAGATGATCAAGAACTTTGGCTTTCTTCAATTACGCCTAACGCTAACATCCTATCCAGTTCTTTATAAAGTTCAGCTTGTTTAGCCGGCGATATGGCGTAATACCTCCGTTTTACTGGTGGTGACTGTCCAACATCGATCTTGTGAGTGACAAGATGTGTTCGTCCCAAGCCCTATAACTCGTTGTATCTGACCACTTTCTATCCACAACGTTGAAGGTACACAGTTTATTCTCATATGATGCTTAGTCAAGAATTCTTCAGAGCCTCTCCCTAAAACTGACACATTCGCACCGCTGCCCAACAGTCCCCTATATTAATCAGTTTTCTGAACCTAAAATGCATATGAAATACATATGACGCTACGTACATTTAATAAGGAAGTAATTCAATACCATGAGAATATTTAATTATGCATACACACACATAAGAAGCAATAAGTACATTTCCAAAATCAATATTTAAAAAAAAAAATGGAAATATGATTATCAAAGCAGAAAAGTACTGTGCAATAAGTGGCATACGCTTTAATGATGTTATGATTATCTTAAATAAATAATAGATTTGGTATCCGATTACAAAAAATCGACGAAACATTATTAAATAATTACAGGTTTGTTTAGATTTAGACAATGGAGACCACTGCATTATTAATTATGTGTACCTATAGTGGGTATCCACATGAAGGCATCCAAAATACGATAAATTTTTTTTTTTTTTGGTTATCGTAATTATAATCTAATGTTTACCTTTATACCAAGAACCCGAAGTATATAACGAAAGTTTATCAAACATTTGGATTTTATAGTTAATTGAAATCGAAATAATTTAATTCATTAATTGTAATTTATGTTTTTATGCCATTAGAATACTTGAAGTGTTATGTAAGATTTACGTTTCACAGAAAGAACTTTGCACCTAATATGAAAGATGTTTAATTATAAATTCGAATGTATAAAAAACTGGAAACACGCTATATTAATCATATATGGTACGTCACGCTGATAAAAATTGTTCGAGTAGCGATAAAAAAATATTTTAACTAATTTATCGAAGAAGCCAAGTCAAATGCAAAGTTTAATTTTAAAACACATTAACACCTAGGCTATACTACATAGGTGGCATACAGTGCTGTGCGTCGACGCGTATTTACGAATTGTTTACATGTTGGTGGCAATAATTGGTAGAATATGTATGTTGTTTTTCTGTGTCAGTGACCCTATTCTGGGTTTAGCCCGGAATTGGGAATTAGTGACGTTTATATAGCAGTTGGGAATTTTTGATTCTACACATTTTTTTATTGAGAAGAATTAATTATATTTATAGCAGTTTTGAAGTTAATTTATCCCCATCATTTTTTGGGGGAATTGTGATTCGTACATTTTGGAATTTTTTAACATTATTAAGGTCGCAATACGTGGTTTAGTATTTGTGGGAAGTTTGTCCTAAATTGTCCTAAAGCAACAACAAATTTTAGGACCAATTTAGTGAAGTTTGCCCTAATCTGTCTTAAACACAAAATTAATTTTTGAACGTAATTTTGCAGTGCCAATTATTATTAAATTATATAGGGTTTTCCAATAAGAGTGATATGATTTCTTTAAAAAAAAATGTTGCACTTGCTGTGTGGCACGTAGCCCCGTCTTGTTGGAACCAAATGTTATCAAGATCAACTTCTTCCAATTTCGGCCATAAAAAATTGGTTATTATCGATCTATACTGATCTCCATTAACAGTAACGGTGTTACCAGCTTCATTTAAAAAAAAATACGGACCAATGATTCCACCAGACCAAAAACCACACCAAACTGTCAATTTAGGTGAATGCAATGGTGTTTCATGAATAATTTGTGGATTTTTTCGCACCAGAATCGACAGTTTTGTTTATTTACCGCACCACTCAGATGAAAGTGAGCCTCATCGGAGAAGATGATTTTCTTAAAAAAATTCTTATCGTTTTCAAGTTGTTCCAAGGCAAAATCAGCAAATTCACGACCTTTACGGTGGTCCAATGGCTTCAGTTCTTGAGTGAGAACAATTTTATTCGGATGCAAGCCCAAATCCTTTCTCAAAATCCGCCAGGTTGTGGTTTGAGACAGTCCCAATTCTTGAGAACGTCTTGGAATCGACAAATTGCGGTCTTCAGCAACACTTGCCTGAACGGCAGCAATATTTGCATTACTTCGAGCGAATCTTTGTCTTATTAGCACTTCAACATTATGTAAAGAAAATGTACGCTCACAATTTTCAACAATTCGACGAATAGCGAGCACACTTGGACGATTATTACGTCTATAAAATGGCAGAATCGCACGAAAAGTTGCAATTGGAGAACGATTATTTTGATAATAAAACTGAATAATTTGTAAACGTTGTGCTGGCGTATATCCCACCATGATGCAATTGTAAACATTACTAAATACAATGAAACAAAAAATGACAGATCATGACATATTACAAATGTCCGAAACGTCACTTAAAAATCACATCATTCCTATTGGAAACCCTTTATTATTAGTAATTTAAAACAACACGATCTGCATTAATTAAATTGCATTTCAAAATAAATAAAATTAAGCATTTTAAATGTTAATAAAGAACAAAGTACAATTTCAATTATTTTTCACACATGCATCGAAAAGATATTTAGATTACTTTAGTTGGAATGGGTGTTTTGACTTTGAACTAGACACAACATGGCAGTGTGAGATTTCTGACAAATTGACAAGAACCTTATAACAGTCAAAAAGTGTAAAAGAAAATGTTACACTTTAAACTAAGAAGACTACACATTTTAAACATAATTTGTAATTAAGAACAACAAGATAATTAAAGAAAATATAAAAAAATACATTTACATATTTAAATTTATTTTAAGTAATTAAAATCAAAAATAAAAAATATATAATTATGTTTTGAATTATAAAAAAACGAAAACTCAACCATTCGAAGGCAATTCACAAGGCATCGTAGAGATGTCTAAGTAGATCGAAGTATGCTATTACGTAGTACTGAACCTATTGCATATGTGACTCACATACATTTTCTATGTTCGAATCATAAAAAATCGAAAAATCAACGATTCGAAGGCCATTGGCAAGGCATCGTAGAGATGTATAATTAAATAAAAGTATGCTATCGTGTAGTACTGATCCTATTGCGCCTTTAGTAGAAGCCAACATAATTATGCGATTCGTCCAAGCATAAATTTTCTAAGTTTTAATCATAAAAAATCGAAAAATTCAACCATTCAAAGGCCATTGACAAGGCATCGTAGAAGTACTGTGTTGAGTAGTACTGACCCTATTGGACTTTTAGTAGAAGCCAACATAATTATGCGACACGTTTATGTTAATTTTTTATGTTGGAATTCGAAGGCCATTGACAAGGCATCGTAGAGATGTCTAAGTAAATCGAAGTATGCTATCGTGTAGTACTGACCCTATTGCATCTTTTGTAGAAGCCAACATAATTGTGCGACCCGTCGAAGCATAAATTTTCTATGTTGTATAAAAAAAATTCGAAAAATTCAACCATTTGAAGGCCATTGACAAGGCATCGTAGAGATGTCTAAGTAAATCGAAGTATGCTACCGTGTAGTTCTGACCCTATTGCATCTTTCGTAGAAGCCTACATTATTATGTGACTAACATAAATTTTCTAAGTTGGAATCATAAAAAATCGAAAGATTAAACCATTCGAAGGCTATGACAAGGCATCGTAGAAGTACTGTGTTGTGTAGTACTGACCCTATTGTACTTTTAGTAGAAGCCAACATAATTATGCGACACGTTTATGTTAATTTTTTATGTTGGAATTCGAAGGCCATTGACAAGGCATCGTAGAGATGTCTAAGTAAATCGAAGTATGCTACCGTATAGTACTGACCCTATTGCATCTTTTGTAGAAGCCAACATAATTGTGCGACCCGTCGAAGCATAAATTTTCTATGTTGTAATAATAAAAATTAGAAAAATTTAACCATTTGAAGGCCATTGACAAGGTATCGTAGAGATGTCTAAGTAAATCGAAGTATGCTACCGTGTAGTTCTGACCCTATTGCATCTTTTGTAGAAGCCAACATAATTAAGTGACCCATTGAAGCATCACATAAATTTCCTATGTTGGAATCATAAAAAATCGAAAAATTCGAAAAATTCAACCATTCGAAGGCCATTGACAAGGCATCGTAGAGATGTCTAAGTAAATCGAAGTATGCTACCGTGTAGTTCTGATGATAGTGAAGTATTTCCTAAACTTTCCTAAAAATTTAAATCCACCATATTAATTTCAATGTATGCGTAAAACTTCGGATAAACGAGTAAATTATAATTTAAATGAAATAATGCAAATAAGCTTACAAATCCTATACACGATTTTAAAAATATAGAAAACACTTTAAACCACAACTAAGTGTACTTTCGGGTTAATAAACGAAGCTAAAAGTGTTTAGTATGTTCAATATGCAATACGATAAATTTACGTTGTAAGCGATTTTTCATAAAATTTTCCATGTCCCAGGAAAACCCCCACCAAATACTAAGTGTACATTCGAGATAATAAGGACCTAATCTAACCGAAAATCATCATCCCTTGAAAAGTTATAGGGACTAAGGGTGTTTAGTACGCTCATTTCGCAATACGAGTAACTACGTACGTTGTAAGCGATTTTCCATAAAAATTTTCCATATCCTAGGAAAGCCCCCACCAAATACTAAGTGTACATTCGAGATAATAAGGATCTAATCTAACCGAAAATCATCATCCCTTGAAAAGTTATAGGGCTAAGGGTGTTAGTACGTTCATTTCGCAATACGAGTAACTACGTACGTTGTAAGCGATTTTCCATAAAAATTTTCCACGTCCCAGGAAAACCCCCACCAAATACTAAGTATACATTCGAGATAATAAGGACCTAATCTAACCGAAAATCATCATCCCTTGAAAAGTTATAGGGGCTAAGGGTGTTTAGTACGTTCATTTTGCAATTCGATAAATTTACGTTTTAAGCGATTTTCCATAAAAATTTTCCATGTCCTACGAAAACCCCCACCAAATACTAAGTGTACATTCGAGATAATAAGGACCTAATCTAACCGAAAATCATCATCCCTTGAAAAGTTATGGGGGCTAAGGGTGTTTAGTACGTTCATTTAGTACGTAGTTACTCGTATTGCGAAATGAACGTACCAACACCCTTAGCCCCTATAACTTTTCAAGGGATGATGATTTTCGGTTAGATTAGGCCCATTTTATCTCGAATGTACACTTAGTATTTGGTGGGGGTTTTCCCTAGTTTTCCTAGGACATGGAAATTTTTTATGGAAAATCGCTTACAACGTACGAAGTTACTCGTATTGCGAAATGAACGGTAACTAACACCCTTAGAACCTCAACTTTTCAAGGGATGATGATTTTCGGTTAGATTAGGTCCTTATTATCTCGAATGTACACTTCGATTATTTGGTGGAGGTGTTCTAGGACATGGACAATTTTTATGGAAAATCGCTTACAACGTACGTAGTTACTCGCATTGCGAAATGAACGTAGTAAACACTCTTAGCCCCTATAACTTTTCAAGGGATGATGATTTTCGGTTAGATTATGTCCTTATTATCTCGAATGTATACTTAGTATTTAGTATGGGTGTTCTCGGACATGGGAAAGTTTTGTGGAAAATCGCTTACAACGTAAGTTTATCGAATTGCGAATTGAACGTACTAAACACCCTTAGCCCCTATAACTTTTCAAGGGATGATGATTTTCGGTTAGATTAGATCCTTATTATCTCGAATGTACATTTAGTATTTGGTGGGGGTTTTCCTAGGACATGGACAATATTTATGGACAATCGCTTGCAACGTACGAAGTTTATCGTATTGCGAAATGAGAATACTAATACCCTTAGCCCCTATAACTTTTCAAGGGATGATGATTTTCGGTTAGATTAGATCCTTATTATCTCGAATGTATACTTCGTATTTGGTGGGGGTGTTCTAGGACATGGGAAAATTTTATGAAATATCGCTTACAACGTAAGTTTAACGTAACCCTTAGCCCCTATAACTTTTCAGGGGATGACGATTTTCAGTTAGATTAGAACCTGATTATCTTGAATGTACACTTAGTATTTGGTGGGGGTGTTCTAGGACATGGGAAAGTTTTATGAAAATCGCTTACAACGTAAATCTATCGAATTGGGAGTTGAACATACTAAACACCCTTAGCCCCTATAACTTTTCAAGGGATGATGATTTTCGGTTAGATTAGATCCTTATTATCTCGAATGTACATTTAGTATTTGGTGGGGGTTTTCCTAGGACATGGAAAATATTTATGGACAATCGCTTGCAACGTACGAAGTTTATCGTATTGCGAAATGAGAATACTAATACCCTTAGCCCCTATAACTTTTCAAGGGATGATGATTTTCGGTTAGATTAGATCCTTATTATCTCGAATGTATACTTCGTATTTGGTGGGGGTGTTCTAGGACATGGGAAAATTTTATGAAATATCGCTTACAACGTAAGTTTAACGTAACCCTTAGCCCCTATAACTTTTCAGGGGATGACGATTTTCAGTTAGATTAGAACCTGATTATCTTGAATGTACACTTAGTATTTGGTGGGGGTGTTCTAGGACATGGGAAAGTTTTATGAAAATCGCTTACAACGTAAATCTATCGAATTGGGAGTTGAACATACTAAACACCCTTAGCCCCTATAACTTTTCAAGGGATGATGATTTTCGGTTAGATTAGAACCTGATTATCTCGAATGTACACTTAGTATTTGGCTGTGGTTTTCTAATGCACGGTCATTTTTTAATCGAAAGCGGCGTACAACGAAAATTTATCATGTTGCAAATTGTGGGTACTTAACAGCTTTAATCTTAGTTTGGTTCTATATTAAACGAAATTCATGTACTGATTAATTAATTTGCTTAATTATTATTAATACTGTACTAGCATTAAAAGTCTTTTTTAAAATTATAATTCCAAAAATATTATATAAAAATGAAGTATAGGTATCAGAAAATTCACATAACCAAGTTAAATTTTATCTTTATCGTTTTATACGAATAAAGTATATTACACTCACCTATACATATAAAGATATTTAGGATTTAACAAAATATTCACAATTGTGTACACACGTGTGAAGTTTATCCTAAACTTTTCTAATTTTAATTTTTAGGATAGTTTAGGAAATAGTTCCCGGAAATTAGTTCTGACCCTATTGCATCTTTTGTAGAAGCCTACATTATTATGTGACTCACATAAATTTTCTATGTTGGAATCATAAAAAATCGAAAAATTCAACCATTCGGCGACCATTGACAAGTCATCGTAGAGATGTCTAAATAAACCGTAGCTTACATAATTATGCGACCCATCGAAGCATAATTTTTCTATGTTGTATTAATAAAAATATGAAAAATTCAACCATTCGAAGGCCATTAACTGCATCGTAGAGAAGATCACCACTCTAATGGAAGATCCACTTTAATTCGTTATTGGTGGTAAATTCAAATGCTGAAGAGATCACGGCCTGAATATGCGACCATTCGAACTCATCATCCAACCACGTGATTTCATTATCGGTGGTAAATTCAAATGCTGACGACGAATTCATTATCGGTGGTAGCATACTTCGGTATAACATACTTCGATTTACTTAGACATCTCTGCGATGCCTTCGAATGGTTGAATTTTTCGATTTTTTATGATTCCAACATAGAAAATGTATGCTTCGACGGGTCGCATAATTATGTTAGCTTCTACAAAAGATGCAATAGGACCAGTACTATATACGATAGCATACTTCGATTTACTTAGACATCTCTGCGATTCCTTGTCATTGACAATCGAGGCGCCTTTACACTTTCTACTATAGCAAAATTTATATTTAAAAAAAAACTAATGACTGCTCGCTCCACCGCACAAATAAGTTAGCTTCTAGAAAACATAAAGAATCGTTATGGCACATGGTTATGGCTAAATTAGCTTGCCATGGTGAGCTTATTTTTTAACAATTTATTTCGTTTTACATAACACGTTTTTTTTGAAAGTGTAGATTTACAATTTTTGGGCTGTTGTAAATTTTTTTGCCATTTTTAGTTTGTCAGAAACTTTACTATAGTACGCAATATAGCATTAAAAGTGCTTTGTCCTAAGATATTTCTAAGAGGTTACTACGGCTGGTAGTAATCCCATGTGCTTCGACTTTGTACTAGACCCAATCCAATTAAAAAACATGAAAATAAATGCAGACTTATTTGTGTGTGACTTATATGTGTTTGGTGTAATAAAACAAAAAGGCGGTCCAACAAAATATTAATATTAAAGATACAACTTCTATAAAGAAATTAAAAACAAAACAAAAATTAAAAATAGGTGCTTAATTTATCCCATTACTTTAACTCCAGTCAAACTATTCTGAATATTTTGGCATTTTTCGGGGTCTGGCCCCTAAATTGCAGGTATTTTTTTTTTCAAAAAATTACGTCATACATGTATTTAAAATGAAACAATAAGCCAATTGGTTCCAAAAGTTTTGTAATTTTTGCAAAAAAAGACTCCAATTTGCAATCAAATATGTTTGCCCAATTTTTCCCCAGCACTGTAGGTGATTTAAAGAACAATCCCATTACTTATAACTCTTTTGTTATTGAAACAGTTATTAAGTACACTTATCTGGGATTAGTGATTGACAGCCGTCTAAAATAGTCGACTTCTATTAATAAAATTAAAAAATCTATATTGCCATACATATTCGCCATCAATCGAGTAAGACATATTAATGTATGTTAATCCGATTTGGAGTGGATGCTCAGTATATAAGATGAAAGAGCTAGAAATTCTTAAAAAATTCAACAGAGACATACTTTCTCCGAAAAATCTGATTTTCCCACTTTTAGTTTACCAACACTAAATCACAATAACAAATAATTTCCACAATTATTTACTAATTCATTATTTACACCATTTATAATTTTTAATTACACCACTATTTTCACTTAAAATTTTCGCGCTTTTAATCTATCGCGTACCGACCGAATCTCCCAAATGTCACAACAAGACTGAATACATCGATCGAACATTTTAGATTCGCCTAGATGTTCTGTTCCATAATCTGCTACACAATAAACTGATATACAATTCTTTAGTACTACTACTAAACCCCAGATGTTACCAATCTCGCATCAAAAATAATTGTTAAGTTTTAAACAAATTTTTGTAAAATAAAAGTCTCGTCATCCCAATAGGCGAGATCGTAACAATATTCTGCGAAGCGTTCAATCTCAGAGTCCAAACAAATGAAGACGCGGCCATCAGTGTAGAGCAACAGTGGAAACAAATCGAGGAAGCCTATATAGAAACAGCTACCAACCCAATCGGGCGGGTACCAAGAATTCAGATGCAAAACCCGGATCAGTAATAAAATTTGGAAGAAAGTTGAAGAACGCCGGCAACTCAAGTTGCACATGTGCCAACAAAATACTTTGTAGGTGAAACTTCAATACGAAGATACGGCTCGAAAAATCAAGAAAATGCCAAGGAGTAGACGTAGGCAATACACTGAAAACCTGAAAGCAGGAGAAGAAGCTGCAGCAACCCGAAACATGTGCGATGGGTAACTACAAAATTCACCAATGTCCTAACACTACGGGATACATCTGATCAAATTTTAACAACAGATGAAGCACAATTGAAGAGATAGAAGAAATATTTCAGAGACACAACCACCAACGTTAAACAAATCTTTGAATTAACGACTGGCATTAATAACGAACCAGTTAACACCCATCTACAAACAGAACGGAAAGTTAGTGGTGGCTAAAATGAAGAATAACAGGGCCTCTAGAATGGACAATAAACAAGTTGAAAAATTCAAAGGAGTGGTATTGGAAACTGCAAAAGCTTTAACACCAGTAATAACAGGATTGTGAGATTCTGGTCTAATACAGCGAAAAAAGAAAGAAGTTTTGACTATAATAATTCCAAAGAAAGATGCCTTAGAAGATAATTCAAAAATTCACAGGATATATCACTCCTCAGCATAACCAGAAAGATATGGTCATCCTAGAATTTCATCCGAGGGTCAACCTTAAATTAAGAAAAGAACAAGCTGCCATCAGACCAGGGCAGAGTTACATCAATCTTATCATATTAACACAACACGCATCATCATTGAGCAGTCTAACGGATGGAATTCTCTTGCCTACTCTTCTTGGACTTCAAACGTCCTTTTTGAAATTAGATTTTCAAAGAAATCAATCGAACTCATAATCGAACAGGTAACCCATTTAAATATAAAGACAATCAAAGTGAATTATACTGTAACGACAAACGAGTTTGCCTACTCTGGCCACTTCCGTTCCTAATAATATAAAATTGTAGTGTGGATAAACGGAGAAACTCAATGATCTAGATTACGCAGATGACATATGCCTGTTAACACACAAACCCGCCGACATGCAATATAAAGTGCAGAAGGTGCAGATCTAGCAAAATAAGTTGGCCTCAAAATACAGGGTGGCTGACACGAAGTGTTACCAAAACAAAACGCCACAGAATTTTTATTTTTTGATGAATTTTATTGACTCAAAGTAAAAAATGTTCACAAATATTTAAATTTTCGAATTGCATTAGAGTTTTCGATTTGACCACCCTTAGCCGCGATTATGGCCTTCAAACGGCCGACAAAGCTATTGCATGCAGCACGAAAGTGGCTCTGCGGTATTTTGGCCCATTCCCGGCGAAGCGATTGCTTGAGATGATCGACACTTTGGTATTTTTTTGTCCCAACCTTGCTCTTCAAAATACCCTAAACCGAGAAATCTAGCGGATTTGCATCCTGTGAATTTGATGGCCAGTGGGCAGTGGAAATGAACCGCGGAACGTTGTTTCTCAGCCAATCTTGATCGGCTCCGAGTCCTGTTGAAATGTCCAGGCTCTGCGGCCTAAATGTTTTTGTGCCCAAGACTTCAATGCTCCCTCCAACACATGATCCCGATAAATTTGGGCATTTATTTTGATGACACGGTTCAAAAAAACGAGCGATGAACGGCTTACGGCCGTTACGGCGGCCTAAACCATCACCATCGGTGGCGCTTGGTTTCGAGTGGCAATCCGTTGGTTCAAATTTTCAGTAGAACGGCCGGGCAAGTAAATCCGGTCGTTTTGCTTGTTCACATATTGCTCAATAACGAACGGTGACTCATCGGAGAAGACCTAATTCGGCAAATCGCCACTTTCGTGCAAGCGTACCAACTCCTTTGCTCTTTCCACTCTAACTTTTTTTTTGAGCATCGATGAGACCATACGTTTTATGGAATTTCAAGGCCTTTAGTCCAAGATAATCTTTCAATATGTGCTACAATATATCCGGCGATGTTGCAGTGCGTTTCGGATACTGTCAGTATCCTTGTAACGTTTTATGGTGCGATACACAAATATTTTATTCACATGCAGATGTTTTAACTGGTTAACAATCTGCGGCTGTGGTTTTCCAGCCAAATTTAGAGCAATCACACTATTACGCTTGAATTCCATTGCGGATAACTTTTTTTCTGAATATTTCCCACTAAAATGCTTTTGTACACTTGTAAACAATGGAATGAACTGTCATTAGTGTACATTTGAGCGCTCTGTCATCACTGGTTTGACAGCAATAACAGTCTGAAGTTGGTAACACTTCGTGTCAGTCACCTGGTAAATATCCGGAAAATCAAGACGATGGGCTATACACACAAATATCCACAACAATATCAACCAAAAAGAAATAGAAAAGAGGAATGAATTTATATACCTTGGTTATACCCTAGCGAAAACGGGTGAAACAAACAAATCAACAATGGCTACGAAACCTGGAATCGTACACATAAGATCAGCAATAAAGAGATTTGTAAATAAATGCCTTAGGAGAATATCGAACCGCTTCTGGCCCAACAAAATGTTGAGCCCATTAGGCAAACAAAAAACATAAATTTTTCCGGCTCACTCCATTTTTCGTTCCTTACAACATATATTAAGTAAATATGTTACGTTTAAAATGAAGATTTGGTATGGTTTTACTGCCAGTCAGCAGGAACTGTATTGGGTAACGGCCGACAAAACCATTACTGGCACGCGGCAAGTTGCTGTACCTTTTCCACCATATAATCATCCCAAGGTGAGTACCCAATACTACGGGTATTTAGGTGAACAATTTCGCACATTAACGGTAACATGTACATAAATGTGCTTCATTACCTTATAGAAAGTTGGGGTTGGTGGTGGTAAATTTTTAAATCAACTCCATCTTGAAATGGTTCCATTAACAACGAAATCATAGAATTTTAATGATTGCGGACAGAAATAATAATTTTCGACATTTTCTATATTCTCTACATTATCGACATCATTTTTTTTTAATTATCTACACGGTGAAGACAATACGACACAACACTGGTGCCGTATCGTATACACACACCACGCGGTTATACAAAAATAAAAAATCGAAATTCTTGAAATGACGTTCGCGCCTCAAATTTTTCTCATGCATGCCTATTTATAGGACGGATATATCATAAATTATATTGGCATTAAATATTGCGATGTGCAACACTTGTCATAAATTCTCCGCATATTTATAAGGAAATTACTTATAAATATAATTTAGCTTTGATAAGAGGTGCGTACTTAACAGATTCTCAAGCATTCTTGATTTACTCGTTGATTGCATAGCATGAACGTATATTACGGTTTATAGAGGTATTACATCATTGAAGAGTTTTGTGCGATATAAAAAAATATTGAACAACATTTTTCACAAACGCTATAGTTGTACAGTGCCTTTATCTTAAATTTGATTGTTTTTTTTCAACACAAAAACTACAACCGTTAGGAACTTCATCCGTAAAGGCTCAATTTTGAAAAGGGAACTGGAACCTGCAAAGGAGTTGGTAGATGACAACAAAAATGGATTCAATGTTACGTGTGGTGCGTAACCGAGTAACAAGAACTTGATCTTGTACGATGAAGGTTATTGTTGGTTTCATGGCTAGGCAAACTTTAAATTTTTTGTTGTTGAACAAAAAATATAAAATTGTGTTTTTGCTTGGTATGAGACTAATGAACCCAAATTTTGATTCGTAAAACCTAGACTATAAATAATTAGATTATCTAAAAACCAACCCGTTCTACTTACCCGTACCTTTACGAATTTTGGAAAAAAATTTGAGCAAAAATTCTTAGACACATCGCTCAGAAGATGTTGCCGCTCGTATACTGTTTGTCCTAGATCATATGTTATGACCCTAGTTTTAAAGTTCTATTTATTAGCGTAAGAGTTGCATACTTCTTGTAAGTTTTTAGTTATATAGCTAAACACAATTAACAACCGATCATTCACAGGTAATTCCTCAACGTTTTCGGTCAAGGATTTCATGTCTCTTAGAAGCTTGTACGATTCTCCATTAAAAAGTATGGGGAATATTGTGTAGGCTGATGTACAGCGCTGTCCGTAAGGCACAAGCTACTTTAGATAATTGCATATTCCGTGTTCTGTGGTCAGTTTTTACGTAGCCTGAGGAGAATAAAGGACAATTTTGTAGTGTTGTATATTGAATTCCGTCGGCCTAAAAAATTGTGATCTATATTGGAATGGACCTGTTCCAGTATTCCAAACACCATCATTCACATATAAATAAGAAATTATTTTATTATTGGTAATAGTGCTTAGAGGTTTTAATAAGACGAATTTAGTGAACTGATCGAGAATAATTGTGGACCCATCAAATCGATATATATATTCGTTCTCACGGTGTTTGTGTGAAAATCGTCTTTCCTAAAGTATAGGAAAGTATAGGTTTTAACAAGGTATTTGTGCTTTTTATATTTTGCATACTGGCCAATTTGTTATGAAATCGTTACCTTAGTAAGTAGAGTGCTTACTATGCTATTCGGGAGTCTCGGGCTCGATTCTTGGTCGCGACCAGTAAAAGGTTCATCGTGACATTGTTTTACTATAGTATCCATTATGCTTTCAGGTATCTATACCTTCCACTCACTCACGTATATGAATTAATGCCGGATCAACTTTCCCTCCGATTTTATTAGAGGCTCTGTCATTTTTAATCTTAAACGCAGAATTATTAGAAGGATCAGCTGATAATTTATTCCAAAGTTGCATGTATCGAAAGTCTATTTCTGATATTAATACCGATGTTACCGATTCACTAGACATAAGTGAGAGAGTATCCAGTACTATATTTTGCAGGTCACGCTGGCACTTTATTTCGAAATCAAACTTGTAGCTTCAGTGGGAAAAATCTTCCATTCAAGTCAGACTGTGACATCAACTGCTTAAGACCAGAGTGTTCAGTTATAATCGTGAAGTAGTATCCTTCAATATAAGGACAAACACTCTAACTCAGTGGTTGAGTAATTCGATTGTGCTTGACTTAACTTTTTAGACATAAACGTGATGGGTCATTCCTTGCTCTCCTCTTCCATCTGTTATAATACAATACCAACACCGGATTTACAAGCATCACAATTGGTAAGGAAAAGTTTTGAGTAGTTTGCGTTGACAAGCTCGGTGCAGCAGGTTCGTGATCGGAGTGGTAATTTCCGCGTAATTTGGAATAAGACGTTAATACCATCCACTCATTTCTAAAAGACATCGGGTCTGTTTAAGGGAGGTCAGTATTGTTTCCCACAGTAAAACCCAATTATTTAACTTCTCTCATAGATGCATTTTCTTATCGAAATATTTATGGTTAATCCAGCCAATAACACGAAATGTCCAGAAGTAGAAGTGGAGGTTACGAGCAGGTCGTCGAGATAAACAAAAAATTTTGTATGTAGAGAGTACGGCGCCACATTGTTCATTATTCGGCATAGTGTTTGAGGAGAGACGCACAGCCCAAATGGCATGTCACGGAAATGGTAAAGTGGGCAACCTGATGCAAAATGCATTATTGAGGTCAATGCTGGAAATGACTGTCGTATTTTTTAGGCGACTAAGTATTCTATTATCCAAGCGAAGCGGATTCGCGTCTTTTTTGTCATAGATCTTCCTGGAATCTTAACGTAATCGAACTTTGCTGGGTTTCTATTACAACAACAACAATTGGATCGAATACTCGCTGATTACACATGAAGGTGAGTAACCTCTAAGGAATCTATCAGATGAGGAGCGATGTTAAACGCCCTCCAGAAATTGACTCCAGAGATACATTAGACCGTGCAAGGCTGGGACCAGGTAGAAGCGAATGATGTGACTCTGCTTATTAAAGGTCGCGAACACATGCTTTAGCATATAATCTTAGTTTTCGTACCGTCCGCAGCCAGTTATGACTTCAGAACTCAACACTTCTCTGCCCTCAAAAGGTTTAAGGAATCATATCTGAGAATACTGATCGATGACCAGATAGATATACCTTAATATATGAACGAGATTGGTATTTAAAATAACGAATACCTCACTGTTGTCTCAAAGTTTTAGGTGATAAGATATTAGAGATTTTCACATCACAGAGGTGAGATTCTTTAGTAGCATTTTTATTTAATTAGATATTTATCGATCGTTTATGTGT
Source organism: Nephrotoma guestfalica (assembly GCA_963691935.1). NCBI lineage: Eukaryota > Metazoa > Arthropoda > Insecta > Diptera > Tipulidae > Nephrotoma > Nephrotoma guestfalica. Next base: position 92,351,998 of record OY829913.1, read on the forward strand.
TATAAATTTTTCGTCTGACGTGCTAGATAAATTTAAATCGGTTTGAACTCGGTTTTCGATGTTGAACTGCCCGTTTGAGGGGTAAACATTTTCTCTGGTTGTATATTGGTCGGGAGGTTTGTTATATCGGCCATGTCGATTCCGAACGGCTCGGCTCTTGCATGGCATCACTTCGATTTGAAACAACTGTTGTGGCATCTGAGCAGTTAAACTGTGGGAAAAGACCCGATTGTAAAATCTATGTTAACATCTCCAATCACCGCATGAATGTATTTTTGATTTCGTCCTGCGCACCCGCAATCTACACGTAAGTAGAAAGCGTTAAATTAGTAGTCGCCATTTTACAAAGTTTGTATAATTAAAAATACTTACTAAACTTACATCTACTCGATGAAACAAGTTTCTACAAAAAGACAAAAAGGCTTATTCCAGGCTGGAGTGTCTACTATTCGATAATAGTAGTGGCTATATTGCGGAAACTCTAGGATGAACTGTTAATTGGGTGTGTGATCAGCTCCCATATAATATTTTTGACCACATATCAAATTTTGTCAGAGAAGTCCAACCCGTTTTGTATGTACGGGCTGTACTAATTTGAATAGGCTCGAATGTACTGTTCGATAATAGTAGTGCCTATATTGCGGAAACTTTAGGATGAACTGTTAATTGGGTGTGTATGATCAGCTCTCATATAATATTTTTGTCAAAATATCAAATTTTGTCAGAGGAGTTCAACCTTTTTTATATGTACGGGCTATACTAATTTGATTAGGCTCGAATGTCTATTACTCGATAATAGTAGTGGCTATATTGCGAAAACTCTAGGATGGACTGTTAATTTGGTGTGTGTGATCAGCTCTCATATAATATTTTTGTCAACATATCAAATTTTGTCAGAGGAGTCCAACCAGTTTTATATGTACGGGCTATACTAATTTGAATAGGCTCAAACGTCTACTGTTCGATAATAGTAGTGGCTATATTGCGGAAACTCTAGGATGAACAGTTAATTGAGTGTGTATGATCAGCTCCCATATAATATTTTTGTCAACATTTTCAATTTTGTCAGAGGAGTCTAACCTTTTTGATATGTACGAGCTATACTAATTTGAATAGGCTCGAATGTCTATTATTCGATAATAATAGTGGCTATATTGCGGAAACTCTAGGATGGACTGTTAATTGGGTGTGTGATCAGCTCTCATATAATTTTTTTGTCAACTTCTCAAATTTTGTCATAGGAGTCCATCCCTTTTTATATGTACGGGCTATACTAATTTGAATAGGCTCGAATGTCTACTATTCGATAATAGTAGTGGGTATACTGCTGAAACTCTAGGATGAACTGTTAATTGGGTGTGTATGATCAGCTCCCACATAATATTTTTGTCATTATTTTCAATTTTGTCAGAGGAGTTCAACCCTTTTTATATGTACGGGCTATACTAATTTGAATAGGCTCGAATGTCTACTATTCGATAATAGTAGTGGCTATATTGCGGAAACTCTAGGATGAACTGTTAATTGAGTGTGTATGATCAGCTCCCATATAATATTTTTGTCATTATTTTCAATTTTGTCAGAGGAGTCCAACCCTTTTTATATGTACGGGCTATACTAATTTGAATAGGTTTGAATGTCTATTGTTCGATAATAATAGTGGCTATATTGCGGAAGCTCTAGGATGAACTGTTAATTTGGTATGTGTGATCAGCTCTCATATAATATTTTTGTCAACATATCAAATTTTGTCAGAGGAGTCCAACCTGTTTTATATGTACGGGCTATACTAATTTGAATAGGCTCGAACGTCTACTGTTCGATAATAGTAGTGGCTATATTGCGGAAACTCTAGGATGAACAGTTAATTGAGTGTGTATGATCAGCTCCCATATAATATTTTTGTCAACATTTTCAATTTTGTCAGAGGAGTCCAACCCTTTTTATATGTACGGGCTATACTAATTTGAATAGGCTCGAATGTCTACTATTCGATATTACTAGTTCCTATATTGCGGAAGCTCTAGGATGGTGTATGATCAGCTTTCATATAATTTTTTATCAACATATCAAATTTTGTCAGAGGAGTCCATCCCTTTTTATATGTACGGGCTATACTAATTTGAATAGGCTCGAATGTCTACTATTCGATATTACTAGTTCCTATATTGCGGAAGCTCTAGGATGGTGTATGATCAGCTTTCATATAACTTTTTATCAACATATCAAATTTTGTCAGAGGTGTCCATCCCTTTTTATATGTACGGGCTATACTAATTTGAATAGGCTCGAATGTCTATTGTTCGATAATAATAGTGGCTATATTGCGGAAACTCTAGGATGAACTGTTAATTGGGCGTGTGTGATCAGCTTCCACATAATATTTTTTGTCAACATATCAAATTTTATCAGAGGAGTCCAACCCTTTTTATATGTACGGGCTATACTAATTTGTATAGGCTCGAATGTCTACTATTCGATATTACTAGTTGCTATATTGCGGAAGCTCTAGGATGGTGTATGATCAGCTTTCATATAACTTTTTATCAACATATCAAATTTTGCCAGAGGAGTCCAACCCTTTTTATATGTACGGGCTATACTAATTTGAATAGGTTTGAATGTCTATTGTTCGATAATAATAGTGGCTATATTGCGGAAACTCTAGGATGAACAGTTAATTGAGTGTGTATGATCAGCTCCCATATAATATTTTTGTCAACATTTTCAATTTTGTCAGAGGAGTCTAACCTTTTTGATATGTACGGGCTATACTAATTTGAATAGGCTCGAATGTCTATTGTTCGATAATAATAGTGGCTATATTGCGGAAACTCTAGGATGGACTGTTAATTGGGTGTGTGATCAGCTCTCATATAATTTTTTTGTCAACTTATCAAATTTTGTCAGAGGAGTCCATCCCTTTTTATATGTACGGGCTATACTAATTTGAATAGGCTCGTATGTCTACTATTCGATAATAGTAGTGGCTATATTGCTGAAACTCTAGGATGAACTGTT